>JAFEMH010001575.1:137500-451945 GCA_022495995.1 Adenophora triphylla var. japonica
ACCGATGCTTGGCAGAAAGGAGTTATTCAAGAATACTCTTAGAAAAGCAAACCATGCATGGAAGATGATTGTTGAACGTCGTCTAACAGGTATCTCTTGACATTAGGTTACCAAGTTTAGTTTTACAGAATTAAATATCATAAAGACCAGTTCTTCTCTTGGTTCTCTTTATATTATATAAAGTAGATGTTTGCTCTTTATAATTGCAGAGGAAGAGGCTTCCAGATTGAGGTTTTATATGGATGAGCCTGCTTTCACTGATCTTCATTTTGTAAGTTTTCTGCATATCTGTGTTTTATGCATCTTTGACACATATTTTGTGCATCAGCAATCACTCTAAACTATATTCAAGATTGAGTTAAATGTGCTCTCAACATTATCACTCAAAGCAACTTTCCTCTTCGTCTCTTAGGGGATGTTTATGCCTGCCATTAGAGGATCAGGAACTGATGAACAGCAACGGAAATGGTTGCCATTGGCATCTAAGATGCAAATTATTGGTTGCTATGCTCAAACTGAACTTGGTCATGGCTCCAATGTACAAGGTCTTGAAACAACTGCAACTTTTGATCCCAAAACGGATGAGTTTGTCATTCATAGTCCTACCTTGACTGCTAGTAAAGTGAGTGTGATTGCCACAGATCTTCTTACATTTATCTTATGTGAGAAAATATTAACTTTTCAAGTTATTTGTTGCTCGTGTCAATAGTGGTGGCCTGGTGGTTTGGGTAAAATGTCAACACATGCTGTTGTTTACGCGCGCCTTATAACAGATGGTCAAGACTATGGAATTCATGGTGAATAAAGAGTACATTATTGTAAATTGTTTGCTGTCTGTTTGGTGTAATAAATCCTAAATATTTGTTTCTTTTTCCATGTGTAAGGTTTCATTGTCCAACTACGAAGCTTGGAGGATCACTCTCCTCTTCCGGGTATAACTGTTGGTGATATTGGAATGAAATTTGGAAACGGGGCATACAACACCATGGATAATGGGGTATTAAGATTTGATCATGTTCGTATCCCTAGAGACCAAATGTTGATGAGGTACAGCAAAAATCAATCTTTTGTAGCAATTAAAGGTCAAGGTAGGTATTATCTGATTTTATTTTTGTATGAATGAGAGAAGATTTAAAGAATTATCTTTAAGCCATCTATCTCCGTCTCACTTCTTTTTGTGATAGGCTTAGTTCTAACGTGATGTGCAATGTACATAGTCACCTGGGTGATAGACTAGGGCATGTTCTATTTTTAGGTCTTAATGATTAAATAGGGTGGCATTGACATCACAGGTGTAATTTTTAGTTGTGGGACGATAGCTTCAGTATATATTTGCTGCATTAATTTATTAATAAAGTAATTACTTTTTCTTCATTGGAAAAAAAAAGATGATTCTAAATTACAAAATATGAAGCATTTTATTATATTTGAAAGTTCCTAATTCAGATGATTTGTCATATATCTTTGCAAGAAATCGCGGTTGTCTGACAAGCTGTTTTAGATTTATCTTCTAGCTGCATTGTTAAATGTTTAATGGTGTCTTTCTGCTGACGGTTTTTACTCTTCAAAAACTATAAATGGCTTTTATCTTCTGAAATTCTGTTTATTTCTTTTAGGGTTTCGCAAGTTACTAGGGATGGCAAATATGTGCAATCTGATATACCCAGGCAGCTTCTCTATGGAACTATGGTATTTGTTAGGCAAACTATTGTCATTGATGCTTCTTCTGCTTTATCACGTGCTGTTTGTATTGCTACAAGATATAGTGCCGTTCGGAGACAGTTTGGTGCAACGAATGGCGGCCCTGAGACTCAGGTATTCCATTACTGTTTTGCTTAAATAGGTTATTTTCTATAATGGTTGGCTCATTTTTTTGTGACGCGTTTTAGCATCAATTTTGATAATACATTCAAAAGAAACTCGTTGTCTATCTAAGCTTCACTTCATGGATTATTGGACAATTTAATTTCTAATTTAGGTTGTGGATTCCTTTAGACAACTGCACTATTCTGGTCTGAGTGTTTTGAATTAGATTTTGTAAACCTGGAAGTGCCCTACTACTTAAGATCTTTATATTTTACCACTTTTGTTCTCTTGATGTCTTTAGTAGTAGTAAAGATGTGCTTGGAATCTTTTTTGCAGTTGTTTAGAAATTTCTAGCATTGTTTCTGGCTATGTGAATGGCTATAGGCCTTGATAAAAAAACATTCATATAGTCTTTGTTCATTTGATACCATTAATATTGATGAAATATTTTCTGCTTCTTGTTCCTTAGGTTATTGATTATAAAACTCAGCAAAGTAGGCTGTTCCCCTTGCTTGCTTCTGCATATGCCATCAGATTTGTTGGTGAGTGGTTAAAATGGCTGTACATGGATGTTACTCAAAGGCTGCAAGCTGGTGACTTCTCAACATTGCCAGAAGCTCATGCTTGTACGGCAGGGTTGAAGTCCTTGACAACTTCTGTAGCTGCTGTAAGTAATAATTTTGTACAAATTTTGCATTTGATGACCGTGAGCCCACATTATTATGATCTGAGTGAGTCATTGTAGCGAATCTAAACTATTGCCAGCTATTTCATTATTGCCTATCCAATAGCTTAACTTTACAAATCTGTGAGTGATTAGAGGTTGTTATTAGCGATGCTTTTCTCTCTAAACTTTGAATATTGAACAATTCTTTGCTACTTTGGTTTAGTTTTACCAATTTTTTTTTTGGGTATTTACGCCGTAATTTTAAGCATGTATGTATATTGTTGTGCCTCTTGAAATTTGCCATTCCTGGCTGTTTGTTATGAATGCTTTGCATGTTGGATTTGTTGAATACTTGCTCAAGCAACCTTTCATCCATATTCCATTCTTGTTTTATCAACTTTTTCTCCCCTAAACTTCTACTCGTGTACTATCAACTTTTTAATGTAATCTTTCCATCATTATAAGCTTCTGTCAGAGCTTTATTTTAATGGTTTGGAAGTTCGATTTCATATCGGCTGAATTCTTGATTTACTGACAATTTCTGACTCATATTTTACAGTCACCTTTTAATTAAAATGTCCATTATTTTGGTATCTTGTAGGATGGGATCGAGGAATGCCGCAAACTATGTGGTGGTCATGGCTACCTGTGTACCAGTGGGCTTCCGGAGCTGCTTGCAGTTTATCTTCCTGCATGTACATACGAAGGAGACAATGTTGTGCTGATGCTACAGGTATGTCCTAGAAAAAAATTTGACTCCAATTGCAGTAAGTCAGTGTGCCTGGCCAAGAGATTGTCTTTGAATGTCTGATCTTTCCTATTTGTTTGTTGTTGTTGTTTTTTTTTTTTTTTTTTTTTTTTTTTTTTTTTGTTGTTGTGGTGCATGATTGTTTTTGTTGTCTGTGACCCATTAAATTGATTCCAGAAACTATCTTGCCCATGTGTACTAATTCTGGTATAATGAATTTAATAGTTTTGTAGTTATCTCCTTACTCTGAATATTTGCCTTTAGGTTGCAAGGATTCTTGCAAAGACTATTTCCCAGGTGTGGTCTGGGCAGCAACCAGTGGGGACAACAGCATATTTAGGACGTGCTCTAGATCTAATGCAAAGTCGTTGCAAGGTCCAAAGAGGTATTATTTCATTTTGTAAAATAATATTCTTGCTCCCCTAAGTTTCTAATGGCTTTGTTGGAAGGTCATTATGTATAATTTGATGGATATTCTTTACTTAATTGGCATGCAGCTGAGGATTGGCTAAATCCTGCGGTAGTAGTGGAGGCATTTGAAGCTAGGGCTGCTGGAATGGTTATTGGCACTGCTCAAAAATTGAGCAAGTATTCAGATCCCGATGAAGGTATTTTCCTCTGCCTCAAATATCATGAAAATCATTCAAACTTTGATCATTATATATTGAGATTACTTTCAGATGTGAAAATATGCTTATGGGACGTTTAATTTTATTTTGGTGTAGGCTTTGCTGAGCTGTCATCTGATTTGGTTGAGGCCTCAGTTGCTCATTGCCAATTAATTGTTGTGTCCAAGTAAGCTCTTTTACAAGGCATTCTTATATATAGCGATTACCATTATTCTTGCCCCCAAAACAGTGTACTCTGCGAAATTTACCCGTCATTAAGGAAATAGCTACAATGACGGAAAAAACCCTTTTGTGCTGAAGCAGAAAGTGGTTACAATGACAGAAAACCCTTTTGGACAGTGTGCAGTAGCACATAGATTGTTTTACCTATGAATAAGTTGAAAAGATGTTGTTGATCATCTGTGAAAAAGGATAACCATTTCAGTAAATGTATTATTTTATCTGCAGGTTCTTTGACAAATTGAAACAAGATATCCCCGGAAATGGGGTCAAGCAAACCTTAGAAGTGCTCTGTTATGTTTACGCATTATTCCTTCTTCACAAGTACCAAGGCGATTTCCTTGCTACTGGTTACCTCACTCCTAAGCAGGCTTCACTAGCAAACGATCAACTCAGATCTTTGTATGCTCAGGTTAGACAAAAATGTTCCCTTAGTCAACCCATGTTTGACTTCTTCCAGTCACTTATACTCTCTCCGTCCCAAAATAAATGTTGCACTTTCCATTTTGGTCCGTCTCAAAATAAATGTTGCATTTCCGTTTCAGGAAAGAGTGTAAGTGTAATTTTTCCATTGTATATACAATGTACAAATAAGTAAAGATAGTTTCTTAAAACGTTGACAAGTCAACTGTGACATTTATTTTTGGGACGGAGGAGTATAGAGTCTTTAGCTCTCGCTTATTTACTTACGTGAATCTCATGTTCTTTATTAGGTTCGACCAAATGCAATTGCTCTTGTTGATTCATTTAACTACACTGATCACTACCTTAGCTCGATTCTTGGTCGCTATGATGGAAATGTGTACCCGAATCTTTATGAAGCAGCATGGCAAGATCCTCTGAATGATTCGGATGTGCCAGAAGGTTTCTGTGAATATATACAGCCTATCTTGAAGCAACAGATTCGTACTGCCAAGTTATAAGAGAGTCTTGGGCTGCCCTGTATTGTTATTGATAGAGAGGGAGTGCTAAAGAGTGTTAAAGCTAAGACTTTTTTTTTATTATTTATTTAATTTCCGAGATATTATAGACAATAAACCCCTTCGAAGGAAGGGATTTCTGTTATTTATTTTGCAGGAAATAAAGTGTTTTCTATTCCTTCTTTTCGCTTATTGATTTTTACTTATTCTGTCCAAATTTAAGCTTCACCTTTTATACAAATGATGTACCATTATTATAAGTTTCACCACTTCAAATTTATGAGCTCCATTTGTTAATCTTACTCAATCATTCACTCATACACTTAAATTGTGGGTTCTGAGTATGTTTTCATTCAATTTTTTTTCGCACAATCCTTTCTCACTCGTTACTTTTGACTATAATTAAAACTTTTCTCAAATTTAGTGTCTTAAAAATATGGTTTAGATTAAAATATACGAATATTAAAAACTGAACCTTGTCGTTGTCGGTCTGAGCCCCACAATATGTTAGCTCGAATGTACATAGCTCATGTTGCACTTCTTGAGATTGTTGTCCACATTTTCCACCCGTATTAAAAACCAATTCTTTTCATTTTGTCACACATCAACAATCCCATTTGTTTATTTTTTTTCCCACCCAATTTAAATTCTTCTCCACGTCAGCAGTTAGGTCAGCATTTTCATTAAAAAATTAATTGTCAAAATATCTTCATTTTTCTTGAGTTTATGGACAAAAAATGACAATTATCAACGCTTACCATGTATATAAATTTATTCCCAAACTTTAGAGACATGTTTTTGTATTTTCCCAAGTTTATGATTTCAACCATTAATGCTTTAAAAGGATCTATAATGTCAAAAATAAAATGATACAAAGAAGTACATGCTTACTGGTTCGTTTGTTATTTAAAAAACAATTATATATTTGGTTGGAAAAAAAAAACAATTGTTTATCAAACAAAAAATTAACGTTTACTCCCTCCGTCCCGGTAGAAGCGTCATCCTTTTAGGGGTGGCGCGCAAATTAAGGAAAAGTGTGGGAAGAAAAAATGTTGTGAGTGTAATTTAAAAATAGGAGAGAGAATTAGTGGAGGAAATAGTGAATTTTAAAAGTGTTGTGAGTGTAGAGGAGAGAGAATTAGTGGAGGGAATAGTGGATGGGATAGTAAAATATTAATAAAAGTTTCCTTTTTAGGAAAGGGTGACGCTATAAACGGGACGCCATTTTGGGTAAAAAGTGACGCTTCGACCGGGACGGAGGGAGTATTATGGAATGGATATAGTAATAGAATCTATTGCAATTTCAACAAAATGCAACTATATGATGGAAAAATAGTGTGTTTTGAAGGAAATTAATTGATTAATTTTTAAAGGGTAATTTTGTCAAATTACTTAAGTGGTTTAGTGTGTTTGTGAAATAAAATATTTATTTATTCAAAATGGTTTTTGGATGAAGTAAATATAAATGCTCAAAGGATTTGGCCCACTTATTGCTAATAAATTTTGATTTTGTAAATCAAAATTGGTTTTGAATTTTATTGAGGTGCTCGGCCGAGCAGAGTGTTAACTCGGCCGAGCACAGCATGGCAGAAAGTCTAAAGTTTCTGAAAAGCCATGCTCGGCCGAGGCATATGCCTTGCTCGGTCGAGCAGATCTGGGCAAAGCCTTGCTCGGTCGAGCAAGGTACATGACTCGGCTGAGCAGATCCTGGGCATTAATGAATGTTTGATTTTCAAAGTGTAACAGTCGTGCCATAAATGGGAAAACTAAAAAATCAAAATGTTAATGTTTAATATTTTGATTTAATGTCCGAAATTATTTGTAATAATTCTTGGATTAATGGTTGATTTCAGTTTTAATCCTTGGTTTTGAAATTGTTTAAATTGTTGTTTGTCAACAACAATGAACAAGACTTGGAAGAACACTAGAGAGAAAACCACAGCTTAGAAATACACTTATTTTCTGCATTCCTCTTTCATTCTCTTTGGTTGCATCTTGTCAATCATCCTTTGGCCTCTTAGTTTGCATTATAGAAGAAGAGGTGATATTGTTCAAGCATAGTTCAGCTCGCCGGAAACTTTAGGTGCAAAGTGTCCCCGGTCCGCACGTTCTATCCTGGGAGACAAGCGATCCAAGCAAACTCAAGCACACTCGGTGAGGGATCGAATATGTCTTAAGGAGACAGTGGTTTCATTGGGCTCGTGCATCAAAACTCAACAACTTCTCCTTTGTATTTTCCGTTTTTGTTTATTATATTTTATTTATATTTTCTGTAATTGTAACACCCTTGTAACAATCTTAAGACATATTCCTAATCGAGGGAGTCGATTACAGATTTTTAAAACAGAAAATACTAGCTAAGTTGTTGTGTTTCAGATGACGACTAACAACAACAACGTGGAGACCCAAATTGGATTCCAAACTGGACCCCAACTAATCCCCAAACTGGAAATGGAAGTAGCTCGACTATTGTGACAAATCCTTCTACGATCCATATCCCGACCCCTCATGCGTAAAAACTCGAGAAGTTTGTTGGCCATGACTTTAAGCGTTGGCAACAAAAGATGCTTTTCTACCTCACTACCTTGCACTTGGCAAAATATCTGAAAGAAGATATGCCAAAGGTGAGTGCAGGAGAAACCGATGTTACAACCTTGGCTGCGGTTGAAACATGGAAGCATGGGGAATACTTGTGCATAAACTATGTCCTTAATTCGCTTTCAGATTCTCTTTACAATGTGTTTAATGAGAAGAAATCTGCAAAGGAATTGTGGGGGTCGTTGGACCATAAATATAAGATTGAGGATGCGGGAACAAAGAAGTTCATTGTTGCCCGTTTCCTTGATTTTAAGATGGTGGACAACAAGAGTGTGAAATCTCAAGTTGATGAGTTTCAAACTATTTTGCACGAGATTCATGCCGAGGGTATGATCATAAGTGAAAGCTTCCAAGTGGCTGCAATCATTGAGAAATTGCCTCCATCTTGGAATGATTTCAAGAACTACCTTAAGCATAAGCGAAAAGAAATGGATGTGGAAGGAATAATCATTCGGTTGAGTATTGAAGAGAACAATAGAGTCGCTGAAAACAAGTTTGTTTCTAGTGTGGCTAAGGCCAATGTGGTGGAGCATGGTCAAAGCTCCAAAGGCAAAAGAGTTGGGAAGGGAAAAGGGAAGGTTGTGACAACTTCCAATCGTTCTCACTTGGGACCAAAAGGTGGTGTCTCCAAGAAGAAGTTCTTAGGAACTTGTTACAATTGTGGCGGTGAAGGCCACAAGGCTCATGCTTGCAAGTTGCCCAAGAAGGCTCGTGAGGCAAACATGGTGGAAGGCATTGCTAGGGACATGTCCGAGATGCACCTCGCAGCTGTGATTTCCGAGGTGAATTTGATGGGTTCAAACCCAAATCAATGGTGGATTGACACCGGTGCTACTAGACATGTGTGCTCCAATAGAGACATGTTTAGTACTTTTGTTGCTAAGGATGGCGAGAAGCTATTCATGGGAAATTCAGCCACCTCCGAGATCAAAGGAGAAGGAAAAGTGGTTTTGAAGATGACATCCGGGAAGGAGTTGACTCTCAACAACGTGCTTTATGTGCCCGATATCCGGAAGAACTTGGTGTCCGGATCGCTTTTGATAAAGCATGGATTTCGTATTGTGTTTGAGTCCAATGTAGTCACTTTTTCTAAGAGTGGAATGTTTGTGGGTAAAGGCTATGTCAATGATGGCCTATTCAAGTTAAGTGTAATGGTTGTTAAAGCTAAAGCTAATGATATGAATATCTCTTCCGTTTACTTGCTTGAGTCATCTAATTTGTGGCATGGTAGACTTGGTCATGTTAATTTTGATTATATACGTCGTTTGACAAAAGCAAATTCTATTCCAAAGTTTAAAGTTGATTGTAAATAAAAATGTGAAATTTGTGTAGAAACAAAATTAACAAGAAAGTCATTCCCTTCAGTTGAAAGACATAGTGAACCACTTGAATTGGTTCATACGGACTTATGTGACTTTAAATCAACACAATCACGGGGCGTCAATAAGTACTTCATGACTTTTGTAGATGATGGCACAAAGTATTGCTATGTGTATCTTCTAAAAAGTAAAGATGAAGCTATAGAGAAGTTTACTCTCTATAAAAATGAAGTTGAGAATCAATTAAACCGAAAAATTAAGGTGCTAAAAAGTGATAAACGAGGTGAATATGAATCTTCATTTGAAGCAATTTGTGCTCAAAGTGGAATTAAACATATAACCTCGGCACCTTATACACCCCAACAAAACGGTGTTGGCGGAAAGAAAAATCGGACATTGAAAGAAATAATGAATGCCATGTTATTGAGTTCGGGATTACCGGATAACATGTGGGGGGAAGCCGTGTTGTCGGCTAACTACGTGTTAAACAAAATACCCCGAAAGAAACAAGACAAAACTCCTTATGAACTATGGCATGGAAGAATGCCAAGTTATAAGCACTTGAGAGTGTGGGGGTGTCTTGCAAAGGTAGCCATACCTCCTCCTAAAAAGGTGAAAATTGGACCTAAAACTGTTGATTGCATATTTATTTGATATGCACATAACAGTAGTGCTTATAGATTTATTGTGTATGAGTCAAAAATTGATGCTATATACAAAAATACTATAATGAAATCTGTGAACATATCTTTCTTTGAGAATATATTTCCGTGTAAGTCAAGAAATGAGGCAAGTTCATCGACTAGGGTTATAGATTCAATAGAAGAAGAACACGTTCAAGATAAAAGTGAAGAAGAAGAGGTAACCTCGACGGAGCAAAAGAGCTAGGATTGAAAAATCCTATGGTCCGGACTTTCTAACCTATATGGTAGAAAGCGAACCACAGAGTTACAAAGAAGCCATTAGCTCTTCGAAAGGACCTTTGTGGAAGGAAGCAATTAAAAGTGAAATTGATTCCATTTTGCAAAATCACACATGGGAACTAGTGGACCTTCCTCCGGAAAGTAAACCACTAGGATATAGGTGGATTTTCAAAAGGAAAATGAAGGCGGACGGAATAATTGATAAGTACAAGGCTCGACTTGTAATTAAAGGTTACAGACAAAAAGAAGGCCTAGACTATTTTGATACGTATTCTCCCATCACGAGAATAACGTCAATAAGAGTTGTACTTGCAATTGCCGCATTGAGAAATCTTGAAATACATCAAATGGATGTAAAAACAGACTTTCTAAATGGAGATTTAGAAGAGGAGATTTACATGGAACAACCCGAGGGGTTTGTTGCGCGTGGACAAGAAAAGAAGGTGTGCAAATTAGTAAAGTCATTATATGGCTTGAAACAAGCACCAAGACAGTGACATCAGAAATTTGATAAGGCTATGAGGCAAAGTGGATTTAAAATAAATGAGTGTGACAAATGTGTCTATACTAAAACCACGAAAAATGACTATGTCATTTTGTGTCTTTATGTAGACGACATGCTTATCATAGGGAGTTGTGATAAGATGATCAAATTCACGAAAGACATGTTGAATTCAAAGTTTGACATGAAAGATATGGGAATTGCGGACGTAATCCTTGGAGTTAAAATTTCTAGAATATACAACAGACTTGTGTTAAGTCAATCTCATTATGTGGATAAAATTCTTGAGAAATTTAGCAAGGATGACAATGGAATAGCGAGTACTCCAATTGACCCAAATCTTCATCTCTCAAAGAATAGAGATGAACCGGTGTCTCAATTAGAGTATTCGAGAATCATCGGAAGTCTAATGTACTTGATGAGTTGTACTAGGCCGAATATTGCTTATACCGTTAGCAAGTTAAGTCGGTATACAAGTAATCCTGGAACAAATCATTGGAAGGGTATAGTAAGAGTACTAAGGTACTTAAGATATACTCGTGATTTTGGATTACATTACACGAGACATCCAGCGGTGATAGAAGGATATAGTGATGCTAATTGGATATCAGATATCAAAGACTCAAGGTCTACAAGTGGATATTTATTCACATTAGCAGGTGCAGCTATATCATGGAAATCTTCTAAGCAAACTGTTATAGCCAGATCAACCATGGAATCTGAGTTTATTGTACTAGATAAATGTGGTGAAGAAGCCGAATGGCTACGCCAATTTCTAGAAGATATTCCAAGATGGGAAAAGCCCGTGCCCGCAATTAGTATACATTGCGATAGCCAATCTGCGATTGGTAGGGCACAAAGTCATATGTATAATGGTAAGTCTAGACATATACGTCGAAGACATAATACCATTAAACAACTATTTGCAACTGGCACTATATCTATTGACTATGTAAGGTCAAAAGATAACTTGGCGGATCCGCTAACCAAAGGGTTAAGTAAAGATATAGTTGCAAGGTTGACATTGAGGAATGGGTTTAAAGCCTCTTGAGAAGTTAAACACAGCGGAAAACCCAACCTAGCTGACTGGAGATCCCAAGATCTAGGTTCAAAGGGACAACCTAACTGTTAAAAGACTTGTAGCGACACTGTGGGGGTCAACCCTATACTCATTCCTTAAAGTGACATCTCGAGATGAATGAGGTTAAGCCTATGTCTTTTAATGATTCTTATGTGAAGTAAAATGGGTTACTTAAAAGAATCACCTATGTGAGAAAGAAGTAGAGGCTGCTTCAAGGAGAATTGTATGAGGCTCAATTCTTAGACCTTCTCACAGAACCAGGCATTGTGATCCAGAGCCATGAATGGACACAGCCATGAGAGCTGAATTGTGTTAGGGAGATACCTGTGTAAAGTATATGATCGACTACACATAAAGCTAGCAGTTCAAGGACATCGCGTCTACTGATTAGCGAGTAGAGTATTTATGCTTTTACAAGGGAAGGTTCAAAGGGCAAACCCCTGCCTATCCTATGCAGGTTTTCGACTGCCGGACTTTATCACCTATCCTCATGAATTTCCTTCATGTGGGGGATTGTTGGAAAAATAGTGTGTTTTGAAGGAAATTAATGAATTAATTTCTAAAGGGTAATTTTGTCAAATTACTTAAGTGGTTTAGTGTGTTTGTGAAATAAAATATTTATTTGTCCAAAATGGTTTTTGGATGAAGTAAATATAAATGCTCAAAGGATTTGGCCCACTTATTGCTAATAAATTTTGATTTTGTAAATCAAAATTGGTTTTGGATTTTATTGAGGTGCTCGGCCGAGCAGAGTGTTAACTCGGCCGAGCATAGCATGGTGAAATTCCAAAGTTTCTGAAAAGTCATGCTCGGCCGAGCAGATCTAGGCAAAAGCCTTGCTCGGCCGAGCAAGGTACATGACTCGGCCGAGCAGATCCTGGGCATTAATGAATGTTTGATTTTCAAAGTGTAACAGTCGTGCCATAAATGGGAAAACTGAAAAATCAAAATATTAATGTTTAATATTTTGGTTTAATGTCCGAAATTATTTGTAATAATTCTTGGATTAATGGTTGATTTCAGTTTTAATCCTTGGTTTTGAAATTGTTTAAATTGTTGTTTGTCAACAACAATGAACAAGACTTGGAAGAACACTAGAGAAAAAATCACAGCATAGAAATACACTTATTTTCTGCATTCCTCTTCCATTCTCTTTGGTTGCATCTTGTCAATCATCATTTGGCCTCTTAGTTTGCATTATAGAAGAAGAGGTGATATTGTGCAAGCATAGTTCAGCTCGTCGGAAACTTTAGGTGCAAAGTGTCCCCGGTCCGCACGTTCTATCCTGGGAGACAAGCGATCCAAGCAAACTCAAGCACACTCGGTGAGGAATCGAATATGTCTTAAGTAGACAGTGATTTCATTGGGCTCGTGCATCAAAACTCAACAACTTCTTCTTTGTATTTTCAGTTTTTGTTAATTATATTTTATTTATATTTTCTGTAATTGTAACACCCTTGTAACACTATGTTACATGCTTCAAAATAATTTACTTATCGAAAGCTTTAGCTCTTGTGGTATATGATGTTAGTAAGAGATTTTTCACGAGGGAGGTTTCGGATTCGAAATCCAAAGACAGGGATAAGTCGTATCTCTACTTTACACATATGCTAGCTTATTAATAAGTCAATTGACTTAGTTTAAGTGATATTTTATCTATCATTACAAAATAAAAAACCATGTTTTTTAAATACTTATCAATAATTGAGGTTCATTTTTTCTTGTCAATCTTCTTGATGCTGCAGGAATTGTGCTTATCAGTAATCCTTCACGTGGCAGGACCAATCACCTGGCTCCTTGACCTGAAATCAGAACCCACGACTAGCCGGATGTGTCTCCGGCGAAGACGCTCGGGCGTGAGAGTAAGATAATGATTGTATATAGCTCAAAATGTATTGAATAATGAATTCAGATAACAAAATGGCCGTTACCTTTCACCGTTTGGTAGTGATGAAGTATTTATAGGCAATAGTGGTGTATTTTTGGGAAGGCGACATGTGCTCCGAGATTGTAGCGGCGGTTATTGGTCATGGGAACGTGTCTATAACGGCCCCTGATTTGTAGGGATGTGATTATGAGAATTGTTCAGCCAAATACGCCGGCAAGTGTCAGGTCGTCACTTGTTGTTTAGGTCGAGGTCGCCATTTGAGGAATGGTCGACCTGACTGACGGGTAGAGCATGGATCGTACCCGTATTAGAGCTTGGATAGTGAGGTCGGACTAAGTTAGGTCGAGACCTGGTGGGTCGGACGTTGGGCTTAGTCGACTGATATGCGAGACGGGCCGTGGGCCTTGCATTGATTGGGCCTGGCCCCCTTGATAGGCTGGAGCAATAGTTGCTTTGAGGATTGGGCTTTGCTTACTTGGCCCAACTTGACACTTTTGGTATGTTTAGTGGCCCCCAACTTTCGAGTTGACTTTGTCGACTTGGAAGTTAAGAAGATCTTTGATGGAAATTACTTTACTCGCAGGTCGCTGCTAGTTTTTGAGGTAGGTCGACCATCATGACGTGGCACAATCCTGGATGTTGGCGATAAACGGTCAGATCGAAACGAGCGCCGTTTTCTTGTCATCATTGCTATTCTGACGCTTGGTAGTCCTTCTCGAAAACCGCTTCGGATTTTAATTTTGGAAAATCAATTTTGAATTTCTTTTCCCTTTCCAAATTGAGGAAAATATAAATACTCAGAATCCCCTTCAGATTCGAATTCTTACCGTCTTCAAACTCTCCTTCTCCGGCGTTAATTGCGGAATTGCGGCAGGATTTAATCCAAGTTCACGACTTCAGCAACGAACTCCCTTTCTGCAATCAATTAAGGTATTTCCCTTGTATATTTGCTTTAGGGTTTATGATTACGTTTACACTTTCGCCATGGCTAGAACCTTAGTAGTGAACACGGTGCTTGGTATGGAGTGCTACCGTTAACCGTAGGGTGTATAAGAACGTGAACAGTGAGTGGAGAGTGATGTCCTTGGATGAATGCGCCTCTATTTTGACCGGTGGGAGTTGAATTTCGGTGAGATAGGTTTGCCCATTGTAGGGGACGTTGAAAACCTAGTAGTCGATGATTCAAATATCGTCACTTTCCATCTGTTCCATGAACTACTCGACCATATCACCTTGTTTTATGTTAGGGATGTCCAGAAACCCTCCTTCCTTAGGAACATAATAGGTTTTCCAGGGGAGTCTAGGTCGCCCTTAGGTAGGTCGGCGAATGTGATCGTAGGGTGACTCCCTGTTTTCCTTCTTGTACGATATGACAACTCGAGAAGGAAATGCGCCTCGACTTCTTCGAGTCCCCGAGAATTGTGGACGCATTTGTGATTCGATTGTTCACAGGAAGAATGAGAGAGGTTATGTTCCTCTCGGTCCGTTGCGTGAAAAGAAAAATTTGCCCTCTAGGTATAGCATGATTCGGGAATTTTGCGAAGTTAGCAAAGAGGACTACCAAGTGACCATCTATACCCAGAAGGAATTCATGAAACAGTTTAGGTCGACCTTCACCAGGGATGCCACCAGGGTAGCTTTCTTTTATGGTCGGTTCGTAGGTGGCCTTAGGTTGCCACTTGACCCCTTTATCAACGAGTTCTTGGAATGTGCCAATGCCCTACCCCTTCAGCTTGGAGCCAATACTTGTAGGGTTCTTGTGTGCTTTGCTATGGTGTGCAGATTCCTCGGGTATGAACCTTGTATGAGGGTATTCAAGGAATTTTTCTGTATTAAGTACAGCGGGGAGGACCTGAGCATCAGCACTCCTTCTAAACCCAAGTCTCCCAAACTTTTTACTAACCTTCCCAGCAAGCATAGTGGATGGAATTCCCATGTAGTGGTGGTAGAGAGCATATTAGGATGGGAATTCCTGTTGCCCAACGATGAAACAGAAACCATGGATGAGAGGGATTATTGGGAGCCATCTTGGCATTTTAACTTGTACAAGGTTTTATGTCGATTAGTTGCCAGGGGGCCCATCAGCTGGGAGAGTCTGCTCAGTACCAAGTATAATTTCATCCAGGCTGGAATGATGTCTGGAGATGGAGTGGTGGAGCCCGCACCTCGTGTTGAGAGGCCAATTATATCACATTGGGTTACTCATTCTCTGGGTAGATTTGGAGATAAATGTCAACGTTGTAGGAAGACAGAAAACTATTGCAAGGACAATGGGGAGCATGTTGGTGGTAAGATATCCCTGCTCAGCTTTTCCTTTCTTGCCTTTTATAGGTATACTTGTATGTATGAATAATTTATCTTGGATAAGTTGGTCATAGGTTGGACCCGTAGCTCGTACATAGCTTGCTCGTACGTAGAGATCTGCCTTTAGAATAATTAGCTTGTCCATGATTATCTCGTAGCTTATTAACTCGCGTATAAGATGGTCAAATCGCTCATAATTTGCTCGTACATAGAACTTTTGCTCGTATATAGAACTTTTTGCTCGTATATAGAACTTTTGCTCGTATGTCGATTTAACACTTTTCTATTTTGATTTTGTTGCAGTTCTAACACCCGACCAAGAAGCTAATATGGGTCGTATCGTTGGCGTCTCTGATAAGAAGAAAGCTAAAAAAGCTCATGGAGCTGCTAATGCTCGAGCTCATAGGCAGAGGGAGGCTGCGGTAAGGACCAGCTTGCTGTCAAAGGATAACATTGGAATGGTGCCAATGGAGGGGGTTGAAGAAGATGACCCTCTGCAAAGTAGTACCCAGTCTGTGGATGCTGCGATGGAGGTGACGAGTCCACCGGGTCGGCCGAAGGAAGCTTAAGCTCCGACCCGATTCGGGAGGTTGATGCGTGACCTCTGGGCGAGATTACAGGGGCCAGCCCCTTGAATTTTGTGGTCGTTGAAGATGATGACATGGAGATAGATGCCGACGACCAACCTCTGAATGCGAGGAAAAGGCTGCGCTCTGAGAAAGAGAAGTCAATTTCTTCAAGCCAAATGCCTCCACCAGTCTCTCCTCCTCCCACCAAAGAGTCTCTTGAGGACCAGATGAGGAGGTTGAGTGATGTTCCTCCACTCGTAGGGGTCAACAGTTTAAGCCACCGTTACCCTGACATGAGCCTGGGCCAGGTCGTGGTCAGGAGGGCCATCGATGTCGACCTCCTAGCTCATCTTGCTGATAAGGGGATTACCCCTGAAGAATTCTCTTCTCGCTCTGGGATGATTCAATGCGAGGTAATTTTTCACTTTCTCTTTCATTCTAGTCATTTGTTCTTTTACTCGATCATCTTGAATTACGAACTAACACTTCTTCGGTTTCTTTTAAATGTAGAATCTCACCATGGTCGAGCAGGTCAAAAGTTCTTGGAGAGCCTCTATTGAGAGAGAGAGACAAGCTCTTCAAGATTATGCCAAAAAGGCGCAGGAGTTGGCTGATATGAAGGAAAAATACAACGATCTCGATAATTCCTTCGAAGCAGCGGATATGGTGAAGAAGAAGGCTCTTTCAGATCTTGAAGCTGCCAAGGCCAAGATTGGAGAAGTAACTTCAGAAAGAGATGCTGAGCGTCTTGCTCATGAGAAGACAAAGGTCGAGCTCGCCACTATCACCAAGCTTCTCGCGGAGAAAGATTCTTTTTTGACAGGGCTTAACGAGGAGCACAACTCAGCTCGAGCTAAATGGAAGGAAGCTTTGGAGAAGGCTGGCCCAGAAGCAGTGGAGAAGTTCAAGGATGGGGATGAGTTTTACAACGCTATTGTTGCCAAGGCCCAGGACTTCCTGGAGGTGGGCAGGAGACACATGGTGCGACGAGCACTGGTGGATTCAACAGCTACAGTTACCATAGAGCAATTGGCTTGTTGGTTTTCTGAACCCCAGTTCGACATGGCAGCTCGCAGTGGTCACTCGCTCGTTCCTTATCTTGAGAACGACCTTGCCTTCATCGCTCAGGAAGACGAAGGGGATGGTTGTGAACCGTGGGTGGCCCCCGAGGTTGTTGACAGGAACTTCGACGTCGTCTTGCAAGAGCTTGAAGATGCCGACACAATGGAGGAAGAAATGGAGCGAGTATTTTCAGAGTCGGGTAAACCTTTAGACCCCCAGCAATAAGGAGATGATGGGGAAGGTCGGGCCTCTATTGACGACCAAACCAATGCTGGCATGGACTCTTGAATTATTCCGTTGAGTTGTAATGAACAAGTTCCAAACAATATTTTTGTTTTTTTTTTGTTTTAACATTATCTGAATGCCTTGACCCAGTTTTTGGGAGGCATAGAATCATGTAATCATATTTTTTGCAAGTCTTAGCCCGCTTTTGGGAGACTTATAATCGTAGCTGACTTTGATCTCTGAATGTTATATGTCTTTCATTTCAGCGTGTATGTCGAGCTAGATGTAGTAGTGCAAATGGATCAGCTTAGGTCTAGGGTCGACTTAATCTTTGATGATTTAGTCGACCCCAGAGTTGTATAACTTTTTGTGAACGAGATTGACTATGAGTCAAACCTGTTTAAACCATCAAAGCTGACCAAGGGTCGAGCTCATGAGAACGAAGTTGTCCTTAGGTCGGACTTGTTTAAATGAACGAAGCTGATTAGGAATCGAGCTTGTTAAGGCGAAGCTGACTGAGAGTCGAGCGAGTTAAAAGAACAAAGCTGATTAAGAATCGAGCTCATAAAACGAAGTCGACGTTGAGTCGGACTTGTTAAATAGACAAGCTGATTAAGAATCAAGCTAATTAGAACAGACTGACTAAAAGTCGAGTTTGCTAGAACGAAGTCGACTAAGAGTCGGACTCGTTAAATAGACAAGCTGATTAAGAATCGAGCTTGTTAAAACAAATCTGACTAAGAGTCGAGCTTGTTGGGGTTGGTGTAACACTATGTTTGGTTGAATAAACTGCTCTTTTTATTGAAGTAGGGAACACGCTTACATTAATCTGAAAACTAGAACTAAAACAAGCTGGAACTTGGAAGCTGAAAACTAGAAGTAGTATTTGATGAGGTGAGTAGCATGCCATGGGTGCTTCAGCTCTTCACCATCTGGATGGGCTATCATGTAAGTTCCTTCTTTGACTACTCGAGTAACCACATAGGGACCTTCCCAGTTAGGAGATAGCTTATTCTGTTGGGTTCTCCTTCCTGTTGCCTCGATCTTCCTTAGTACGTAGTCACCCACTTGGAACGACCTTGCTTTCACTTTCTTGTCGTGGTAACTCTTGGTTCTCTGCTTGTAGTTGGCCATTCGCAGGTAAGCAGTATCTCGCTTCTCGTCGACTAAATCAAGGTCGATCAATCTATTGATGTTGTTACGCTCTGGTCGAAGAATGTTACTCTAGCAAGGTATGAAATGCGAGCTCGGCGGGTGCCATGGCCTCGATCCATATGTGAGAGCGAATGGGGTTTCCCCGTAGGCCCCTAGTGGTTGTGCGAACTGCCCAAAGAGCAAGGGGGAGTTCGTCCAACCAGTTGTTGCGTCGACCTACGAGTCCTGTCTTGAGTGCAGTCAGAACCAGTTTATTCGCTGCTTCAGCTTGCCCATTTCCTTGAGGATAGGCGACAGAAGATTGCCAATGCTTGATCCCTACCCGATTCATCTCTGCTTCAAAGGCTCTGGAGAATTGCGGTCCGTTGTACGATACTATGGCTCGAGGAAACCCAAACCCGGCACCAAATGAAATCGTGAATGAAGTTGATAGCATTCTCCTCTGTGATGCGAGCTAATGGTTTGGCCTCAACCCATTTAGTGAAGTAATCTATGGCAACGATCACATACTTGCAATTTCCCCGGGCGGGAGGGAAGGGTCCAATTAAGTCAACACCCCACATGTCAAATGGCCAAGTTGCAATTACTGGAGTCTGCTCGGTGGTAGGCATATGAGGTAAGTTGGCAAACCTTTGGCATTGATCACATTGTTGAACAAAGTTATGAGTATCAGCTCTCATGTGTGGCCAGTAGTACCCCAAAGTGATTAACTTGTCGGAGAGTCCCTGGCCCCGGTGTCGGCCCACAAATCCCACTGTGTACTTCATGTATCAATAGGGCGACCTCTTGAGGGTGGATGCATTTTAGCAATGGTCGAGTGTAGGATCTTCTGAACAGATTGCCTCCTTGAATGACGTACCTCGGAGCTTTCTTTTTGATTGCTCGAGCTTTCTTCTCGTCATCAGGCAGCTCGCCACTTTCTATGTACGCCTTCATCTCTTCGATCCAACATTTCTCATAAGCCCAATTTCTTGAAGTGTCCTCTACACATTGAATTTTTATTCTCTCATAAGCCGGATTTTCGAGGAAAGAGATGGGCTCTTCATGTGGCTCATCTGAAGTGGCTAATTTTGAGAGGAGGTCGGATAGCTCGTTGTCCTCCCTTCCAATCCTCTGAATCTCCCAGAATTCCAAATCCTTTATTAGCTTCTTCACCAGGTCGCAGTATTTGATCAGAGTGGAACTAAGCACCTCGTACTCGCCTCTGACCTGGTTAACTATCAGTTGGGAATCACAATAAGCCATGATTTTCGTTGCTCCAAAACATTTGGCGTACTCTATGGCTGCTATCAAGGCTTCGTATTCAGCCTGGTTGTTGGAAGCATCAAATTTGAACCTTAGTGACTCCTCGTACTGTCCCAGTTACGGTTTAATTAGCACTATCCCGGCTCACTGCTATTCTTGGTCATTTCGATCCATCCGAATAGACCTTCCAACAATCATCGGGTAGACTGGTGGCAACCTGAGACTCCGGCTCTTTCCCTTTAGTTTTCTCTTTCAGAGCTCGCTGTTCGCTGTCTTCCTTGGTGAACGTAAGCTCGACCAAGAAATCTGCTAGAGCTTGAGCCTTCAGCGCCTTTCGAGGTCTATACTCAATGTCAAATTCAGTAAGGGCAATTGACCCAATTGAAGCAGTCGACCTGAACTCTCCGGCTTGTGTAATATTTTTCTCAAGGGTGCATTAGTCAGTACTACGATTGGGTGAGCCAAGAAATAAGCTCGCAGCTTCCTTGAAGCTACTACTAGAGCATAGGCGACCTTCTCAGCATTGTAATACTTGCTCTCCACATCCGATAAGGCTTTGCTGATGTAGTATACTGGCTTTTGAAGCCCTTCCTCTTCTCTAATCAAGACCAGCCCAGTGACTTGTCTCCCGAGACGGATACACAAACAAGGTCTCGCCGGTGGTCGGGCGCTCGATAGTGGAGAGACCTTTCGGTAGGCTTGGATATAAAGCGACCTAGGGCCCACCGCCGTTGAGTCATTGCATCTCTTTATCTTTGGTAGGCTCCTTCATCTCGACTAGAGCCTTGATTTTTTTCGGGTTAGCCTCTATACCTCTCTGGGACACCATAAATCCAAGGAACTTTCCAGCTGCTACTCCAAAAACACACTTGCTGGGGTTGAGTTTCATGTCGTTTGCTCGCAAATTGGCGAATGTTTCTTTTAAGTCGACTACGTGACGTCCAGTCTTAGTTTGATGACCATATCGTCGACGTAAGCCTCCATATTTCGGCCAATTTGGGAGGCAAAGACTTTGTTCACCATTCTTTGATAAGTCGCCCCTGCATTTTTCAATCCAAACGGCATCATGTTGTAGCAGTAGATGCCTCCGGCCGCCTGAAATGCCGTCATTACTATGTCGTCCTCATGCATCTTAATCTGGTGGTACCCTGAGTAAGCGTCGAGGAAACTGAGGGTGGAGTGACCAGCAATAGAATCAACTAGTTTGTCGATTCTTGGAAGAGGATAGCTGTCCTTCGGGCAGGCGAGATTTAGAGTGGTAAAGTCGACACACATCCGCCATTTGCCATTTGATTTCTTCACCATGACCACATTGGCCAACCATGTTGTGTGAGTGGCCTCCTTGATTATCCCTGCACTTAAAAGTTTTTGTACCTCAGTTTTTATGGCTTCCTCCTTATCACGAGCAAAACTTCTCAATTTTTGGGGTCTAGGCTTTATGGTCGGGTTGACTTCAAGTCGGTGAACGGCGACCTCTTCCTTGATTCCCCTCATGTCTTCTACTCTCCATGCGAAGACTTCATTACTCTCCTTGAGTAGCTCAATGATTTCTGCTCGCTCCTCAACAGATAGTTGCTTTCCAATTTGAACCATCTCTGAACTGCAGGGTTTCAATGATGATTTCTCTGACCCTTTATCTCTCCTCGGCCCCCAGGTGTGGAGCTTCTTCTGCTATCATATCATCAAGCTTATTTGCAACCTCGCTGGTGGTGGTGGTGGCCCCCGAGTTATTGTCGATCTGGAGGCATAGGTTGCCTATGAGGACTTGGTCGACCATAACTACATCTGGATCGACCTCTGTGGATTCAGAGTGACGTGTCGACTCAATCATGACCTCGTCATTTGAGCGATAGGTCGACTCCTCCACATTGGTGATTGTTGACAGTCGAGTAGTTTTGGTGACCAACTGGGACAGCTTCAAGTAACCATCTGCAGTCTCAATTTCTAACTCCCTTTTCTTTCTTTCTCGGAGAACATGATCCAGGTAGGCTCGAGCTGTGCCTTGTACACATCCTACTCCAGCAAGTGTGGGGAACTTGACTCGCTGGTGAGGAATTGATGCTACCATTCCAAGCGCGACCTGTCCTGGAATACCAAGTATAGCAGCGTAATCACTGTTCACATCTATTACAATAAATTGTACCTTCGAAACTACACTGTGGGGGTGCTGGCCAAGGTCGACGTCAAGCTCAATCTGTCCTTTGGCGTCAACTCGATGGTTGGTGAAGCCCTCCAACCTACCATCATACCTTCGAGCTGCTCATCATTAAGACCCATTTCTTTGAAAGTCTTGTAGAACAAAATATCCTTCCAGGCTCCCGTGTCGACTAGGAGTCTGCTCGTCGTACATCCGTCTATGAGACCTGGGATGACGAGAACTTGCTCCCTAGCCGCCATATTAGTTGCCAATTCATGGGGGTAGAAGTTGATGGCTTCATCTCTGACATCTCTTCTAGGAGGCACATGTGGGGCTTTACTGAGTTGAAAGATCTTGTGCTTGATGGCAGTGTTACTTGCTTGCTCTGTAATGACCCCCAAGTTCAATCTGGGTTGCCTCGGTCCTTGTTGTCCACCTGCTGGCTGCTCGCCTCTACCAGCTTGAGGCCTTTTCACATATGCGTCGAGTCTTCCCTGTTCGACCATTCTTTGGATTATGCGCTTCAAGCCTAAACAATCCTCCGTGAGATGACCCGTGTCCTTGTGGTAATCACAGTATTTGCTGTTGTCCCTTACGAACTTGTTGCACAGGTTCATTGGGGCAGGTGGAGCCAACTCGACTGCATTCAGGATTTTAGTTCGACTCACCGTTAGGGGAGTGAAAGTCTCGGGCACCTTCTCCGTCGCCCTTGTCCTGTTCTTGCCATTTTTATTGTTTTCTCCATTCTTGTTGGAGTCCTTCTTATCATCAGCAACCTCCGCCTTGGGGCTTTTCCCATTTATCTTTTCCTTCCTTTCTTCGGCCAGTGCGACATTGTAAACCTTTTCGAACAACTCTTGTCGAGTTGTGACTATACGAACTGTGAGTTCATAATCCATGTCTGTCGAGGAAATACCACTTCGGAAGCAATTGATCACCTCTCTGTCAGTGAGATCCTCTTCAATCTTGTCAACCATTTCTTTAAACTTGGTGAAGTAGCTCATGGAGCTCTCATTTTTCGCTTGTACCAAGTTGTTCAGATAGGTGACAGTCACTTTCCGAGCTCCAGCCGTCGAGAAGCGATCTAGGAATTTTGTCCTTAAACATGTCCAGGTGGTTATGCTACCAGCTGCCAAATCGTTGAACCACGTCAAAGCTGCTCCTGTGAGGGTACTTATGAGGGCTTTGCACATATTGTCGTCTTCATTGGCGACAAAGCACATCGTGGCTTCCAGGTGCGCTATGTGACTCTTGGCATTGGTTGCCCCTGAGTACTTTTCCAATAGGGGCAATACGAAACTAGGAGGAGGTCGACTATCTCTCATCTCCTTGGATAGAGGTCGAAGAGCAAAATCAACGCGTTCAACCTTTCCGGTATCCTTATTCCTTTCATTCTCCCACTGCTCGAACTTTCTCTTCCCTGGAGCCACTCCACTAGCATCGGGTTTGTCCTCTCCAACGGGGGAATAGCATTCGACCTTTGGACATCGCTTACAGGTGGAGTCATTTGTCTGCTTCTCCTGTCTCGTGGGAAGGAGCTCTTTCCGATCGAAGGCGGAGATCTTTGCTGTCATTCCTTTGTGGCGACTGCGCACCTATCATCTCACGGTAGGCGACTGCGCCTATTACCCCCAGTGGCGACTGCGCCTCTCGTTTCTTATAAGCGACTGCGCCCATTCCTGTCCCTATGGGATCCTGATCTTTGTGTCGGGCGGGGGAACCACGTCGGCTTCTATTGGCCTCTAAATGCGTCCTCAAATCTGATTGAGCCTCCTGCTCCCTATTTACAGTGAGGCTAGCCCTTAAGTCATTACTCGGCACATGGATAGGTGGCGAGGTCGGACTACCATCCTTTGATCGGCATTTTGACCCACACCCTCATTAGGCCTAGCACTCTGGGTGCTGCACTGTTGGAGACTTGAGAGGGAGCCACTCTTTACGAACGTATGTCGGCTGTTACGCTTCCTCCATAGCTATCAAATCGGCCAGAATGCAGGCTCGTTCCAACATCATTTCCTTCTTGCTCGTAGGATTGGTTGAGGGACCTACCCTGTTTCCAATGTTAACCTGTCCAGCTGGACGTTTTGGAGGAGGTGGAACTCCTTGTCCCTCCATATGGCGTTTTCCTCTTCTTGTGTCCGGCAACCCTCTGCCATCAACAACACTGGTAGAGCGCATTGCTCTACCTTGAGGGCGATTTGGTGGGGGAGGAGGCAGATTGGTGTTATCAGTATTAACGTTAAGATTTCCAGCGTTTGCATTAGTGTTGTTGTTCACAGCCTCGTGCCCAAGCGAGGCTTCAGATACATGTCCATCTGAAGTCACCATTGTAGTAGGTTGAGAAAAATTTTGAGGTCAAGCTAAAGCACAGTTCCCGGCAATGAAACCAAAGCGTCTTGCAGAATTGTGCTTATCAGTAATCCTCCACGTGGCAGGACCAATCACCTGGCTCCTTGACCTGAAATCAGAACCCACGACTAGCCGGATGTGTCTCCGGCGAAGACGCTCGGGCGTGAGAGTAAGATAATGATTGTATATAGCTCAAAATGTATTGAATAATGAATTCAGATAACAAAATGGCTGTTACCTTTCACCGTTTGGTAGTGATGAAGTATTTATAGGCAATAGTGGTGTATTTTTGGGAAGGCGACATGTGCTCCGAGATTGTAGCGGCGGTTATTGGTCATGGGAACGTGTCTATAACGGCCCCTGATTTGTAGGGATGTGATTATGAGAATTGTTCAGCCAAATACAGCCGTGAAGTGTCGTCGTCACTTGTTGTTTAGGTCGAGGTCGCCATTTGAGGAATGGTCGACCTGACTGACGGGTAGAGCATGGATCGTACCCGTATTAGAGCTTGGATAGTGAGGTCGGACTAAGTTAGGTCGAGACCTGGTGGGTCGGACGTTGGGCTTAGTCGACTGATATGCGAGATGGGCCGTGGGCCTTGCATTGATTGGGCCTGGCCCCCTTGATAGGCTGGAGCAATAGTTGCTTTGAGGATTGGGCTTTGCTTACTTGGCCCAACTCGACACTTTTGGTATGTTCACTTCTAATTTCACCTGTTTAAAAAAAAAAAATCAAATTTTCATAAGGTGTGGTCATTAATTGTGTTTTAAATTATAATTGTATTTCTTACTTTGTTAGTAATTTATATTGGAAATATAGTAAAAAGTAAATTATGGACATTTTAGCCCGTCTAGCTGGTAGAGCGCAAGGCTCTTAACCTTGTCGTCATGGGTTCGAGCCCATGGTGGGCGTAGCCTTTTCTATTTTATTTTATTTATTTTATTTTCTTTTTTTTTTAAACCATTTTTTCTATTTATTTAATTTTCTTCCTTTTTAAAATTATTTTTACCAATTTTTGCTTCAGATTATCTTCTGAAAAAATGCTCTCAACGGTCAAACATATTTATTCTATTTGACTGACATAAACAATGCACAATATTCCTAACAAAATCCCCAACTAAACATTAAATACTCAAAAGAGTCACAAATTATTCTAGTCCAAGTCCAAAGTACACAAACCCAAAAGTCACATACATATACCAATACAACAAACAATATCCCACATTTGACCATATTTTTCACATAATCAACATCAACAAAAAATAAACCTTAAACAACACTAAAATGGCTGGGTCAGTAGGAACCCTAGTTGACCTACTCTTATTCTACACCTTAGAAAGACTTCTCTTCAATAGAATGGTTCAACAAATGGGCAAGAATCCAACCCTAGTCAAACTAGCCATGGCACTATGGCTCATGCTTGAGGAAATAGGTTACTATGACCTTATTCGAAAGATCAACGCTTTCGACGATTGGACAATTGAGGAAATGTTCAACGAGGCTTTACATTGCGTAACGTGTATTCAACCTAATTCGATTGAGCCGAGTGGGCTCGATGATACACTCGTTTTTGTTGGTCTTTTTGATGAACCGATGAACCTGAGGTTTTTTTATTATAATAAAGCTTTTATGTATAATCGGTTTACGCATATTATGGAGAGTGTTTGTGGTAAGATTTTTGGAGAGAGTGGTGCTATTGAGGTTGATGAGACTAGTATGAGGCCCGTGGTTGTTAGACTGTCTGGAGAGGGTACAAGTGCACACGGTGATGGTACTAGTACTAGTACGAGGTCTGTGGAGGGTACTAGTGCACATGGTGATGGTAGTAATAGTATGAGACCCGTGGTGGTTAGACCGTCTGGCGAGGGCACTAGTGCACAAGGTGATTGTACTACTAGTATGAGGCCTGTGGTGGTTAGACCGTCTGGCGAGGGTACTAGCGCACAGGGTGAATTACATAGGAATTTTAGTAGTCGTTTGAACCCTAATGCTAGTGAATTCGTACCCGAACAAGCTTGTGATGATACTCGAACTATGTTCTTGACATTCTCAAAAGGGTTTCCTCTTTCTCGCGAGGAAATTTTCAACTTCTTCACGTCGTAAGTACTCCATTTCCATTTCCATCTGTTCATTTTATTTTCAAGATTTTCTTGAAAAAATATTTGTTGCAAGGATTTAAAACTGTTTGTTTTACAGTTAGGGTGTTCAGATTAATACTTTACACTAATTTGCAAATTTTACAGGTTTAACTTACAAAGCGGCAATTTTAACCGTAAATTTGGCAGTTTTAACTCGTGTCTCAGATTTATGACTTAAAAATTTAAAATAACAAGATATTAAAGCTATCATTTAAAGTGATAAAATGGCATTTTAAGGTCATAAATGATTTTTTTTTTTAATTTAGAAAAAAAAAAAACTAATTATTCACAGGATTTGTTTCTTTTGTGACTTAAGTTTTTGCTATACATGTTTGATGTTGATGCAGAAAATGGGGCAATATAGTTGAAGATGTGGCAGTAGAACAAGCTGCCGAAGGGCAGGCACCATTGTACGGGCGGATCAAATTCACGACATCTTCCGTGATCCCACACATCCTAAATGGACAATCGCGGGCCAAATTCATGGTTGGGCGAAAACATTTATGGGCTCGAATTTATATTCCTCGTCGCAGATGAAATTTTTGAGTTATCATAATTTTTATTATTGGGCCGAACGCTATGATTGAAACACAAAAATGGTAATATCTGAACTTTCTAATTATTATTTTTTGAAAAAAAAATATTGTTTGAATGGGGAAAGTCTTTCTTTCCTTGTCATAATACTATGTTAAGCCAGGGGCGGAGCCAGGAATTGGCCGAGGGGGGGGGGGGGCAAGATTACACGGGGGTTCGGGGGCAGCGCCCCCGAAAAATTTTTTTCGGGTCGAACAAGTAAAAAATGGGTCGGATCCATGAAATACAATGTATTTTAGTTAACAAAAATGATAAAAGGAAATAATTCAAAGAACGATTGAAATAATGTTGAAGTATTTAACGCAAACAATTTATTAAAATATATTACTCGTACAAAAAAGAAAATCAAATTTGCTAATTAAACTTGGGATAATAGGAAAAAAGACCAAAAACAAAAAAAATGGGAAAAGCCTAACTAATTAATTAAGATTGAAAAAATGTGAGGAAATTAGGAGAAAGAGAAAAACAAAACTGTTAAGAAAAAGAATAGCAAAGATGGAAGACAAATAAAATTAATTGAAAATGTAGGTAGCAGGGTTCGAACATGGACCAAAGGTTTTAACTTCACCCCTTCTACCGCTGAACCATACCACTCACTGGTATTAATCTTGAAGTTAATTATATATATACATATATAACAAAAATATGGGGGGGGCAAAAAAAAAAAATTTCCACTGCATTTCCGCCGCTGGGGGGGGGGGCGAGTGCCCCCTCCTGCCCCCCCCCTGGCTCCGCCCCTGTGTTAAGCACCAATGGGGTTTGATGCTGCAGGAATAGTGTTTTATCAATAATCCTCCACGTGGCAAGATTAATCACCTAGCTTCTTGACCTGAAATCAGAACACACGACTAGCCGGATGTGTCTCCGGCGAAGACGCTCGGGCGTGAGAGTAAGAATACCGTTGAATAAAACTCAAAATGTATTGAATAATGAATTCAGAATACAAAATGGCAGTTACCTTTGCACCGTTGGTAGTGATGAGGTATTTATAGTTGATGTAGGTGATTTAATGACATGGCTACATGAGCTCCGAGATTGTAGGAACAGTTACATGTGGTGTGAACGTGTCCTGTAATGGTCTCTGATTTGTAGGGAAGCAGTTATGGTAAGACTTGACCCACGTGCGTCTATCTCAGTTAGCTCGACGTTTGCTATTTAGGTCGAGGTCGCCATTTGTGGAATGATCGACCTGACTGGCGGGTAGAGCATGGTTCGTACCCGAATTATAATACGGGTCATGAGGTCGGACTAAGTTAAGTCGGGACCTGGTAGGTCGGACCAGGGACTTAGTCGACTGATATTTGAGATGGGCCTTGGGCCTTGTTCTGATTGGATCAGTCTCATTGAGAATGTGGGAGCCAATGCTATCTATGATTGGGCTTTACTTGCTTGGTCCAACTCGACACTTTTGGTATGTTCAGTGGCCCCCAAATTTCGAGTGGACTTTGTCGACTTGGAAGTTAAGAAGATTTTTGATGTGAATTATTTTACCCGCAGGTCGCTACCAATTTTTTGAAGTAGGTCGACCACAATGACGTGGCATAATCCTGGACGTTGGCGACGAACGGTTAGATCGGAACGGGCGCCGTTTTTGCCATAATGATTATATTTTTGACGTTTGAGAGTCCGCCTAGGAAACTGTTTCCGCCATTAATTAGGAAAATTAAATTCGAATTTCCCTTTGCCCTTTCCAATTCAGGAAGCTATAAATTCGAGAGTCCTTCCCCATTTACAACTTTCGCCATCTCTGATTCCTTGAATTCCGGCGTGAATAGCGAAAAAAGGCAATCGGATAAATCAAAGCTTTCATCTCCGTCTGTAAACCCCTCTTCGAACGAGCTAATTTAAGGTACTCCTCTTGTCTCTCAAAACTAGGGTTTTATTTCCATAATTTCTTCAATTTCGCCATGGCTAAGACCTTTAATCTTGAACCGGAGCTTGGTATGGGTGCGTAAAGTCAACCGTAGGGTATATAAACACTTGAACGGAGAGTGGAGGGAGATGACGACGGAGGAGTGTACTTCAATTTTGACCCGATGGGGTTTGCATTTCTTGAAGCCGACTTTGCTGTGGGAGATAGCTTAGGTATCCTAGGAACGAACGACCCAAGAGTTGAGTCATTCCACCTCTTTCATGAACTTCTTGACCATATTGCTACATTTTACATTCAGGGCCCCACTAAACCTTCCTTCCTTAGGAACAGAATTGGATTTCCGGGGGAATCTAGGTCGCCCCTTAGTGTGTCTGCTAGGACTCCTGAAGCTTCATGTAGAACTGATTCCCCTGTTTCCCCTTCTTCTTGTACAGATATGGAGACTCAAGGTGAAGCTCATGCCTCGACCTCGTCAAGCCCACGTATCGTGGATGCTTTTGAGACCACTGTGGCATCGGGCAAAAATGAAAGGGGTTATGTCCCTCCAAGGCCATTTAGGGGGAAGCAAAACGTTTCGTCTCGTTTGAGTATGATACATGGCTTTTGTGAAGTTGATAAGAAGGAGTTTGATGTCACCTTGTATAGCA
Organism: Adenophora triphylla var. japonica; assembly: GCA_022495995.1. Taxonomy (NCBI): domain Eukaryota; kingdom Viridiplantae; phylum Streptophyta; class Magnoliopsida; order Asterales; family Campanulaceae; genus Adenophora; species Adenophora triphylla. Next base: position 167,099 of record JAFEMH010001575.1, read on the forward strand.
GAAATGATTTCTTCGATCAACTTGGGGATACCTACGAGGAGGATACCACCAGAGTGGCCTTCTATTATGGTCAGTTTGAAGCTGGTTTGAGGTTGCCATTGGACCCATTCATAAATGAGTTTCTAGAATGTACAGATGCCTTACCACTTCAACTAGGAGCCAACACCTGCAGGGTACTGGTGTGCTTCATCATGGTTTGTAGGTTCTTAGGATACGAGCCTTGTATGAAGGTGTTCAAGGAGTTTTTTAATATTAAGTTTGATAAAGATAGTGGGATAAGTACTCCCTCCAAGACGAAGGCTCCCAAATTGTTTGCCAATCTCCCTGGAAAGGCCAGTGGGTGGAACTCCTACGTGGTGCTGGTTGAAAGTAGAAGAGGATGGGAATTTCCCTTGCCCAGTGCTGACACGAAAGGTGTAAGTGAAGAGGACTACTGGGCGCCATATTGGCACAACGATTTGCGCAAGAAGTTGATGGAGTTCACCAAAAAGGGGGCTATCAGTTCGAATGCCCTGGGAACCAATAAGTACAATTTTATCCGAGCTGGATTGATGGTCGGTGATGGAGATGTTGTACCCATGGTTCCAGTGGTAAGATGCCAAAGATACCCAGATTGGGTCACCCATGAGGGAGCTCGATTTAGATTCAGGAAGGAGTGCCACCATTGTAAGAAAACTGCGGATTACTGTAAGGATCGAGTAGAGCACTTTGGGAGTAAGTACTTGACCATTCACTGTCCCTTGACTCTTCCCGTATTTGTTGATAAGTAGATGTCTGGCTCATACTTAGATTAACTGCTCGTATGTTGAACTCGTTAGTTAGCACATATTTTAACTCGCTGCTTTCTTACTCGTAGATCGAATTCGTACATAGAACAATTTGCTCGTATGTAGAACAATTAGCTCGCATATGTTTAATTCGTACATAGAACCATTTGCTCGTATGTAGAAATTACTTATGTCGACCTAATCTTTTATTGTTTCTACTTTGGTGCAGTTTTAACTCCCGAGCAAGAAGCAAACATGGGTCAAACTGTTGACATTAGGAAGAGCAAGAGAAGCTGCGGGGCAGCCAATGCCAAAGATCATCGAGAGAGAGAGGGTGTTCTTCGTCACGAGATTACGAAGGCGATTGATGTGAACCACGATCTTTGCTATCCCTATAGAGGATAATTTGGAAGAAATGAATGAAGACCCAGTGGGGGAAAATGTTGAGGGTAATAATGTCCAAGGTTCTGAAGAGGTCCACGTTGCTGGCATGGATGGGGTTGAGCCAAATGTGGGGCCTGAGGAGGAGGTCGGCCGCACCAGGACTCGAGCCCAAGCAAAGTCAAAAACCAAAACCAAAACCAAAGCTGCCTCCAAGAGAAAGTCACACGTCATTGCTTTGGATGATGAGGAGGATGAAGATGATGCTGCTCCTATAAGCAAGGTAATAAAGATTGGACCCTCAATAGCGAGCTCGACCTCTAATCAAATGGATGCCGGAGAACCTGTGGAGATTGAGACTGGGGGTCCTCAAGCTTCTTCTGTCAGAGTTTCCTACGCTGAGATGGTCCAGGCTCGAGTTGACGAGCTGAGTGAGGTCGCCCCTCTGACCAAGATTAACTGCTTGGCCAGGGAATATCCCGACTTGGAGTATGGCCAAGTAGTTGTCAGGAGGGCGGCTGATCAAGACTTGATCAAGAGATATACCAACAGACCCTTAACTCCTGAGGCTTGCCGAGCTAGGGTCGGGCTAGCTTCCTCTGAGGTAATTCTTCTAACTCTTGGAATGGTTGCATTTATCCTTCTTATCCTTCCTTTCCCAATCTCTTACTTAAGCTTGATCTAACATCTTTTCTTTATTCGACAATGCAGTCTCTTGCCATGATCGGCCCAGCCACTACTTATTGGAAGGCCGCTGAGGAGCAGGAGAAGCTAGCCAAGTCCATGTTGGCTAAAAAGAATGAGGAGCTGTTGAAGCTTGAGGAGGAGGTAGCCAAGGTGGTGGAGTTGAAGGAGGATAAGAAAAAACTGCAGGCCGAGCTTGAGAAGGCAAAGGAGGAGCACTCTGATTTGGACAATTCTTATGAAGCCTTGAAAATGGTGAAGGATAATGAGATCAAGCTGAAGGAGGATGCCTTGAAGAATTTAAGGGAGGTCAATGGTGAACTCGCCCGTTTCAAGGAGGAGAATAAGAAGATGGCAGCTGATTTTGAGATGGCCAAGCAACAGCTGGAGGAGGTCCCAGTCACCCTGGCAAAGAAACAAGAGGAGCTAAATGTTGCTCGAAAACAATGGGAGCTGGATCTGGCCAATGCTGTGAAAACTGCCAAAGAAGAGGCTGGCAAGGCTTATAAGGACAGTGTGAGCTCAACCAATATATCATGAAGAGGCCGGGGTTCTACGAGGTGGGCTGACGACATATGGCTCGCCGAATCATAGTGGATCCCTGCATCAATATATACGTGGACGATTAGCCACATGGGCCTCTGAAGATCAATATAACACAGCAGCCCGACAAGGCCACTCCCTGGTGCCATTCAACGATAATGACCTGGAGCTCATAAAGAAGGATGATGAAGCGGCGGAGGCAGCACCTTGGGACCCACCTGCTATTGAAAAGGTTAACTTCAACACTATCTTGGCTGATCTCGAGGAGCCTGATTCTCCGGCCTTTGATGGCGATACTCCTAGGCATGGATTTTCAGAATCTGGTAAGCCAATTGACCTCCAGCAACAGGAAGGAAGGGTAGATGATCAGGCAGCTACCAGTGGTCAAGTTGAAGGTGATCCCGAAAATTAAACTTCATATGTAATGGTAGTATAATGAACAAGTTCCAAACATTTTTTTTGCTTTTTTGCTTGATAACTGCTTAGAGTATCTTGGATGCCTTGGCCCTATTTTTTTTTTTTGGGAGGCAAGATATTTTTGTAAGTTAACTTTACCCAAGTCTTGGCCCACTTTGGGAGACTTACTTCTATCATAGCTAACTTTATTTATTGCATGTTGTATGCTTTTTAAAGTAAGTGTCGAGCTAGATGTGGTAGGGTAAATGAGTTATCTTAAGTTTGAGGTCGTCCTGACTCTATGATGCCTTGGTCGACCTCAGACTTGGTTAACTTTTGGAACGAGATTGACTATAAATCTAATCTGTTCAAACTATTTAAGCTGACCAAGGGTCGAGTTAATTAGAGCGAAGTCGACTAAGAGTCGGACCTGTTAATTGAACAAAGCTGATTAAGAATCGAGCTAATTAGAACAAACTGACTAAGAGTCGAGTTTGTCAGAACGAAGTCGACTAAGAGTCGGACACAGTTTGCGAACAAAGGCGATTAAGAATCGAGCTAATTAGAACAAACCGACTAAGAGTCGAGTTTGTCGAACGAAGTCGACTAAGAGTCGGACCTGTTAACTGAACAAAGCTGATTAAGAATCGAGCTAATTAGAACAAACTGACTAAGAGTCGAGTTTGTTAGAACGAAGTCGACTACGAGTCGAACTTGTTAGCTGAACAAAGCTGATTAAGAATCGAGCTTGTTAAAACGAAACTGACTAAGAGTCGAGCTTGTTTAGTGTAACACTATGTTTGATCGAATAAACTGCGCTTTTTATTGAAGTAGGGAACATGCTTACATCAACTTGAAACTAGAACTAACACGAGCTTGAACTTTGAAACTAAAAGCTAGAAGTAGTATTTGATGAGGTGAGTAGCATGCCAAGGATGTTTCAACTCGTCACCTCCGGGATGAGCTATCATGTAGGTTCCTTCCTTGACGACTCGAGTGACTACATAGGGACCTTCCCAGTTAGGAGATAGCTTGTTCTGCTGGGTCCTTCTACCCGTTGCTTCGATCTTTCTTAATACATAATCTCCAACTTGGAATGACCTTGCCTTGACCTTCTTGTCGTGGTAACTTTTAGTTCGCTGTTTGTAGTTGACCATTCGGAGGTAGGCTGTTTCTCGCTTTTTAAATCGATCGTATCCAGGTCGATCAATCTGTTGGTATCATTTTGCTCCTGATTGAAGAAAGTCACTCTAGCAGTGGGGAATCTGAGCTCAGCAGGTGCCATGGCCTCTGATCCATAAGTGAGAGCAAAAGGGGTTTCCCCCGTAGGCCCCCGAGTGGTTGTACGAACTGCCCAAAGAGCAAGGGGGAGTTCATCCAACCAATTGTTACGTCGACCTACGAGACCTGTCTTGAGCGAAGATAGAACAAGTTTATTCGCTGCCTCAGCTTGCCCATTTCCTTGAGGATAGGCGACAGAGGATTGCCAATGCTTGATTCCTACTCGATTCATCTCTGCTTCGAAGGCTCACGGAAGCTGCGGCCCGTTGTCAGATACTATAGCTCGAGGAAAACCAAATCGACACCAAATGAAGTCGTGAATGAAGTTGATAGCATTTTCCTCTGTGATTCGGGCTAATGGTTTGGCCTCAACCCATTTAGTGAAGTAATCTATGGCAACGATCACATACTTGCAGTTTCCCCGGGCGGGAGGGAAGGGTCCAATCAGGTCGACGCCCCACATATCGAATGGCCAAGCTGCAATTACTGGAGTTTGTTCGGTTGTTGGCACATGAGGTAAGTTGGCAAATCTTTGGCATTGATCACATTGCTGAACAAAGTTGTGAGTATCAGCTCTCATGTGTGTCCAGTAGTACCCCAAAGTGATTAGCTTGTCAGCAAGAGTCCTGGCCCCCGGGTGTCCACCACAAATTCCACTATGCACTTCGTGTATCAATAGGGCGACCTCTTGAGGGTGGATGCACTTTAGTAGTGGTCGAGTATAGGATCTTCTGAACAGGTCGCCTCCTTGAATGACATACCTTGGAGCTTTCTTTTTGATAGCTCGAGCCTTCTTCTCGTCATCTGGCAGCTCACCACTTTCTAAGTATGCCTTCATTTCCTCGATCCAACACTTCTCCTGAGTCCAATTTCTTGAGGGATCATCTATGCATTGAATTTTTACTCTTTCATAGGCTGGACTTTCGAGGAAGGAGATAGGTTCATCATGTGGTTTATCCGAAGTGGCTAATTTCGAGAGGAGGTCAGCTAGCTCATTGTCTTCTCGTCCAATTCTCTGAATCTCCCAGAATTCCAAATCTTTTATTAGTTCCTTCACCAGGTCACAGTATTTGATCAGCGTGGCACTAAGCACCTCGTACTCGCCTCTGATCTGGTTAACTATCAATTGTGAATCACAGTAAGCCATGATCTTAGTTGCTCCAAAACACTTGGCGTACTCTATAGCTGCTATCAAGGCTTCGTATTCGGCCTGGTTATTGGAAGCATCGAGCTTGAACCTTAATGACTCCTCGTACACTGTCCCAGTTTCCGGTTCAATTAGCACTATCCCAGCTCCACTGCTATTCTTGGTCGCTGATCCGTCTGAATAGACCTTCCAACAATCATCGGGTAGATCACGGCGACACAGGACTCGACTCCTTCCCTTTAGCCTTTTCTTTTGGAGCTCGCCGCTCGTCGTCTTCCTTGGTGAACGTAAGCTCGACCAAGAAGTCGCCTAGAGCTTGAGCCTTCAACGCCTTTCGAGGTCGATACTCAATGTCAAATTCAGTAAGGGCAATTGACCAATTGAGAAGTCGACCTGAACTCTCCGGCTTGTGAAGAATTTTTCTTAGGGGAGCATTTGTAAGAACCACAATTGGATGAGCCAGAAAATAAGCTCGCAGCTTCCTTGAAGCCACGACTAGGGCATAAGCGACCTTCTCAGCATTGTAGTATCTGCTCTCCACATCTGATAAGGCCTTGCTGATGTAGTATACTGGTTTTTGAAGCCCTTCATCCTCTCTAATCAACACTGCTGCAACCGACTTGTCTCCCACAGACAGATATACAAACAAGGTCTCTCCAGTGGTCGGGCTACTTAGCAGAGGTGGAGTAGCGAGGTAATCCTTCAATTGTTGAAACGACGAATGACATTCGGTCGTCCATTCAAAGCTTTTCGTCCCCCTCAGAGCTTTGAAGAAGGGGAGAGATCTCTCTGCCGACTTAGATATGAAGCGACCAAGTGCTGCTACTCTACCGTTAAGTCGCTGCATTTCTTTGATACTGGTGGGAGCTTTCATGTCGACCAGGGCCTTGATTTTTTCTGGATTAGCTTCTATGCCTCGTTGCGACACCATAAACCCAAGGAATTTGCCAGCTGCCACTCCGAACACACACTTGCTGGGGTTGAGCTTCATGTCGTTTGCTCGTAAATTGGCGAATGTCTCCTTCAGGTCGACTACGTGACTCCCGGTTTTAGTTTTAATGACCATGTCGTCGACGTAAGCCTCCATATTTCGACCAATTTGTGAGGCAAAGACTTTGTTCACCATCCTCTGATAAGTCGCCCCTGCATTCTTTAACCCAAACGGCATCATGTTGTAGCAGTAGATGCCTCCAGCCGCTTGAAATGCCGTCTTGACTATGTCGTCCTCATGCATTTTAATCTGGTGGTAACCTGAGTAAGCGTCGAGGAAACTGAGGGTGGAGTGACCAGCAATAGAATCAACTAGCTTGTCGATCCTTGGAAGGGGATAACTGTCCTTTGGGCAAGCTAGATTGAGAGTAGTGAAGTCGACACACATCCGCCATTTGCCATTCGATTTCTTCACCATGACCACGTTGGCCAACCACGTTGTATGAGTGGCCTCTTTGATTATCCCTGCACTCAAAAGTTTTTGTACCTCAGCTTTGATAGCCTCTTCCTTGTCACGAGCAAAACTTCTCAACTTTTGGGGTCTAGGCTTTATGGTCGGGTTGACTTCAAGTCTGTGAACAACGACCTCTTCCTTGATTCCCCTCATGTCTTCTACCCTCCATGTGAAGACATCATTACTTTCCTTGAGTAGCTCGATGATTTCTGCTCGCTCCTCAACTGATAGCTGCTTTCCAATCTGAATTTTTTGGTCGGGGTAGGAAAGGTTGGTGATTACTGACTCTAGCTCATCCACAGCTTCTAGCTCTGGTCCATCCCTGAATTGTAGAGTCTCAATGATTATTTCCTTGACCCTTTGTCTCTCCTCGGCCCTCCCAAATGTGGAGCTTCTTCTGCTATCATATCATCTAACTTGTCTGCAACCTCGCTGGTGGTGGTGGTGGCCCCCGAGTTATTGTCGAGCTGGAGGCATATGTTGCCTATGATGACTTGGTCGACCATAACTACATTTGAATCGACCTCAGTGGTGTTAGAGTGACGTGTCGACTCAAGCATGACCTCGTCATTTGAGCGATAGGTCGACTCTTCCACGTCGGTGATTGTTGACAGTCTGGTAGTTTTGGTGACTGATTGAGACAACTTTAAATAACCGTCTGCTGTCTCGATCTCTAGCTCTCTCTTCTTTCTTTCTCGAAGAACATGGTCCAGGTAAGCCCGAGTTGTGCCTTGTACGCAGCCTATTCCAAACAGTGTGGGGAACTTGACTCGTTGATGAGGAATTGACGCTACCATTCCAAGAGCGACGACCCAGAATACCAAGTATGGCGGCATAATCACTGTTTACATCAATCACAATAAATTGTACCTTCGAGATGACCACCGAGGGAGTCTTGGCCTAGGTCGATGTCGAGCTCTATCTTGCCTTTTGCATCAACTCGATGGTTGGTGAAACCTCCAACCTACCATCATATCTCTCCAACTGCTCATCATTAAGACCCATTTCTTTAAAAGTTTTGTAGAACAAAATATCCTTGCGAGCCCCGTGTCGACTAAGAGTACGCACAAGTCGTACATCCGTCTATGAGACCCGGGATGACGAGAACTTGCTCCCTAGCCGCCATATTAGTTGCCAATTCATGGGGGTAGAAGGCGATCGCTTCATCTCTCGACTTCTCTTCTTGGAGGTACATGTGGGGCCTTATTGAGTTGAAAGATCTTGTGCTTGATGGCCGTGTTGCTTGCTTGCTCAGAATGACCCCCGTGTTCAATCTAGGTTGCCTAGGTCCTCGCCGTCCGCCCGCCGGGCCGCTCGCCTCCACCGGTTTGAGGCCTTTTCACGTAAGCCTCAAGTCTCCCCGGTCGACCATTCTCTGGATGATACGCTTCCAATCCCAAGCAATCCTCTCGTAGAGATGACCGGTGTCATATATGGTAGTCACAATATTTGCTATTGTCCACTTCTAAATTTGTTGCTGGGTTCATTGGGACAGAGGAGCCGGCTCGACAAAGATTCATAATCTCTGTTCGACTCACCGTAAGGGAGTGAAAGCCTCGGGCACTTTCTCCGTTGCCCTAGTCCTGTTCTTTCCATTTTTATTGTTTCCTCCATTCTTGTTGGAGTCCTTTTTATCATCAGCGACCTCCACCTTGGGGCTTTTACCATTCTTTTTCTCTTTCCTTTCCTCAGCAAGAGCGACATTATACACCTTCTCAAACAACTCCTGTCGAGTTGTTACTGTACGAACTGTGAGTTCATAATCCATGCCTCCGAGGAAATACCGTTTCTAAGCAATTAATGACTTCCCTATCAGTGAGGTCTTCCTCTATCTTATCAACCATTTCCTTGAACTTGGTGAAGTAACTCATCGAGCTTTCATTCTTCGCCTGCACCAAGTTATTCAGATCGGTGACAGTCATCTTCCGAGCTCCTGCAGTCGAGAAGCGATCCAAGAACTTTGTCCTGAAGCATGTCCAAGTAGTGATGCTACCCGCGGCCAGACCGTTGAACCAAGTTAAGGCTGCCCCAGTGAGTGTGCTTAGGAGGGCTTTGCACATATTGTCGTCCTCATTGGCGACAAAACACATTGTGGCTTCCAGATGTGCTATATGACTCCTTGCATTGGTCGACCCCGAATACTTCTCCAGAAGAGGCAACCTGAAAGTAGGAGGAGGCCGACTATCTCTGATTTCTTTGGATAAAGGTCGAAGAGCAAAATCAATTCGTTCGACCTTTCCAAATCTCCTTTTCTTCTCCTCCTCCCATTGTTCGAACTTCTTTTCATCAACAACCGCTCCTCCAGGCGTCGAATTTCTTTCATCTCTTGCAGGGGGAACAGCATTCGACCTTTGACCTTCGCTTCTAGGGGGAGTTACTTGTCTACTCCTCCTATCTCTGTGAGAATGAGTCCTCTCTGATCGAACTGGGGACCTATGCCTGTCATTCCTTATGGGCGACCTGCGCCTCTCATTCCCAGGATGGCGACTGCGCCGTGATCTCCATGTGGCGACTGCGCCTTTCTCCTCCTACAGCGACTGCGCCCATTCTGTCTCTATGAGATCCCGACCTCTGCGTCCCTGGCCGGCGAAACACATGCATTTTCTATTGGTACATTAGCGCGTCCTTAAGTCGACCGAGCCTCCTGCTCCTATTTTTGTGAGGCTAGCCCTTAGGTCGTTACTCGGCACATGAACGATAGTAGGAGCTCGTTGCACTATCCTGTTTTCACCATTCTGCCCCACACCTTCATTTGGCCTCACACTCCTGGCCTGTTGCCCATTGGAAACCTGAGTAGGGGCCACTCTCTCAGAGCGTACGTCGGCACATTACGCCTCCTCCATGGCTATCAAGTCGGCGAGAATTTGGGCTCGCTCAACATCATCTCCTTCTTGCTCATGGGGTTGGTGGAGGGACACTGCCCTGTTTCCAACATTAACCTGAGCAGGTTGGACGTTTTGGAGGAGGTGGAACTCCTTGCCCATCCATATGCCTTTTCCCTCTCCTTGTGTCGAAGCAATCCTACGCCATCAGCAACAGGCAGTAGAGCGTGTGGCTCTACCGTAGGGACGATTCGGTGGGGGAGGAGGCAAGTTAAGGTTCTCGGCGTTTGCGTTCGTGTTGTTGTTATTTTCCTCTTCGTGCCCAGTGAAGCCTCGGATACGTGTCCGTCCAAAGTCACCATTGTTATAGGTTGAGGGAGTTTTCGAGGTCAAGCTAAAGCACGATTCCGACGATGGAACCAAGCGATCTTTGCGAGGAATAGTGCTTTATCAATAATCCTCCACGTGGCAAGATTAATCACCTAGCTCCTTGACACGAAATCGAGAACCCACGACTAGCCGGATGTGTCTCCGGCGAAGACGCTCGGGCGTGAGTAAGAATACCGTTGAATAAAACTCAAAATGTATTGAATAATGAATTCGAGAATACAAAATGGCGATTACCTTTGCAGTTGGTAGTGATGAGGTATTTATAGTTGATGTAGGTGATTTAATGACATGGCTACATGAGCTCAGAGATTGTAGGAACAGTTACATGTGGTGTGAACGTGTCCTGTAATGGTCCACTGATTTGTAGGGAAGCGATTATGGTAAGACTTGACCCACGTGCGTCTATCTCAATTAGCTCGACGTTTGCTATTTAGGTCGAGGTCGTCATTTGTGGAATGATCGACCTGACTGGCGGGTAGAGCATGGTTCGTACCCGAATTATAATACAGGTCATGAGGTCGGACTAAGTTAAGTCGGGACCTGGTAGGTCGGACCATGGACTTAGTCGACTGATATTTGAGATGGGCCTTGGGCCTTGTTACGGTGGATCGATCTCATTGAGAATGTGGGAGCCAATGCTATCTGTGATTGGGCTTTACTTGCTTGGTCCAACTCGACACTTTTGGTATGTTCAGGGTTAAATTAAACTAAAAAGAATTTTATTTTTATTTTTTTGAAAATTAAATAGTTCAAATTTTAGGCAGTTTTAGTGTGACGTATACATAATCATCTTTAATATTTACATTATACAGTATATACTACTCCTTCCCCTTCCGATCAATACCTAAATTTATTCTCGATTTTAAATTTAAAGCAACTTTTTAACTTTTATTTTGGGGGAGAAAGAGAATTAACAGTGTTAGAACATGACAAGTGTTGGTATCGAGGTAAAATCGATATCGTATTGTAATATTTCGGTTTATCAAAGTTCTATATTTGTTAAATTTTGGTTTCTACTATTTTGTCTTTTTCGATTTTCAATTTATTAAGCTTGGTTTGGTTTTTTGGATTTTAAATGTATTGATTAAATGTTTTTATAGCCATAAGGTTTCATTGAAATATATATATATAATTCTTTAATTTTATTACAACGGAATGATTGATTACATTACATTCAGGCTAAATTCAAAAACAGAAAGGTTGTTAAATGATTTTGGCGAAAAATTCACATTTGTGATAGGGGACATTGCTACACATGCATTTTCACCGGATTTAGGGTGCAAAATATTCGTCTCCTTCTCAAAAACAGACAGTTCTTGTTATTGTTATTTGGATTAAGAACAATTGAAGTACATAAATCAAAATTGAGATTTAATTTTGTGGATGCCTATGAGCAATGATGACAAATTGATAGTGACGATGGCGAAATGGCATGATAGATTTTGAGGAATACCTTGGCAACCCCAATTTGAATAACCTAAATTTGGGTTTTAGTTTTGATATTTGGTTTGGGTTCTGATAGTTATGTTGGTGTTTAATTTGGTTTATAGTGGTGGGTTGGTAGCGGCGGCTTGTTGGTGGTAGTTCGGTGGTGTTTGTGGCGGTATGCTGGTGGTGCTCACGGTGATTGTGGCGGTGCTACAGTGGTTGTCATGATTGTAAAGACTGTGAAATTATACAAGGTTAAATGACACTTAAGTCCTTATATTTTGAAGTTTAAAGACACAAGATTTCATAACGTGATATTCACATGAACATTTTTGTTAAATTTAATTTTTAACGTTTGTTAGCTTGGGGGAAATCGGAATAATTTAAACATTTAAAATAAAGATTAAGTTTTAGGAAAAACATGTTTCTCCATAAGTTATAAAAAGTCCACTTTCATTCTTAAAAATATCAAGTTTAGACCTTAAAACATTGAGTTTAGGCCTTAAAATACCTAGAAAATAAAATAGTGAGTTTAAGCTAGAAAATAAAATATGAGTTTAGGCCTTAAAACAGTGAGTTTAGACTTTAAAACACCAAGTCGATATATTTAAAAGGGTCATTGCCCCATAAGTTTCGTTTTTTTAAAATCTATGATCAATAAGTTCCTTTTATGATGTTGTATTATGATGTTGTATTATGTTTCGTAAATACAACATCAATTAAGGCCATAATACTGCATTCCGGCGACCGCCGGTGACCGGAGTCCGAAGCCCATGGACCGGCGACCAGATTTCGACCTCCGGCGACCGGATTTCGGCGACCGGTGGCCGGATTCCGGCCAAAATTGCCGGATTTCGGTGAAAATTGACCGGATTTCGGCAAAAATTGACCGGAATTCGGCATGCGGCGATTGCAGACGGCGGCGGCGGAGCTAGGCTGTGGCGGAGGCGGTGGTGCGGATGCAGTATTATGATTTTAAACTACTGGATAGCTAAATATTGTATTATACATAATATAACACGAAAACTTATGGGACATTTCAATTTAATAAGAAACTTAAGGGGAAGTAAATCTTCCAAAATTGAACTTATGGGACATAATCCCTATTTAAAAACAGAATTTTTTATAACTTATGGAGAAACAGATTTTTTTCAAAATTTTCTGTAAAATCAAATAGGTACAAATTTCACGAGGCAATGCAAAATGAAATTTAGAGTACATCGCGGGTAAGGGGGCGTTTGTTTTTCTCTTTTAAGCCTTGTTTGCCTCTTAACACTTATTCATTAAGAGGATTAGAGAAATAAGTGTGTTTGTTTTTTTTTTTTGAAATAAGGCTTGTTAGGCTATTAAAGTTCTCTTAATTTTAAGTGGTTAAAATGTTGCTGAATTGCCTCTGAAAGCCTCTGAAAGCCACTGTTTCATATTTGGTTTTGGTTAAAAAAAAATTTAAACTGTTTACTGTTTCATACAACATTTACGTTTTTTTTATTTATTTTTTATTTATTTTTAACTATTTCAGATAATGAATTCAGATAGAAAATCAAACAACTTATCCAATTCAGAATTCAGTTTTCAGTTGCTGCCTCTTAATCATTCAGCCATTTTCAAAACTAAAATCAAATTTCAACACTTAACATTTAAAAAACACAAAAACCCCCTAAATGTATTTAGGCCTTTAATCTTCAGCCGACTTCGTTTTGGGCCGATCTGTGAGCCCAATTGAACTAATTCAGTTCAAAATTTCACTCCCATACTAAAACACTCCACCACGTCAAACACAGCCAATAACTATCCGCCACGTCAGCTTACTGCTGACATGTCCACCCCCGAACGGCAACTGACATGTCCACAGTCGAAAGTAAACAAAAATAAAAAACGGAATTCCCAAACTACCCTTTCCCAGGATGTCATCACTCACGAAAAGATTAATAATTTAACCAAAAGTTAGTGGCATTTTCGGAACTCAAATTAGAATTCTTTCTGCGAACGACGAACTCAAATTTTCCGATCCCAGATCTCCTCTCCTCTCTCTCTCTCTCTCTCTCTCTCTCATCGTGTCTCGAAATTAGTGATTTTTGCTCTATCTCTCTCCTCAAGTTTTCTCTCTAGAAATTTGCCCGTTCGAATGGCCGCGCCTTTCTTTTCAACGCAAATTCAGCCATTTGTTTATCAGGTACTGCTCCCTTAATTGATTTTTTCTCTTGTGTTGGTTTTTTGATGATTCCATGTCTATCGGTAGAGAGAACTTTGAATTGTTAAATTGTATCTGATGTGTGTTTGTGTTTTTGGTTGTTGAGAAAGTGTATGGGGGAAGAAAGTTGAATTCAGAATTATGAATTTTGAGTTTTCTGTTTAGGAAACACCGAAATTATGAGTTTTCATGTCTGTCTGTTAGGAACTGTTTGTCTAGCAGCATCAACCAGACTTTGGTTTGAGTAAGCATGGAGATCAGTAATAAATAGAGATAATTAGGGGCGTGTGTGTGTGTGTGTGTGTGTGTGTGATGAACTTACTTTGGATTGAATTGAATTGCGGGAAATGATTCATCTACTCGCTGCAAGTGATTTGGGCTCAAGCTTATTGGAGTTGAGTTGTTTACAGGAATTAGTCCACTTCAAGCATCTAGTTGCGTGTATGTGAAATTGTTAGCATGTCGAGTGTTGTTGATAGTTCTGTCAATAAGGGTATTGTGTAGCTGTATATGATCATTAACGGAGAATGTCTTGATGTTGGGAATAGATTGCTAGTAGAGAAATTTGGGGGCGGCAGTAAAGACTTGGTTAGGACGAAAAAAGTGTTATAGAGAGTATAGATGGACGATCGTGCAAGAAATTGAATAAATGTAAGGAGAAGGTCACCTTTACCCTCCTTACCTCTTCATCTATGTAGAATATGGACATGAAGCCATCAGGACGATCTTGATCTAAGCTGTTGGGTGGTGTGAGTAGGGAGGACTTAAGTTGTCTACTTTGCACGTCAATATCTTAATTACAAAAGGAGGTTGCCATTTGGAGTTGGCTGTGTGGCTACTGCTTGGGTGTGTTTGTTATGGCCGAAGTTGAATAATATTTTGGCATTATAGAGCTCTCTAATGAGGATGGGAAAAGCAAGTCTCTGAAAGACTATGTTCGGGATAATGTTGGATCTCAAAGGAGCTAACATAGGAGTGAGATGTTGGACTAGAAGTCCACTGGTTGAGTGAGAGATGTTTCGAGGGATAAACTTATTATACTCCGTCCGTCCCAAAATGATCTTCCCACTTTTTTATCATTACTACGAATGAACTTTGAGCAATTATTTTAGATTGATTAAATTATCATAACGAAAATGTAAAACTTGTTATTGATAGTATTGTTTATGGTATATCAATTACAAGTTTTAGATTTACATTAGCATAATTAAAACATCTATAATTATTGCTCAAAGTTCATTCGTTGTAACGGCCAGAAAACTAGGAAGATCATTTTGGGACGGAGGGAGTATGATCTAATCCTAGAGGGCCATGATTTACATGATCAAGATCTTGTTCAAACAAATGAATTTCTTTCTCCAGAGATGCTAGGGTTCAATACTTGTATGTTGCATCTTTCTTAGGGGTCTTCCAGGAAGTTGTGCGAGGAACGCTCTATAGTGACACATGCTCATCCCTAATGGATTAATAAACAAGGCTCTTCCAAAAGGTTAAACTTTTTACCTGTGTGCTACTACTTAATTGAGTCACCAAATTTGGTATCACCTTCAAAATTATTCTTTTTGTTTAAAAAGATTGTCTTGGCTATACTTGTCCCAAAATGATTTCCACTTTCTAAAGTAAAACACTTATTTTTTTTCGTTTCCTACTACGCCTCTCGTTAAACGCCCGAGTTTTATATTCTGTGACTCGTTGATTAAACAACATCAAACTAGTGCCATAATTAACAGGTTCTGGAAATTTTGATAAAAGATGTGAAGTAATTAATGATCTTTTTTAATTTGTGTAAAAGTTAAGCAGGGCGATCTTTTGGGCATTCCCATGAACTCGATCAAGCCTACCTTTGACATGCTACTTCCACCATCCAATATAATAACTCGCTACTCATCTTACTGACATCTTGAGTAACGTCAGTCACTTTTATATGTGCAAAATCACGGCCTCACACCATAGTAATTTCTACGCTAGGGATATCTAATAAGTCCTACCTGCTATAGGATTTGAACCAATGCCTCCCGGCGTATGAAAGCAATACTCTAACCCCTTAGTTAAGTAGGTCATTGCTCGTTACAAAGAAATCCAAAAGGAATCACACATGCTCAAGCAAATCCCCCACAAATACTACAAATGTGGTACGGTTGTACCATGCCATTTCTGAGGGGTTGCCACACTATTACCTTATTAGTTTCGAACTAGGACCTTGAAAACAAGAACGTACCAGGTTTATGTACATGGCCTAAGCGAGTCTTAGACCGAGTGCATTAACCTAAATAGGTAATTAAATGTAGATTCTTGATCACTTGCAGTTGGCTCAAGCAAGAGTCTCTACAGGGAGCAAGGAGTTAATTGAAGATCAAATTACTTAGTGAGGAGAAACTTTTACGTGGCCGTGAAGTTTGGTTGACCCAAAGGACCACTGGCTTTTTGTAAACGGGGTTCCTAGGAATACTCTTGCTTGGCCAGTAGGAGGTTGAGATAGCCCTCAAATCCCAACATCCAATCAATAAGGGCTCCAAGGAAATAACTACAAGCCTCATCCAAAAACCTTGAGGTAGGAGACGATTACCTCGGATTTGTTCTGATGGAGAAGACGATTTCAGCCCAGGCGTGCGCCCCAAATCAGCCAATGCGGCCGCCCATAGTGTTGATGGAGATGGATCTTCGGCTTTGAGTCGAGCGCATCAACAACTCCGGGCGGGCGCCTCAAGGTGGATTTGGATCGGCCGTGGCTACCGATCTTCGGGCGGGCGCCTCGCAGGACCGGGCGGGCGCCTCACGCTATTGACGGAAATACTGAAGTTTGTTGGCGTTGCTTTATTGTTTGCTGATTTTGGTTTATTTAATTAGGGGTATTTTAGTCCTTTGTTTTATTATTTGGTTTTAGGGTTTAGAGATAGTATTTAAACATCTTTTAGGCTCTGTTAAAATCAGTTTTTGATATTATTAATTTCAAGAGTTTTTCTCTTAATTCCTGGTGGATTCCAGATTATTACTGGTGGATTCCAGTTCATTGTGTTTGAGGATTCTTCGCTTGAAGAGTTTTTGTGATTAGTGCGCTAATCACGAAATCTATCGTGCTTCCGTGCTGCGTCAGTTGGTATCAGAGCAGGCTTAACCTGTCTTTTCATCACTGATTTGTTATGGGGGATCAAGTAACAAGAGAAAAATTCAAGGGACTAGCCACGCTATGGCCGCGTTGACAACACAGATTGCTGCGTTTGAGGCTGCTTAACATGGTCACAACGTTCGTACTAATCGAAATCGTAGGAGTGAGAGAGGCAGGGAGATTGAACGGATTCGACGCCAGATTGTACTGGGTCGACTCCCTAGGAAAGCAATAACCACCGCTATTGCTGCGTTGAATGACGATTTCAAGGGTTAGCATGTGCAACATGTATATTTTGATTACTGAGGATGGAAAAAGGCGATATTGGTCCCACATATGAGACAAGTCACTTGCTTGAGACTTGCCTTAGTGACTGGTGAGACTAGAGACCACTCTATTTGTTATCATACCTTTCCCCCTTTCGCTTTAACTAATATGTCTTGGCTTCCACCTCGACCTTTACCCTTAGAGTCTTAGAGGTTCTGCAGTCCGGGTCACACCAATCATATGTCACCCAACACACCTCACAATTCACAACCTCTGGGGACACACACATTCTACATCACTAATCTGTTATATTTTAGATATTTTTGAAAAGTGCCAGTCTCATCACCTAATTTGTGATCTCCAAAGTTATTTTTAAATGTTACACAAGACTCTCAGAAGTTGGAATTTTAAACTGCCATTGTCATTGAAGATGTTAAAAAGTTCCATTGATTCTTCACTTATGTAAATTTATTAGGTGAAAGCTCGCGTTTTAAACGTACAAAGAACTATGGATACTTAAGTATGAGCCAGTTGGTTGTCCGTTCCATCCTTTTGAACGATACCATTGATAAATTACATTGAAAGTTACTCTCAAATATACAGGAAATTCTTGCCTTAGTTGAGTGAGTGATAGCGGCTCCTGCCTACTGAAACACCTTGTTGTGTTATTCTTTAAATAGCATCTTGTTTAAGAAGCACAAGTACGAGCCTTGTCGCAATGCTAAGGTTGCGGCATTTAACCTGAAGGTCATAGATACAAACAACGGAAATAGTCTATTTCCTTGGTGGTTAGACTGATTACACTAGACCTCCCCCCCCCCCCCTTTCGCTACTCCTCAATGGCTGAAGACTCGTGCTATATTCTCTGTCTTTTAAGAAGCATGCTTCTTTTCACGCTTCTTTTCACGCATGGTGTCCCTTCCTATTTACACTAGACCCTAACTTCCCTCTATATGAACGTAGGGGGTCCTGCTTTCATTTAGGCTTTAGTGCCTACTGTCAGGCAAAGTATTATTGTGCAGATTGCATAATCTTGGCAAGTGTTTGGCTGGTCAAAGCCTGTGCAGCAAGCCCTTATCATATATTGAATATAAAGAGGCTGGTTATATGATGAGTGTTTTGGATCTTGGTGATCCGTAGGCTTCTACACAGCCTTAGCGGTCTTGATGTCTTTGACACCCTTGATGATTATTGATTCTTATGATATGGATTAATCTACTAGGGTCATTTATCCTACATATTCTGTTGCATTTTATGTGGTTGCTGATTATATGTAAAAGGACTATCTCTGAAATAGTTGACATTTGTGTGTCTCTGTGTATATGCGTGTGCCTTCCATTCTTGTTCTTTTGGCATGACCAATAAATTAGAAAATAAACAATTGATTTTGAATTGTGTCAGTTCCTCGTGGTTGGAAACACAAGGCTTTTGAGTCTTTCAAGTTTAAGATTATTTCTTTCCCATGAAATTTTGCAAAAATGTTAAGTAGTGCGCCAGGGATCTCAACATGGTGATTTTGGAGAAAAATAAAATCAGAATTTTGTTTTAGCATATAAATGAACTATTAAGCTTTTGACTGTACATATTGCCTATGCTTTCTTTCTCTGTGTGCGACTAATTTTGGCATGACCAATAAATTAGAAAATAAACAATTGATTTTGAATTGTGTCAGTTCCTCGTGGTTGGAAACACAAGGCTTTTGAGTCTTTCAAGTTTAAGATTATTTCTTTCCCATGAAATTTTGCAAAAATGTTAAGTAGTGCGCCAGGGATCTCAACATGGTGATTTTGGAGAAAAATAAAATCAGAATTTTGTTTTAGCATATAAATGAACTATTAAGCTTTTGACTGTACATATTGCCTATGCTTTCTTTCTCTGTGTGCGACTAATGTTGGTTAATGGAATATATAGAGCCCCCAGGATGCCGTTACACCTTTCCAAATCCTGGGCAGTGAAGCTCAGATTGTTCAGGTATACATATATAATGTTATTAACCTTTTCCTTTCAGAAGAGATATACTTCTCCTTATCACTAGTCACCTAATTCTTGTCTTTTTGGTTCTGATTTCGCATTTTCCAGATTATGTTGAAACCACAGGAGAAGATTACAGCAAAGCCTGGTATATTGTTTTAAATGTGAAGAATGAATTCTGTTGCTAAACCCATCTTCTTTATCTATTTATGTTTATCGGGATAATATCCTCTCAGATCCATTCCAACATCCTAGTATAGGCATTGATACAAGAATTAGATGGGCTAAAAAGAGAAGGGTGCCTCTTGATTCAGCCCCTTACTCTATTAGCGAAACCTGTAGGAAACTCCACTTTCTTTAATATCCCATGGCATTCACTGAAAAGGATGTAGTATTAGTGCTTAACAGAAAACATATGAAGTTTAATTAGGGTTGTTGCATATATGATTTATTTACGTCTGGATATGGACACATTTTGGACATCCAAAATGGAATGTAAGACACTTAGTGCAAGGCGGATAGTGCATATATTTGATTCATTCGGATTATAATTTGTTAACCATCTTTTTACTATCTGAAAGGGCAATGGAACCAATAATATTTATATCGTCTGCAGGTTGCATGTGCTACATGTCTGGATCTATAGAAATGGAAAATGTCTATGCCCCAGAAAATGAAGCGGGTATGTGGCAGTGGCTATTCGGGAAGAACACAATAAACATAGTTTTCAAAAATACCGGTTCTAGTGATGGATTTGTTGGCCTTGCTGCACCTTCTTTAGCAAGAATTCTCCCGGTTTGTAGCATTCGACGCTCTACTGCATTATGACAGTTTTTTAGTTGTCTCATTAATTACAAGTACAATTTCTGATCTTGACTTAATGGCACTGAAATCTTATATGTTAAAAATATCCGTTTATTTTGTAGCTTGACTTGGCAACATTTGGTGGTGAATTGTTGTGCCAGGTATTTGATTCTCTAACTGGGCTTTTCATTGTTTACCTGAAGTTTTGTTTTGAACTCTTTGGGCTTTGAATCTTATTTTTTTGAGCTGGATCTGCTTATGACTTAGTTAATTTATTTTGTAGCCAGATGCATTCCTTTGCTCCATCAATGACGTGAAAGTCAATAATACAGTTGATCACAGGGCACGCAATGTTGTAGCTGGTGTAGAGGTGAGATTGGTAGCCTTGAACTCTGTTTGATTGCTTAACATCCAGCACTCTTTGTGATCCTGCAAATCTCATTTAACTGTGTGAATACATCTGATGGTAGCCTTTTGGTGTCTGTAGGGCTTTCTGAGACAGAAGCTATCTGGCCAAGGCTTGGCATTCGTGGTTGGGGGTGGATCTGGTATATACTAAATTACTCCCTCCGTCCCATTATAAATGTCGCATTTGACTTGTCATCGCTCTTAGGAGATGTGCTTTATATGTTTGTACATTGCTTGGCATTCGTGGTTGGGGGTGGAGGGAGTAATACCTTTACATATATCATTTCAAGATTTATCTAGCTGACTTTTCAGCAAAATATAGACATGGAGAATCTTCTTAAAACCATCTAATTAAGATTCTTCTAACAGTTGACCCGAAAGAGAGCGCGAGGCACTATTAATTTAAACTAGATTCATTGCAAGATTTTGATAATTTACCAACTCATCTGAAACTTTTTAATATCATAGAGGACTCCATCATCATATATCAGGCCTAGCGCTTCCACATATGACCCACTCAGATACGGACGGAATCCTTCACAAGCAAAAACCGGGTTCCGATGTTTGCCTAGCAATAGTATGGGAAACGAGTCTAAGCAGATGATTTGAAGTCAGGTTTAACCAGCCAGAGTTAGTGTGATATCATGTTAATCTACTTGCTCATCTTAGCTAGTTTTCTTGGGAACTTGCATCTGAAATACCTTGGGTTTAGATAGAGCTACACCCTCAGTCCCAAATTGAATGTCCTATATTGAGTTTTAGGAAAATTCAAGGGAATTGACATGTAGGCACTTTTTGTAGCATGTACACATGTATATACCCTTAATGATCTTACTATATAACATTATTATGATCACCAACAAGGAGCTTTATGTAACTTCACTAAAAAAGGTTATTCATTTTGGGACAAAACTTTTACCAAAATGGACGTTCATTTTGGGACAGAGGGAGTACAAAGGTAGGACTTGCTGGAATCTGAAACACATGCTCCCATTTGAATTGTCTTGCTCAGGGAGATACTTTGTATTTGTCTTTTCCTTCTGGAAGCTAAATGACCTAGAAAATCCTTTCAGCTTTTTTTGTCTAGATAAAAAGATAAATGAAGAATGGCAAAAGTGAATTATCTTAAGGAGGGGGCAGGCATCTTGGTAAATATCAGGTGTTTAACTGCTACAACACAATGTCTATTTATTTCTCTATATATGCATCCCCTTCGTAATTTTTAGTATGGCGGTAGGGTTAACGTGTTTTAATGTTAGCTGCTGCTTTTTCTAGGAAGTCAAGATTTATACTATGCAGTTTACAGCATCATTATTCTTCAATTATTTGATTATATATAGTCAGTAGATGAATGTGTCTGACCTTTATTTGCGCTCATTTTTTCCTTTCATGGTGGTTAGTTGTTCAGAAAAATCTCGAGGTGGGGGAAGTTCTTTCAGTTGACGTGGCCAGCATTGTTGCATTGTCATCAACAATCAATGTACAGATCAAATATAACGGTCCTATAAGAAGAGTCGTCTTCGGGGTAATTTGTGTTTCATTATCTTTTCTTATTCAACTTGGATTTTCACTGTGCCATCTCTTTCGTTTCTTGCTTTTATCATGGTTTTCTGATGCCATCTTCTCTATTTTGTTGATCTCAGGGAGAAAATCTAGTAACAGCTGTTTTAACAGGACCTGGTATTGTCTTTATTCAAAGTTTACCCTTCCATAGACTTTCTCAACGCATCGCAAGGTAAATTCTTTCAGTTTAACCAAGTCCTCTCTCCATATGTGTGTGTATATATAGTGGCGAAGGGGATCATGGTGCCCTCCGTCCCAAAATGAATGTACAAAAAAATTCAGATTTGCTCTTCATATATATATATATTGATTGTTCATTCTGTTTAGTTTTAACGAAGACGCTTTTTGTATTTTGCAGAGCGGTTACATCTCCAAACATGCGAGACAACCCCAAGTTCTTTGTTCAGATCGCTCTCTTTTTCTTTCTTGCTTACGTGGTCGTTGTCTCATCGTTAATCTTGACCGATATATAATTAGCTTTTGATTTTTTTTTAATTTTTTTTTTTTTTTTTGATATTGACAGAACTTACCTTCTCCCCTTTCTCTTAAAGTTGTCCTCTTGAAATTCAGTCATGATTTCAAGACAGGGAGGTTTCCGAAACGCACAAAAAAAATTCAAAGTTAGTTTGTTGACTTAAATCCTTTTCTTAAATATAGGATCATTATGCAGTTGTAAAAACTGGTAAAGTTTGTTGATTGGTGCTTCATGTATTAGTATTGCAATTATTTGTGACTAAAGGTTGATTGGTGCTCCAGTCGGCCGGAAGTTGAACTGTGGCGACATAAGTTTTGTTGCTTCGTTATAGTCAATGGTCTGAATGATTGAATGATATGGGACTCAAGAGTCACCTAAAGGCAGGCAATTTAATTCGAAATGTTGATGCTAATATTTCTTTCGTTCCACTAAAACATACACTTTGTTTTAGGTTGTTTTAGATACGGGAATTAAACTTTTGTTTTGGATATGAGGATTAAGTGTAAGTGAATAATTGTTGCAGTATGTAAGTGTATTCCTGTTAATTGAAAAAATATAGTAAATATTTTCATTTTAGAAGAGTATAATTTTTAATAAGACACTCAACAGGTAAAAGAGTATAACTTTTAGTAGTGGGAGTGGCTAAAGTATATGTTGAACTAAAATATTTTATATTTATGATTTTTTATTTATGGGTGTGATTTTAGATGTTCAACAACAATATATGTTGAATCATTCGATAGATACATGTAGTAATGTTACACGTGTGTTGAAATGTTGAAATAAATTGATGTATTCCCTCCGTCCCAATAGTAGCTGTCCAATTTTTGGGTTGCACGCAAATTAAGAAAATGAGGAGGAAGTAAAAATGTTGTGAGTGTAATTTGAAAATAGGAGAGAGAATGAGTGGAGAGAATAGTAAATTATACTAATAGTGTTGTGAGTATTAAAATAATGTAGGAGAGAGAATGAGTGGGGAGAATAGTAAAGATTCCTTTGTCAAAAAAGGAAAGTGGAAGCTTTTAATGGGACACCCAAAATGGCAAAATGGGAAGCTTTTATTGGGACGGAGGGAGTATTATTTTAACTATTAAAGCGGATATTTGGATAAGTTTTGTCCTAATTGGGAAATCTATCTATAATATATTAAAGCAGGTCATCCAATGAACAGTTCAAGCGCCAAAAATTTTGTCAAAATTTGAGTGGCACTTTTGTAATTACTCTCTTAAGTTGTGGCAAATTTGAATCAGGACATTAATTCCTTTTATATATATAGATAGATATATTGAGATATAGAGGAAGAGATAGCGATATGGGATTAAATCAATCAATGTCCTTAAGTTTTGTTACAAAAAGAATTAATCCCACATCGCTATCTCTCTCTATATATCTCTATATATTCTCTTTATATATAAATTTTGGCAAAACAAATCAATTGGTTAACCGATCCAAAGCATGCCTCCTGACCGATCCAAACCAAGTAAATTGGTTAACCGATCCAAAGCGTGTGACTTGGTTGACCGATCAAAAGCATGTGACTTGGTTGACCGATCCAAAGCATCCCACAACCCAAACAATCCAAACCAAAATCTAAGAGGTACAATAATTGGTTGTGACAAGGATCGGTAAATCTATCTATATATTAAAGCAGGTCATCCAATGAACAGTTCAAGCGCCAAAAATTTTGTCAAAATTTGAGTGGCACTTTTGTAATTACTCTCTTAAGTTGTGGCAAATTTGAATCAGGACATTAATTCCTTTTATATATATAGATAGATATATTGAGATATAGAGGAAGAGATAGCGATGTGGGATTAAATCAATCAATGTTCTTAAGTTTTGTTACAAAAAGAATTAATCCCACATCGCTATCTCTCTCTATATATCTCTATATATTCTCTTTATATATAAATTTTGGCAAAACAAATCAATTGGTTAATCGATCCAAAGCATGCCTCCTGACCGATCCAAACCAAGTAAATTGGTTAACCGATCCAAAGCGTGTGACTTGGTTGACCGATCCAAAGCATGTGACTTGGTTGACCGATCCAAAGCATCCCACAACCCAAACAATCCAAACCAAAATCTAAGAGCTACAATAATTGGTTGTGACAAGGATCGGTAAATCTATCTATATATTAAAGCAGGTCATCCAATGAACAGTTCAAGCGCCAAAAATTTTGTCAAAATTTGAGTGGCACTTTTGTAATTACTCTCTTAAGTTGTGGCAAATTTGAATCAGGACATTAATTCCTTTTATATATATAGATAGATATATTGAGATATAGAGGAAGAGATAGCGATGTGGGATTAAATCAATCAATGTCCTTAAGTTTTGTTACAAAAAGAATTAATCCCACATCGCTATCTCTCTCTATATATCTCTATATATTCTCTTTATATATAAATTTTGGCAAAACAAATCAATTGGTTAACCGATCCAAAGCATGCCTCCTGATCGATCAAAACCAAGTAAATTGGTTAACCGATCCAAAGCGTGTGACTTGGTTGACCGATCCAAAGCATGTGACTTGGTTGACCGATCCAAAGCATCCCACAACCCAAACAATCCAAACCAAAATCTAAGAGGTACAATAATTGGTCGTGACAAGGATCGGTAAATCATGTAACGAGTATGCATGCATATTTCCTTTTTTGAGTTTAACCGGTCACAATGATCGGTTGTGACAAGGATCGGTAAATCAAATCATTAACATGGTGACCAGTCAATAATTGAAGAGGAACATATGTTGATCTTATTTAGATTAGGAAAAAAAGGAAAAAATAAAAAAATAACCTGACTGGTCAATTGGATGACCGATCCAAACAAACAAGGGTGTTAACCTGACTGGTCAATTGGATGACCGATCCAAACAAACCGATAACCGGTACAAACTCCGTCTCATGTTAAATTATAAAATAATAATTATTAATAAAAAAATTAAATAGAAATATTATTTTTTTCATCTCAAATAAATATTTAAAAAAATATATTTCTATTAAAAATTATAATCTTTATTTCAAAAATAAATATTATCTTTGATCCAAATCATGCCACAACCCACGACCAATTCAAACAGTGAATAAGAATAATTATGGTTGATCGATCCAAAATATCACAACCAACAACCGATCAAACATAAGTGGAGTATTGCTTTGCCTGACTGATCCAATGCATGCCTGACCGATTCAAACCAAGTTAATTGGTTTACCGATTCAAAGTCTGACCGATCCAAAAGCATGCATGCCACGGCCCACAACCATCGATTCAAACCAAAACCAAAACCAAAACCAAAACCAAAACTAAAGAGGTACAAACTCCGTTTCACTTTAAATTACAAAATAATAATTATTAATAAAGAAAACTAAATAGAACTATTATTTTTTCCATTTCAAATAAATACTTTAAAAAATATACTTCTATAAAAAATTATAATCTTCATTTCAAATAAATATATTTTTTTAGACGATGAGATCCCAATATTATTGAGTGCAAGTGGGTCAAGAAAAATCACTACTCACTCTATAATATTAATGTCTTTGTCTCAAAAAATGAATATTAATATTTGAGACAAGTAAAGTAGTTTTTTTTTTTTTAAATGTTTATTAAGACAAAGGAAGCAATTTTTATTTATTTTTTGATATAGAAATTAGTATTAATTTTGGAACGCAAGTAATATTCAAAAGGGGGTAAATAACTATATTAAATGTATCAAATTCAATTTTAAATCCCAATATCAATATATGCACAAATCAGTGACAAATCGGTTGACTAAATCGGTAAGTTAACCAAATACCAAATCGGTAAAGCACAAATCAGTAACCGGATCATCACTAAATCACACGATTTACTTACCGATCACCACTTGCTTTTCAAAAATAAATATTTCGTTTGCTGACCATATTGGGTTTTCAAAAAAATAAATATTTCGTTCAACTCAAAAAAATTTAACATGATTTACTTACCGATCACCACTTGCTTTTCAAAAAAATTTAACATGATTTACTTACCGATCACCACTTGCTGACCATATTGAGTTTTCCTTTGCTGACCATTTGCTTTGCTGACCATCGGTTGTTGAGGCTTCCTTTTCCTTTGTTGAGGCTTCCTTTTCCTTTGTTGACATGGTACAAATTTCGTCTCATTTTAAATTACAAAATAATAATTATTAATAAAAAAAATTAAATAGAAATATTATTTTTTTCCATCTCAAATAAATACTTTAAAAAATATACTTTTTAAAAAAATTATAATCTTCATTTCAAAAATAAATATTACTTTCGACTCAAAATGAATAACCAAAAAATAATACTACATTTTTTATCCAAAAAAATGAACATTATTTTCTTCATCCCAATAAATATTTAAAAATAATACTATCGTAATGTTACAAACTTTCGCCAAGTAAAGTAGTATTCTTTTTTAAAATGTTCATTGAGACTAAGGAAACAATTTTATTTTTTTTGATATAGAAAATAATATTAATTTTGAAACGAAAGTAATATTAAAAAGGGAGTAAATAACTATATTAAATGCATCCAATCCAACTCTAAATCCTAATGCATAAATCAGTAACTAACCATTGCCAAGTTGCCAAATCGGTAAAGCAAGTAATCGTTGCCAAGTTGCCAAATCGGTAAAGCAAGTAACCGTTGCCAAGTTGCCAAATCGGTAAAGCACAACCCGTTCGGTAAAGCACAACTCTCAACCGGTTGATCAAATACAAAATAGGTAAAGCAAAAAAAAATCAGTAAGTAACCGATTAACCATATCGGTAAAGGCCGAGTACAAAAGCTATGTCTCACTTTAAATTATAAAATAATAATTATTATTAAAGAAAACTAAATAGAAATGTTATTTTTTTCATCTCAAATAAATACTTTACAAAATATACTTCTATAAAAAATTATGTTATTCATTTCAAAAATAAATATTACTTTCGACTCAAAATGAATAACCAAAAAATAATACTACATTTTTTATCCAAAAAAATGAGCATTACTTCCTTCATCCCAATGAATATTTTAAAAAGTAATACTACTTCATTCGTCTCTAAAATTAATGTTTGTAATGAAGCAGTATTATTTTTTTGCATATTCATTGCCAATCATTGTCACAACCGATCAAAAAATATACTACTATAAAAAATTATATTCTTCATTTCAAAAATAAATATTACTTTCGACTCAAAATGAATAACCAAAAAATAATACTACATTTTTTATCCAAAAAATTGATAGAAATATATTTTTTAAAGTATTTATATGAGATGAAAAAATAATATTTCTATATAGTTTTCTTTATTAATAATTAGTATTTTGTAATTTAAAGTGAGACGAAGTTTGTAACTTTGGTTTGATTTAATTTGGAAGTGGTCTGCTGACCGTGTAGCGAGTTTCATGACCGATTTAGGTTATTGTAATTACCAATTAAACGCCAACGAGAGTAATACTAATTAAACTAAACTCGCAACCAACTCGCTACACCGTGTAGCGAGTTCTAAAACTTTGTTCATTTTAGAAAATAGTTTCAAATGTGAGTTATTTTGGGATTTATATTTTTAAAATTGAATTATTTGAGAAAAAAAAAATCATTATTTCTTAATATAATTTTTTTTAAAAAATATTTTGAATGAAAAAATGTTGTAAGAAAAACAAGTGGAGAAAATAATCTTTTATACTCCTATATTACATTTAAATTGTTAAATACAATAACATGATTTTGCCATGCATCGCATGGGAGTACTGCTAGTTGTACTTGAACGCAAAAGTTGTACCATGAATATTTTTATCCTTATATTTTGATAACTTTTGTCCAAACATGTAAATTAGTGAAACTTGTACATAAATGCTTAGCATGTTGTACCACGAGTATTATATAATACTCCCTCCGTCCTAATAGTAGCTTCTCATTTTGTTATTTTGGGTGTCCCGTTAATAGCTTTCACTTTTCTTTTTTGGCAAAGGAATCTTTACTATTTCCTCCACTCATTCTCTCTCCTACATTATTTTAATACTCACAACACCATTATAATTTACTATTTCCTCCACTCATTCTCTCTCCTATTTTCAAATTACACTCATAACATTTTTTCTTTCCATTCATTTTATTAATTTGCGTACAAGGCAAAAAACGGATAGCTACTATTGGGACGGAGGGAGTAATCCTTATAAGCAACGGATTTTGACAATTCCTAAAAAAACCTTTTGGCTTAACATCAATGCTTAAAGAAAATGAGAATTTTTGCAATTGCTTTAAGACCCCTAAGACTACCCACAATGGTTTCATCCCCTTCCCCCATTTCATTCAACATTTTTTACACTTTTTCTCATCCATCTAATATTTCATCTATCCATTTCATTTAACCCCCTACAATAACTAACTTAAATTAAATTTCAACTCCTTCCAACTCATCATTTTATACCCCACCACTTTTATTTTATTTATATTCTCTGTTTTTGAAAAGTGAGTGTTTTTTCTTTGTGTCCAAATCAAATGAAACTTATATCAATTTGTAGGGAAAAAAATGATGAATTTTGGTGAAAAAAATTAAAAAAAAATTAATTTACTAGGTAATAATTCAGCCCAAATTGAAAACTAAGTGTTTTTTTTTTGTGTCCAAATCAAATGAAACTTATATCAATTTGTAGGGAAAAAAATGATGAATTTTGGTCAAAAAAAAATTAAAAAAAATTAATTTACTAGATAATAATTCAGCTCAAATTGAAAACTAAGTGTTTTTTTGTGTGTCCAAATCAAATGAAACTTATATCAATTTGTAGGGAAAAAAAATGATGAATTTTGGTGAAAAAAAAATTAATTTATTAGGTGATAATTAAGCTCAAAGTTTGGGATAATTTTTTTTCATAAATCCAATAGCAGTCTTACACGTGGAAATTAAAAAAAAAAAAAAAGGGGCAAAAGATGTTTCAACCCGGATGAAATCTTTCATTCACCAATTTCAACTTGTTCCATTTCAACCCCATTGTAGAGTTTCAATTTCATCCCCATTTCATCCCTCCATTGTATTTAGTCTAAGACAAAAGTTAAAACCCCCCCCCCCCCAGGCATTCTCATTTTCAATCACTCCTACCTGAAAATTTCATCTGCTTTGGTAGTTGTTGGGCCCTATGTTTTTCAACTTGTTTACAACTTGCACCAAACAACTTGGTACTAACGAACTTAAGTTATTCTATCACAACTTGAACTTCTGCAGGTTGGAACATAGTTACATTAACCCTATTTTTTAGGGAACGTGTCAAAGGAGCAAGGACCGGTTCAAAGACGTTTCTTCAGCAACAAATCATTATCTCCTCCCTCAACAGCAAATGGCGGATATATCTCAACAAGATCAGCATTACTCCCGAGATTTAGGCCTACTTTTTCTCTTTGTAAACTTAGCCGTTGGTTGAGGTATAAAAGGGATTAAACACTGTATTTTTGCACACACTTTCACTCTAGCTTAAGTTTCCTTTTTATATGCTCATGGCTCTGTAATCACCAAAATACTTAGTAAACTTTCGGTCAAGGCAGGTACCAAAACCTCCCGGGGTTTTATGCCGGCGAACAAGTTGTTCAAGGGCTTTCCCTAGTCAACAAACATCTTGTGTCCATCCCCATTCAACTTGATAATCATTGTACCTAGATTCATATCACTTTAGTCATTTTTCTTCCCTTCGAAATACACTTGTTGAAATTTGACCAAAACAATTTGGCGCCGTCCGTGGGAAACTTTGATTATTCAAGTAGAAATGGCTAATCCATCGTCCGGCAATCAAGCTGAGAGGAGTCGTCCGCTTCCTGTTTCCAACGCCCAAGGCAATCCTTCTCCAAGTGCGGAAGCTGTCAATTTGGAGATATTGTCCAACATGGCGGACATGTTGAGGAAAGTAAGAGATCGGTTGGATGGTCAGGAGCATACGAACGCCATGATATTCAACGCCATTGATAACCTGCGTAAAGGGAAGCAAGTTGAAACTCAAGTATCTACTCCATTTTTACCTTTACTTCCTAGATCTTTGTTTGGTGCAGGTACAGGACCAAGCCATGTCGGGGATATTCCTATGACTAATACCTTGCCAGCAGAGAGCATGATCGTGGCGTCCATTCCAATCGAACAACCAAGATTCAGCCTACCAGCTAGCCAACCTGCGCTGTCATCTTGCTACACCTATGCTACACCCTCAATGGGGCAAGCAGGGAATTTCTTTAATGCTTTTGATACTTCTGCATCTCAGTTTAATAACAATCCTCTTTTCGCAGAGAGTCGACTTGTTAAGGAAATGCAGACTATAAAGGATTTGCTTCGAAGCATACACAGGTCAATATGCCCATACCACCAAGTTTCTCCAACTTGCTATAATGAATCTCGTTTTGTTCCGGCAATAGCTAGTGTGGAGATCCCAAAGAAATTTTCGAGTCCCTCATATGAAGAAGTATGATGGAAGCACCGACCCCTTGAGCATGTGTTGCTTTGTATCGGGAATCAATGGATATCATAAGTATCCCCCTATGTTTAAAGAAGCATGTTTTGCGGGGGCTTTGGCTCTACTTTGTCGGGACCGGCCTTAAAATGGCTAACGGGGCTCCCTCTAAACTCTATTTCATCTTATGCTCAACTTGTCAATATGTTCATTAACCAATTTTGGTGCAATATGGCATTTGACAAGTTGACTAGTGATCTCTATAGAATTGTGCAACAGCCTAACGAAAATCTTAAAGAGTATTTGCACGGAGTTTAACAAGGAGCGGTGACTATACCCAACTTGGATGTGTCCACCGCTACGGAAGCATTCCGTATAGGCTTGAAGAAGAGCTCATTGTTCTATAACGAGTTGGTGATGACCCTGCGAAACAACTTGAAGAAATCGAGAACCCGGGGCCTTGCCTTTCATCGGATTGGAGGAAGACGGCTTGGCGATGGGGAAGTCAGCTGGGAGGACTCCTACTCCTCTATTTGAGCCTTCGACGGAAAATCGGATTCCCATCACTATAAGTCCAACGGGCAAACCCCTGTTAAATGCGAATCTTCTAGAATTCATGTTGTAGATGATGATCAAGAGGGAGATGATAATGATTATCCAAAAATTTACGAATCTTTGCTTTTCTGTGGACATTGCAGGAATCTTGTGCGCCATGGAAAATCTTGGAGATAAAGCAAGGTGGCCCAAGAAGAACGACCAGTCAACAACTTGGAAGGACAAGTCCAAGTGGTGCGCATTTCATGAGGATTTTGGGCATACCACCGAGAATTGTTTTGCCTTGAGGAAGGAAATTGCTCATCTATTGTCCAAGGGTCTTCTTAAGGATTTGTTGGGCAAGAAGAGGGTCAGAAGTGAGTCTAAAGAGCCCGATTCGGGGAGCGATCCAGACAGAAAGTTGCACCGCCTCCGGCCACCAAGGTAGTAAATGTCATTTCAGGTGGATCTCATATTTGTGGAACAACTTACTCTGCAGCCAAGAGTCATGCCAAAAGTTCTAAGGAGGATCAATCAGAATTGCCTTCAAGATGTCGTGACTTCACAGATGGTCATGTTATTTCCTTTGAAGACGAAAATAAGGACAACACGTTGGATCCTCATCATGATAGTCTAGTTGTTCAAGTGCAGATTACCAACTGTGTGGTCAAGAGAATTCTTATTGACGGCGGGAGCTCAATCAACATAATTTTCACTCATGCTCTTGAAAATATGGGTATTCCTTTGTCTGAAGTTGTGAAGAATTCATCCGTGCTGGTAGGGTTCAGTGGTGAGATAAAGCAAACAGTCGGGGAGATTAAGTTGCCTATCTATTTGGAGGGTATGAATGCTATGGAAAGATTTTGTGTGATCGAATGCTCTTCCTCGTACAATGTCATTTTGGGAAGACCTTGGATATACAACATGAAGGACGTGCCGTCAACTTATCACCAGTGCGTCAAGTTTCCAACACCTTGGGGCGTGGCCAAGTTGAGGGGAAACCAACAAGTCTCCAAAGAATGCTACAAGGTCAACATGAAAGCAAGTTCAGCCCCTCGGCAAGCATAGCAATTAAAGAAAAAGGCCCAGGATGTTCTTGAAGCAGTAGAGCATGAGACAAAAAGCGTTCCTGTTGATGCATCGAATCCTGAGGCCCAAGTGCAAGTTGGGGTAGACCTCCCATTCGAAGTTGAGGAGGAGCTGATTGAGTTCTTGAAAAGTCAGAAATGTTGTTTTGCATGGAAACACGAGGACATGACAGGAATAAGCAAGGACATCATTACTCACAAGTTGAACATAGATCCCACCATCCGTCCTGTTCATCAGAAAAGAAGGAAGTTTGCTCAGGAGAGGAACCAGATCATAAAGGATGAAGTTGAGAGGCTTTTGAAGTCCAAGATGATCGGGGAAGTTCAATACCCAAGGTGGTTAGCTAATGTTGTGGTGGTAGAGAAGAGGAATGGCAAGTGGCGAGTGTGCGTGGACTTTACTGAGACTTGAACAAAGCTTTGTCCGAAAGACCCATTCCCTCTTCCTCATATCGCTTCTATAGTTGATGAGACAGCTGGCCATGATATCTTGACGTTCATGGATGCGTCTTCAGGGTATCAACAAATTCAAATGGAGCCCTCGGACCAAGAAGATACGGCATTCATGACTCCGGAAGGTATATATTGTTACATTTCTATGCCATTTGGTCTTAAAAATGCGGGGGCAACTTATCGGAGAATTTGGTGAACAAGATGTTCAAAGATCAACTTGGCAAGACGATGGAAGTCTACATAGATGACATGGTGGTAAAATCCAAGCATATGGAAGATCATGTTGAGCATCTTGCTGAGGCGTTCAACATCTTGAAAGCTTTCAACATGAAGCTCAATCCAGCAAAGTGCTACTTTGGTGTTAGGGCGAGTAAATTCTTGGGATATATGGTGACGAAAAGGGGAATTGAAGCCGATCCGGCGGATCAAAGCTATTCTCAACTTGGAATCTCCCAAGAATATCAAAGACGTCCAAAGGTTAACGGGTAGAGTAATTTGCTTTGAATAGGTTTATATCTAAATCATCGATATGTGCGAGGTTATTCTATGAAGTATTAAGAAAGAACAAACTCTTTGATGGGTGACCAACATGAGGCGGCTTTTAAGCAACTTAAAGAATATTTGGTGACGTCACCCCTACTTGCCAAACCAGAGCATGGTGAGCACCTTTATTTATATTTGGTTGTATACGAAAATCTTTGTTAGTGCAGTATTGGTGAAGGAAATCCAAGGTGAACAGCATCCTGTGTACTATGTAAGTAAGTCTCTATTAGACGCTGAAACAAGGTACTCTCATCTTGAAAAATTAATATTAGCCTTAACTACTGCTGCTACAAAATTGCGTCATTATTTCGAAACGCATTCTATAATTGTTAGAACTAATTATCCTATAAGGAATGTGTTGAGAACTCCAGAGATGTCGGGCAGATTGGCCAAGTGGTCGGTCAAGTTGAGCACTTATGATATTTCGTATGAGCCAAGAACAGCCATCAAATCTCAGGCCCTAGCCGATTTCGTAGCCGACTTCAGTCCCAGTTTGCAACCCGAGGTGGAGCTGGAAGTGCAACAACTTGAAGGTAAAACTATTCCTAGATTTTGGACACTGTTTACAGATGGAGCTTCAAATTCCAAAGGAATTGGCTTGGGAATAGTCCTAAAATCCCCTCAAGGTGATATCATACCTCAAGGCGTAGCTTGTGAATTCGGATGCAACAAATAATGAAGCTGAGTATGAAGCTTTAATCATGGGTTTAACCACAGCTTTAAGTTTAAATGTTACACATATAAATGTATTTGTTGACTCTCAATTGCTAGCTAACCATTTTAGTGGCAGTTATGTGGCGAAGCATTCCAAGATGACTCTGTATCTCCAACATGTTAAGGCTTTAGCTTCAAAATTCCTATCATTCTCTTTGGAACAGGTCCCTAGAGATGAAAACACGAAAGCGGACGCCTTGGCCAACTTGGGTTCAACTTGCAAATCAATGTTGCATACCACTATCCCCATCATTTATGTTAAGTACCCAGTAATAGACCAAGTTGAAGAAACTCAAGTGGTTACTCAACCTACTGGGGCACAAGATGCTAAACCTTCTTGGACCCAACCTATAATTGAGTTCCTTTAACTTGGAACTATTCCACCAGATATTAAGAATGTTAGATCTTTTAAGATTCGTACTTCAACTTTCGTTTTGATAGATAATGTGCTATTCAAGAGGTCTTTTGCAGGACACTATTTGAGATGTGTCGATAACGAGAAAGTTGAACTGGTACTTAAAGAAATTCACGAAGGAATATGTGGGAATCATTCTGGCGGAAAGGCGTTAGCATCAAAGGCCCTCAAGATAGGATATTATTGGCCAACCATGCGCCAAGATGCCATGAGTTACGTACAGAAGTGTGATGCCTGCCAAAGACGCAACAACATCTTGCATCAACCTGCTGAGCCTCTACACCCTATTGCTTCATCTTGGCCTTTCATGCAGTGGGGCATGGACATTGTGGGCAAGTTACCTAGGGCTCCCGGAGGTAAAGTGTTCATGTTGGCATTAACCGATTATTTCTCAAAATGGATCGAAGCAGAAGCTTATGTACAGGTAAGAGATAAGGAGGTAATCTCATTTCTAAAGAAAAACATAATTAGCAGGTTTGGCGTGCCATCAGAGATTATATGTGACAACGGGTCACAATTCATAAGCAAGAAAACCAGAGACTTTTGTACTCGCTGGGGCATCGATTTGATCATGTCTACACCTGTCCACCCCCAAGCTAATGGTCAAGCTGAATCAAGCAACAAGTTGATCGTCAACAACTTGAAGAAGCGTCTAGATCAAAAGAAGGGAAAATGGGCTGAAGAGTTACCACTTGTACTTTGTGCAGATAGGACCACTGCAAAAGGAGCCACAGGTAGAACTCCGTATTCTTTGGTGTATGGAGCGGAAGCTGTAATTCCAGTCGAGGTGACAATCCCAACAGCAAGGTATGGCTTATTAACTCAAGATGAAAATAATCTCTTGCTAACTCAAGATTTAGATACTATTGATGAGATCAGGGATTTAGCCAAGATAAGGGTGGCAGCTTATCAACAAAGAATTGCGAGGTCTTACAACAAAAATGTCAGAGTCAGGAGGTTCCAGGTTGGTGACTTAGTTTTGAGAAAAGTATTTCAAAATACAAGAGAATTGAATGCAGGTAAGTTATCTCCCAAGTGGGAAGGACCATATCTCATCGATGCTTTGAAGCCGGCAAAGGTGCATATTGGTTGTCAACCCCAAGTGGAGACGAGAATCCCTAGAAGTTGGAACGCCATCCACTTAAAACTTTATTTCATGTAAGTCCAGTTATTTACAACTAGACTTCTCAGGTACGATTTATTTTAAGTTGTCAAGTTCATTCGTATATTTCAAGTTATTAATTTTTATTGAGAATCCTTACTAACTTAAGCATCGGAGGGGCGTTAGCTACGCTAACGCCCAACCCTAACATGAATCTGTTTTGCAAGGTGCAACTTGAGCAAACGAAGTAGTCCCAACATGTTGACACGCCAGTATGGCTGATACTTGTTGGGACCTAGAGTTGGAGTAGGTCTAAGCATGTTAACACGCCGGTACGGCTCCAACATGTTTAGATCTAGGAAGAAGAATTTCAACATGTTGACACGCCAGTACGGCTGATACTTGTTGGAATTCTAGCTGGAGAGGGATAGAACTTGTTGACACGCCAGGACGGCTGATACTTGTTCTATCTCTTCAAACGGATACCTCTATCAAAGGTACAATTTACATATGGTTAAAAGATATTCATCTTTTCTTACGAATTAAGGTTTCGACACCTTCGCCTGGGCGCACGATTTCACACTTATACAAGTTGTGAACTATTGGTTGTAACATTCTCATGTTACCTACGGCTTATAACATCAACATGTTATCAAATGAACAAGCAAGTATTGTTGAAAACCCCAAAGTACTTCTTTAAAAACCTTAAAAGTGTTTTCCAAAAGTTTTTGCAACTAGAGGACAAGTTGGGTAAGCCAACCAGTCCCTAAAAACCTAAGAAAGCTTGGAGTACTAGACCAACCTAGTACCCCCAAATAAATTGTTTTGGGCTCTTATGAACCATTACATGCCAAAATAAAACTTGTTTTGGGGACATACCCCCCATTTTCTGTACATACCAATAAAGGTATGACGAATAAAACCCAAAAAGAAGTTGTTTTTGTTCACCCATCCAAAATATTCAAAAAAGTTTCAAATTGTTTTTAAACTTCTTGGCCTGCTGCCGCCGGTGTTGCATTTGACTTTTCCCCTTGATTATTTTCTCCAACCTGAGCTACCACCATGGTACTCAAAACCTTATCTGTGTCGTCAATTAAAGTTTCAAGAGCCATCGAATTCACCTCCTCTGCATCCGCGGGTTCCCCCATATGGTCCTCTAAAATTTTTCTCTCTTCCTCCAAGTTCCAAGTTGTGGCCTGACCATTCTTATATTCCTCCATCATCTGAATACGGGCCTCTAGCAATGTTTTGGTTGCGTTGAACTTGAAGTTCCCCTCTGAGGCTTCAAGCTCCTTCAAATGGGCCTTGTTCTCGGCTCGGACAACCTCCACTTCCTTCCCCAAGCGCTCAAAGTCCTTCTTCAAATTCTCCACTTCACTGGCATGCTTGTTCCCTTCCTTCTTCAGCTTCTCTACTTCATTAGCATACTTGGTGGCTTCCTTCCTTGACTCTGCGGCTTCGTAACTGCATCTTGCCACCTTAATTTTCAGAGCATCAACGTGGGCCATGATAGGACCCATAATTTCCTGCGTAAAAGGAAGTGTTAATATTCTATCAATTCATTGGTAAGGTTCAAGGTTTTTCATTCTTTACCTTATCAACAAAACTTGTCTATGACTTTAAACCTTTCTCCTAATTTCACCATATCCATGTCATCACTTGTATCTGTGGCCTCGGCCTCCACCAGTTTTCTCTTCTTTGCTTCCTCTTTCTTCTTGCTCACATTCACGTCAGAGCTAGATACAACAGACTTGGGAGTAGGAGGCTTACTAACTTTCTTCGCCAAGCTTCTCGCCCTAGCCACGGCAAGTAGGTCAGCAGCACTTACAGTATCCTTGGACCGAGTGGCTACAAAAGGGAATGTAGAATTAGAACAATTCAGGGGAATTAGAAACAAAGTGAAGCTAGTTGGAGTTCTAAGATGACGGGTTAACCTGTGGACATCTTGATAGGCTCAGATAAAGCCTCTTCAGGGCTAATTTCTCGGGCTTCTTCAGGTTCAACTTCTCCCTCTGGATCTGCAGCAAATAAGACTGGCAATGCTTTGAAAGTTCTCACTTGCGAATCCAACTCATAAATCTTGTTAACATTCTCCTCTGTGTTGTCCTTGTAAGCAAAAAGCACGTCTAGTTTCGCAACTAAGCCGAGGAAAATTCAAGGAACTAGTTAGCAGGATGTTAGGAAGCATTATTAGAAAAGGAAAAATTGTCTATACTACCTTGAGACCTCCATTTGAAATTGGCACCCTCCACCGACACCAAGGTACTCCTCCTTGCAAAAAAGAACTTATTCTTCCACCCTCTATCCGCGGGATCACTGTTGTCATTCAAGAAAGACATTCTACCGGTCCTAACCCTAAAGCCATATCTCCCTAAGCCAAAACCCCTAAAATCATTTGTGAAAGCAAATTCCTCCAAACCAACTTCTACCTCTGTTTCCGCATTCAACCTTACTAGGGTTTGAAGGCATCTCCAACCTTGCGGCATCATTTGGGCGTAGTTAAGTTTTGTGGAAACAAAAAATTTGGTGATTAAAGTTGGGAAAGGGAATTTCAAGCCGATAACAAAGGGGTATTCAGGGAAACACACCCAATATGGAGAGTAACATTTCGAGGTTAGGTCTGGGTGAGTGAAAAATTCGGTATCGTACGACATGGCATGGTTTTTCTTGATGATCTCTAAGTTGGCAGCAGGAATTAAACACTTTTCATTATCTGGATTTTTCAACATGTTCTGGGTCACAAAACCCTTCGGTAAACCTTCACTACTCTCGATTATATTAACCACTTTCTTCCTCCCCATTTTTTCAACTTAAACAAAGAAATCAGAGAGGGAATTGAAAAGAAAACGAGAAACTCACCGGAAATTGTTACTTGGTTTTCTCTCCGGTCTTCTTCCTCGACTCTTCTTCTAGAAACCTCCGTTAAAGTCACTGTTTTGATTTGGTGAAAGGGAGAGTTGGAAAGGGAGTGTATTTATGTGGGGAGAGGTTGAAAGCGGTTGGGACATTAAAATAATTACGCCTTTTAGCTTTGGAAACTACTTAAACCGTCCCATCACGTCCCTTTTCATTTAAAAAACTGCCGTTCCTTTCATCCGTTTTTGGCAAACTTTTTGAATCTTTTTGTCTCTTTATATTCCCCATTTAAAATTCAAAAAGTTTGGGGGCAATTGTTGGGCCCTGCGTTTTTCAACTTGTTTACAACTTGCACCAAACAACTTGGTACTAACGAACTTAAGTTATTCTATCACAACTTGAACTTCTGCAGGTTGGAACATAGTTACGTTAACCCTATTTTTTAGGGAACGTGTCAAAGGAGCAAGGACCGGTTCAAAGACGTTTCTTCAGCAACAAATCATTATCTCCTCCCTCAACAGCAAATGGCGGATATATCTCAACAAGATCAGCATTACTCCCGAGATTTTAGGCCTACTTTTTCTCTTTGTAAACTTAGCCGTTGGTTGAGGTATAAAAGGGATTAAACACTGTATTTTTGCACACACTTTCACTCTAGCTTAAGTTCCCTTTTTATATGCTCATAGCTCTGTAATCACCAAGATACTTAGTAAACTTTCGGTCAAGGCAGGTACCAAAACCTCCCGGGGTTTTATGCCGGCGAACAAGTTGTTCAAGGGATTTCCATAGTCAACAAACATCTTGTGTCCATCCCCATTCAACTTGATAATCATTGTACCTAGATTCATATCACTTTAGTCATTTTTCTTCCCTTCGAAATACACTTGTTGAAATTTGACCAAAACATGGAGAACATTGTTAATTGTTGCCTACACTCAGCATCTGACGAGGTAAACTCAAAGCAGAAGTAGTTTTCCTTCAGGTTCTCAAACATGAAGTTGATTTCTGGAACACGAGTCGTGGTGGGCCATGAGCGTCTATTATCCCCCCACCCCCACCGCCCAGCAGGCAAGGGGCTCTGAGTTTGTTTCTTTGCACTTGTTACTGGCTAGGAAGCATCTATATGTACAGTACTTAAATAAAATCATCTGCTTTATTAGTATGTACCCCTTTAATTTCAAGTTTTCAACCATGTTGGATAGTTTCTGATGAGAGCTCGTAATCTAAGCACCATGTTTGTAAGTTTGCAGGTGATCAGAAAATAGCTTAGTTTGAGCACACATATACACAAAAAAAAAAAAAAACCTCAGATGTTCATTTTACAAGTTGCTGAATCCTTGTCGTGTCCTGCTTTGGATTTAGGAGAAATCAATTCCATGGTGAGACCGGTAGAATAGGCGATTGCAGGATCTATAGGGTAAGTCACCCAGAGGAGCAGGCGATTAGAGAAGCTCTGTGGTCAGTGAGTCACCCAGAGGAGCAAGCAATTAGAGAAGCTCTGTGGTCAGTGAGTCCGGTGAAGAGACTAGATTGTAATAGAGGCTAGATTGTAATACCCCATCCCACATAGTTAGGTGTGGAAGACATACTACTACTGGGCACAAACATCATCTATGAACTTTAAGGTCGGCATGGGTAAGCCCAGTTGGACACAAGTTGCTCGTGCTCAGTGGGCTCAGGACGTTGCAAACGGTATGAGAGCGGAACCCCAATCGGAGGCTTGCAAGCTTGCCTGGGGTGATACGGACATAGTGGGATTTATCGGGGACGACAAAGATTTAGGTGGAAGTGTTTGTAATACACTATCCCACAATAGTTAGGTGTGGGTGTTTAGGGGACGTGACGTAGCGAAGACTTGATAGGAAATCAATTACTGTTGTAACACGCACGTTAACCAGTAATCGATCTTCAATCCACGTTGAATCGCGCACGATTGCCGGGAATTGGACGAAAGGAGAATACTCCACTTTCGGATTTAACAGAGTAAATACTCAATTTTTATTAATCAACAACTGCTTTTCGAAATTACAATTAATCCTAATTATATAGTGACCCTAGGACTTGAAAAACAAGTCAAAAACTTCCCAAAATAACCATAGCCTATATAGTAACCTAATCAATCAATAAAACATTAAAATAAAGT
This sequence comes from Adenophora triphylla var. japonica, assembly GCA_022495995.1. NCBI lineage: Eukaryota > Viridiplantae > Streptophyta > Magnoliopsida > Asterales > Campanulaceae > Adenophora > Adenophora triphylla. The sequence goes on from JAFEMH010001575.1 coordinate 207,439, forward strand.
CTTAATATACTTCTAATACCAAAAATACTAACAACCTAATATTAAATCCGAAAATGACAATAAAAATAACAATAATAGTTAAAATTAAACCTTAAGCTTATTCCTATATTAATCTTCATTATTCACCTTGCACGGCCGCTCCCGAACAAGCTGCACGGCCGCTCCGCCATTGATCTGCATCAGGACGACTATTTAAGTATCTACATACTATTGGTCGACACCAATATGACTTCTAAATAAGCATGTGGTAAGCCAGTTAGACCCAAGGTGCTTGTGCTCAGTAGATCAGTGCGGGGTGCTTGTGTAGCGAGGAGTTCTGGGTCACATATGGACCGGGTTTTCGGGATTTACGTTGACGCAGCACGGAAGCCGGATAAATTTCGTGATTAGCGCACTAATCACAAGAACTCTTCAAACGAAGAATCCTCAAACGCGAAGAACTGGAATCCACCAGAAAAGAGAAGAAATCTCTGAAATTTTTAATTAATCAAAAGCTATAAACTGTCTTTTACAAAAACCCTACCATAACTATTTATACTAGTAAAAGAACATTCTAGAAATAAAACCCTAATGACCTAATTAAAATCCTATTGACTAAAATAACCCTGCTCAAACCCTAAAACAAAATAGTAAAATAATGACAAAAATAACCCTAATTAATTAAACCCAAATCAGTAAACAAATCAGCAACGCAACAACTTCAGTATTCCACCGTCTTTGATGAGGCGCCCGCCCGGAGAGAGTCCATGCGGCCGCCTGAGTTGCAGCGCCCAAATCCCCCCGTCGAACCTCCTTGAGGCGCCCGCCTGGTGAGCTGTGAGGCGCCCGCCTGGGCCTCCGTAGTGGCCATTGCCTCCTGCATCAGTCAACCACTCTTCAAAAGAACTCGACCCCGAGTTCATATCTGATATTTGGAAATATCCGCCCCAGAAGAACAAATACTTTGAATAAATTAATGCTTTTCTTGCCTTCGGAAAGAATTTTAACACTTGTCCGTCCCAATGAAACAAGTATTTTGAATACATTCGCCCCTTTTGAAAGTTTTGAGGTAGACCAATTTTGTCCGGATGAAAATTAAGACTACCAATCCCATCCATCCGTTGATCGTTCGTTCCATCTTCCTCGTGTAGCCCATAATGAATGAAAAACTAGTGTCCTCCATGGACTCTTCCACAGTCTCCCCATGATCAAAAATATCATCGTATTTAAATTCTTTTGTCCAATCAATTACACCCACGACATGCTCAAAGATCGATGGTGTAGACCCAGTAATACCACCCACATCTTTATTCATGGGCTCAACTAAGGCATGATCATGGACCATAATATTTGTAGGAACCTTAATACTTGCAGGAACAATTTCACATACCCGAAGGATCTCGTATTTTGCACATAAATCTGCCCCTTCCTCCACCTTCCCTTCAGATTCGGCCAAGGGAACTGCTGGAAAGACGGATTTGTCAACTTCTGAATTTAATTCTCCTCCGTTTGAATTTGATCCTTTCTTTTCAATCGTCTCGACGCGGTGGAGGCTTTCTTCGCAACTTTCTTCTTGAGCACAATTTTTGTTATTCTGCAACAAGACCTCGAACTGGCTCCGACGTTCTTCTTCAGCACGTTCATAGACTGCAGATCTACGCGCTTTCAGTTTCTGAATCTTGGCAGTGTAGTGATCGGCTTTGTCGGCATAAAAATTGGCTTCCATCCTATGTCGCTGCCTAAGCACTCGCTCCCTTGATGCTCGATTCAGATCTCTGATTGATTTATATTTCTGCACAAGTCGATCATGCTTGTCCGCTTCGTCGAGTTCTTCTTCCTCTAACTCTAGAAAATATTGTTCCTGTTGTCGAGCACGATCCAATCGACGATCTATTTCGTGAATAACCTTGTCATCAGATCTTGTTACTTGAACCCCCATAACGAATCAGCGATGAAAAGACAGGATATGGCCTGCTCTGATACCAACTGACGCAGCACGGAAGCCGGATAAATTTCGTGATTAGCGCACTAATCACAAGAACTCTTCAAGCGAAGAATCCTCAAACGCGAAAAACTGGAATCCACCAGAAAAGAGAAGAAATCTCTGAAATTTTTAATTAATCAAAAGCTATAAACTGTCTTTTACAAAAACCCTACCATAACTATTTATACTAGTAAAAGAACATTCTAGAAATAAAACCCCAATGACCTAATTAAAATCCTATTGACTAAAATAACCCTGCTCAAACCCTAAAACGAAATAGTAAAATAATGACAAAAATAACCCTAATTAATTAAACCCAAATCAGTAAACAAATCAGCAACGCAACAACTTCAGTATTCCACCGTCTTTGATGAGGCGCCCGCCCGGAGAGAGTCCATGCGGCCGCCTGAGTTGCAGCGCCCAAATCCCCCCGTCGAACCTCCTTGAGGCGCCCGCCTGGTGAGCCGTGAGGCGCCCGCCTGGGCCTCCGTAGTGGCCATTGCCTCCTGCATCATACGTAGATAGAGTACACATAGGGAAAATGTTGTTAGCTAGTTACACATACCTTAGGAAAATACAACTTGCAGGGTTCTTATTGTTTTGGAGATTTCGCTGAAAATAATACATGAGTCAAAGATAGGACAATGGATTCACTAGGTTGTTATTATTATAGCATTATAGGCTGAAGGCCATTGATTGAATATTCATGGGTCGTAGGAGAACCCGTACAATATTATACCGAAACTGAAAGATGAAAATAAAGAAAACTACTAGGAGAAAACAAATGATAGAAGGGAACAGAGGATGGACTAGGAAATCCAACTAGGAGGAAGCAGTGTGAATATGCACACATGTCCAAACAAATTCAGAACTCGAAAAATCCAGATGACATGATAGTCATAGGATGCTGCCGTGACCTAAACCAAGGGTCCTGATGTGTTTTAACTGATAAATCATTTGTTTCACCAACATAGCTAGAACGAGTTTCAGCACATTCCAGCCTTTCACTAAGTTCTTGTGTTTGAGACCTCATGATCATATTCTCCCCCTCGAGTGCTGTGTATAGTTTTGTAACTTCATTTATTTTACGAATCATTTCATTCTTTTTTGTCTCAAAATACATCACTTGATCATTAAGATCTTTCATGTGCTGCTCTCTTTTCATCCTTGACCTCCTTGCTGATTCACGGTTCGAAATCATTCTTTTCCTTTTCTTTTCGTCTATATTTGCGTATCGGGCATCCTCTTCTGAACCTGAACTAGCTTGTTTCATAGGCAAAGTTGCCATGATGTTCTTTGATTCTGTACTTGGGAGTAAATAACTAGGAATTTTTTAAGCAAGGTTAGAACTTAGACTAGGAACCAAATATCATTCAGGAGAAATCATAGAACCAGTATAAGAAAACAACAGAGAAGGACTGAACAAGTTTAACTTTATGCCTAAAAGTTGCAATACTCATATCAGGGTGTCAGTGGAAGGAAGGAGGAAGATAGTAGAGGTTACGCGGCGGTATTTATAGGAATTACTCCTTCCCCGTCCCCTACTTATTTTATTATGGGGCGGATTAAAGAAAATTTCTACATTTATTATTATTATAAGATGAAGTATTACAAAGATTTTTAGATTAAGGTTCAAGGAATGATCATGGAGGGGCCTAGTATGGTATGAGAAGTACGACTTAGTAGACAAAACGTGACAAAAACGATTAGTAGACAATGGTTGGTTCCCAACTTTTTGTTATGGATAAGGTTAAAATTAGGAAACTGTTCTAAAATATTCCATCTCATCCGAAAATATATAAAGTTGGCCTTGCACGAAAATTAATAAGTGTATAGGGCAGTAAATGTTGTTAGTATGAAAAATGACGTAGGAAAGAGAAAGTGGGAAGATAATAGTTAGTCGATAGTTATTGTGAGTATGATAAGTGTGTCTTACGAGTAAAGAATTATTAAAAAGTTTCCATTTTGGCAGTGTGCCTATTTAAATGAGACAGCCAAAATGGAAATTTGTGACTATTCGGATGGTCCGGAGGTATTAGCCGATATATTTGTGTGATAGTTGTATTGTATTAGGTTTCTCATTATCATCATATATATGGATAGGTAGAGTTATATTTAGGTAAATCTTGTATATAGGGAGAGCCAATCATAGATATAGATTAAGGGAAGAGTCCAAATCTTCCATGCTTGTACCTCTAACCTTATTATATAGGTTGTAAAGATTGTTTTCATATGAATAACAAGTATAGAGTTTTCTCAAATTTATTCTCTCTCTCTACATGTCGTGAATTATCTTGGCTTACATGGTATCAACCTAAATTCCGATCCTAGGTTTTTACGCTTCCGCTCCTCTCTCCCTATAATCCTCAATGTCCGGCCAATCGATTGACATGACTCCAGACTCGGGGTCATCCTCCTCAATCAGCCAGATCTCTCCGGCGTCATCTCTTCCTGTTTTCTATAATCCCAATGCGATTACGGGTCAAACCTTTCTTACCAAAGACAATTATGTGAGTTGGAGTAACCTGTTCAAAACCCTCCTCCGAACTCACAAAATCTTGTTCATAATTGATCCAACTCAGCCTCCGGCTAAGCTTGCCGATGGAACTGACAACCCTTTACACGAACTATGGTCTACAGGCACTGATCTCGTGTGTGGTTGGATCAAAGGCACCGTTACTTCAGCGGTTCAACCCTACCTAAACTCTTGTGATACTGCTCCTAAAGCTTGGGCAGTCTTTGCCAAGCATTTTGCCTCCTCTTCTGCCCTACAAATCAAAAATCTCAAAGATAAACTTCATGGTCTCATGAAGGAATCTGACACTTCCATAGCAGATTATCATCTCCGTGTAACAAACATATGTGATGCCCTCACGACTGCAGGAGCGCAGCTGGATGATAGTGAAATCATTCAGCGGATTCTCGGTGGACTTGGTCTGGAGTTTAAGGAATTTTCTACATCTACACCAACGATTCATGCTCGTCAGCCTCTCTCAATTGACTATATGACTGAACTTCTTCTCAAGGAAGAAATGCTGCAACATAAATTTCTTGTTCCATTTCAACAGTCCACAGCCTTGTTGGGGAAAAGACAACAGTCTGGTTCTGGTGCTTCCCGTGGTGCAGGCGGCAGCACCAACCGTGGACAAAGTAACAATCGCCAGAATGGAGGTCGTGGCAGTGGAAATCGGTGGCACGATCAGTGTGGTTCAGGCAGCAGTCATTCACATGGTCGTGGTTCTTCTAGAAACTGAAACCGTGGTGGTGGGTCTCACCGTGGTGGTTCTTCCAGTTAGAATGGTAGGGGTCGTGGATTGCTGCCTACTCCCTCTTATAGCACGCAGCCCTTGGATAATGAAGTTATTTGCCAATTATGCTTCCAGCCGGGTCACAATGCATGTACTTGTCAAGACCCCTCTAATGCGGCCTACTTTGCAAATCAAAGCCGGTTTGTGCTTGACTCGGGTGCCACAAAACACATGACGGATGATATTTCTTCTTTCACAGATTATCAACCTTATACAGGTAAAAATACAGTTGTTTTTGGTAATGGCTCTAAGTTACAAATTTTGCATGGTGGTAATACTTCATTGCATCTCAAGAATCGTTCTTATCATATGCGTAATGTTCTTTATATTCCTAAACTCCATAAACCCTTATTATCTATTCGTCAAGTTTCCAAAGATAATAACTGTTATTTTGAACTTGATGCTTGTGGTTTTCGTGTTAAGGATAATCAGACCTGGGAGACTCTTATCTCTAGCAATAACTCCGGTGGTCTTTATAAGGTTTCCTTCATCGGCATCTTCTAACATCCCCGTTGCTCTTCTTGGAGAAAGATCGAGTCAGGAAACTTGGCATGCTCGCTTGGGCCATCCTTCCACTCCAGTCCTTACACTACCAGAAAAAGGTCATTTAGCGACGGGATTTTCGCCGCTAAAATTAAATTTCCGTCGCTAAAAATAATTACCGGCGGAAAAATTCCGTCGGTGGTCCGCCGCTACCAGCCCGTTGCAGTGCTCCAACGGGTCAATTTCCGCCGGTATTTTTTTATTTTACCGACGGAATTTATTTCCGCCGGTGAATTAATGGTTACAACGACGGAAAATTCCGCTGCTAAATTAATTTAATTTAATTAAATTTTCATTTCAGCGGCGGAAATTTCCGTCGCTGTAATAAAAATTAATTTAATTAAATTAATTTCAGCGGCGGAAATTTCCGTCGCTGTAATAAAAATTAAATTAAAATGAATTAATTTCAGCGGCGGAAATTACCGTCGCTGAAATTATTTAATTTTAATTTAAATTTTATTACAGCGACGGAAATTTCCGCCGCTGAAATCAAAAATTAAATAAAAATTAAATGATTATAGCGGCGGAAATTCCGTCGCTGAAATAAAATTAAAATTAAAATTAAATAATTTCAGCGACGGAAAATTCCGCCGCTGAAATTAATTTATTTTAATTAATTTTTATTTCAGCGACGGAATTTCCGCCGCTATAATCAAAAATTAAATTTGCTGAAATTAATTTCGGCGACGGAAATTTCCGTCGGCGATTAAAATAAATTAAAAAAATAATTTAAAATATCAATAAACCAAAATTTTTTGTACCTGATATAACATTTCAATTTATAAAACTAAAACTATAAAAACTAAAAATCAAAAATCAACGTACCAAATAAAATCTAAATATCACCGTACCAAATCGAGAGGGGGAGAAGGGGGAGAGGGGGAGGGGGAGAGGGGGAGGGGGAGGAGGGGGAGGGGCTCCCGTGGGTACCAAATGTCTCAAATATTTACAAACGAGTAAAAAATAGTACAAACAAGTCTAAAATAGTCCGTAATCAACTCGGGGGCGGCCGGATATTACCCTGGAAGTCCTGGCCGATATGAGCCATCAACAGCGCCAATTGTCTTTGAGTCTCCGCATGAGCCTCCGCAAGCTTTGCCCGCTCGCGTCTCTCCTCCTCCAACGCAGCCTCCAGAGTGTCGACCCTCGGATCATGAAACGTGGGCAGGTCAACATTTCGCCGACGGCTGGTCGACGGGCATTGCCGCCCGTAATCCCCCATCCCTAACACTCGGGCTCCTCTCTTTGGATGTCCCTCAGAGGTGACCGAGTGCCAAACATCAGGAACGAAGGGGACGGGCTCGCCGGGAGGCGTTCCTTCGGGAACAACGGCGGCTTGATATGCAGCCTGTCAAAATAAAACAAACAATTATAATCATATACACAATGTAAAGGGCATAAATAAATTTACATATTCAAAATCAAGTTATTTAATGATAGTTTACTTACAAAGTCATTAGCAGAGCGATCGTCAACCCATTGCGGAGGTTGATCGGGCGCTGTAGGATTCCGAAGATGGGTGCTAGCGTAAACATCCACAAAACTGATATTCGGACCATGCTCCCTTTCCTATAAATAAAATAAGCGAGATTATTACTTTGAAATTGTATAAATGCAACATTTAAACTGATTTAAAAGCATGCATACACTATATTTACACTAAAACCATGAATTTCATAGCATCAACATGGCTCCCAGCTAACATACGTACATAAACCTATTTAAAAGCATCCATACACTACTACATTTAAACTAACATACATACCATGCGGTCGTGATGCTCGGCGACCGTGAGCGTCCCCATGGTATGCATCGCCGCCGACCCCGAGGAGCCTGCTCTATTGGCCTTAGCCTGTTCAGATATAGCCTTCGCCGCATCCGACCCCCAATATTCGCAAAATTGACGAAACACCTCATCGGTCATATAAGTAGGTGTCGAGGGCTGTTGTCCCGCCACGAGCCGATTAGTATAATAATTTCTCTTTGTGGTACCTATAAAAATATGAATATCTCGTAAACATATAATGATGACATTATAAAATTAAAAGAGTATAATCATTGTTAATTAAACTAATTAAGGATAGATAAATATATTACAAATAAAATCCTTAAATAGCTTGTGAGCCTGCTCATCGAAAACTAATCTAGCCGTCGCCTCGCTGATGTCTGACGCCCAATAATATTTAGCCTACAACATATAATGAAAACATTACAAAACTAAAAGAGTATAATCATTATTAATTATAACATTTTAATAACAAACTAACATTTAAGTTTTAAATAAAAACCATTAACACATTACCTTAAACTCCTCCCACGCATCCTCCTTCTGCCTCGGTGGCAATTTTTTCCAGTTGGGCCAAAACTCGGTCATTTTCCGAGACCGCCAGTATTGCCCGATCTTAGTCCCTGTGGTGGGGTATCCACCTACAAACCTGCCAAGTATATTTATACAATAACATTTTAACTTAAATAATGAATTATATATAAAACAAAAAGGAACCAACTTATATCAAATTAATGAAGAGTTACTTACGAGGTCATAATGTGGCGATATCCGGACAAATATCCTCCCATCGAATCGGACGGTAGTCCGAGTACCGGCCCCGAGGTGGAGCTAGTACTACTTGCGTGAAGGGTCGACATCATCGGTACCGGATCGGGACGGTTGCGGCCCCGCAATCAATGTGTAGATGGGCTTAGTCTTAAGCTTACCCTTACCCTTTCTACTAGAACTCATATCTGTATTACAGTAAAAATATTAAAATATACAACTTTAACAATAGGAAACAATATATTCACAATACATCTAAAACTTTAAAGTTCTAATAATCTAAAGCATTCACAATACATATAAAACTTTAAAGTTCTAATAATCTAAAGCATTCACAATATATATAAAACGACAGATATTAAAAATAATCTAAAGCATTCACAATACATATGAAACTTTAAAGTTCTAATAATCTAAAGCATTCACAATACATATAAAACTTTAAAGTTCTAATAATCTAAAGCATTCACAATACAATTTTAAAGTTTAAACTATTATTAATCTTCGTCCCCATCATCATCACAGGACTCTGAATTACTACAAAACTCGAGTTCTTCATCTTCGTCTTCGGACTCTGATGAATCAAACTCTGGTTCCTCTTCCTCTTCCTCTTCCTCTTCCTCTTCCTCTGATTCATCAATATCAATGTGCGCGAGATGACCTGAACGAGGCGGAGGAGTTGGCAAATTCACTGGTAAGATATCCTCCTGGGGTTCATCAACATTTTGAGGAATATGAGTGACATCATCTAATGGATGATTAGCTGATGAAACGTTAGGTGGCACTGGCATTTCATCCTCTTGATAGGGTGTTTCTAATGACGACTCTGTAGTTGTCGACGAGGGTAGGTTGTCAATCATGCTCCTAGCCTTGGTCATCCAGACAGCCCACCATCCGTCGGGTCGCGGACGAGGGTAGGGAGTCATGTATACCTGTTGTGCTTGAGATGCTAAGATGAAGACGTCATCGCCATTATGTCTGGACGAGTCCTTTACATCGACGAGGTCAAATATGGCGTGCTTCTTAACACCTCGTACAGCATCCCGCCAATCACAATTGAACAAGACAACACTGTTTCTACCCAAATACTCCACCTCGACTACTTCTTTCAGGACGCCATAATAATCAAGGTTTCCTTTAAGCTTCACACCGCTATTCCACGTCAATTTAGATCCCCCGTAAGCTTTGGTATGAAACACATAGCCATTCACGAAATAACCGTTGTATAAATGAATGTTCAAGTATGGAGCAAATATTATCAAAGTCTAAATATTAAATAGCAATGGAGGAGGTTAGTGTTGTTTGTCCTAATAACGTAGCACCACCGCCATTGATCATACACAACTAGCACAAGAAGTAAAATGGTTGTCCCTTTTCACTTCCACTATTATCACCTAGCTAGAAAATATATGCTTAACCACTTCTACACTTGGATAATGAAACCACATACTGAATTTCCAATTTGTAATCATTTCTACGGCTGGAGCTGCACTTCATACATTTCAGTTCTTTCAACAAAAAATAAATTGTCCTAATAGTCTTGGCTTTCAGACACACACACCTCTCTTATATGCAAGTATACTTGAGGGCTTCAATCAAACAACATGGATGCCTCTCATGGGTAGATAGACCGACTCGCCATTAGTGCTTTAACTAAAGTTTCCATTTTTGTTTACCAACTAATCTACTTTTAGTCACAAAAGCCTGTTTATATATCTATAGAACCTTCTAGACCCCACAATCAACATATACAGATAGATAAGATAGAACAATAACAGATTTACTGAACTAGCATATACTGTATCAATTATTGGAAAAGGTAACATTGTTTGTCCTAATTACTTCAAAAATTTAAACATAGCCTCTTAATAACAAGGTGAGTACTTCAGAATCAGATTAACACACACACACACACAGACAGAAGAAAGAACCTATGCCACAAAAACAGAAAAAGTGGGAAATAAAAAAAAAGAAGGTTGTACTACAATGAATCTTCCAGAAGGTTTGGCACAAAACCAAAAGGATTAATCAATATAAACAGAGGGCTAAGCTTTTTTCTTCCTCAAACAGAAAATTAAAAATAAAAATTGAAGATGAAATTATAATTCCTGAGAAATCTATAACAAACCCATCTGGAAATCATCCAAAAAAATCGAGTCTTTGGGGGAAAAACAGAATGGAGAGGTACCAATTTCAAAAACCCTCGTTGTCTGATACTTTGATCTCCCGGTAAATCTCACGGTTGCAAAATGGGATCTCAAAAAAGAAGGATTTTACGGGAACCAATTTCACGGGAAAACAACTAATACAAAAAAGATATTCATTCAAATTTATCCAACACAAGATCTAGAAATCGAGATTAAGAGGGGGAATCGAAATACCTTGGTTGAGTACAGAGAAGAGAGAGAAAGACGGTGGAAGGAGGTGGACGGACGGAGACGACGGCTAGACAGCTCGAGACGGACGGAAACGGCGGAGAGGTGGACGGACGGCGGCGGCGTGAGCTTCTTCTTCTTCTTCTTCTTCTTCTTCTAGGTCGCAGCGGGAAGAGAGAGAAAGCGGTAAGAGAGAGAGAGGGAAATGGCGTAATTGATTTCTGAGGGATAAAATCAGTATTTATAATTTCCCTCAGCGACGGAATATTTCGCCGCTAAATATTAATTATAGCGGCGGAAATTAAATTCCGACGCTATAATTAATATTTAGCGGCGGAATATTCCATTGCTGATAAATCCGACGCTAACCTATACGTACGTTCACATGGATCGATGACGTGGCACGCCCACCGACGAAAATTTCTGCCGCTGATTTTAAACTCAGCGACGGAAATTTCCGCCGCTATTATTAATAAATATAATTGTTTTTATTATATTTTTGAAAAAATAAATAAATAATAAATATTTATTAATTTTAATTTAATAAATATCATTTATTTTTATTTATATAAAATATGAAAGTTATTTTAAATTACTCTCAAAAAAAAATATGAGTCAATAAATATTATTTTTGAAAAAATAAATAAATTCTAAACCCTAAACCTAATACCCTATATATACGTACACTATACACTATACATTATACCCTATACACTATACCCTATACACTATACCCTTTACCCTATACACTATACCCTATATCCCTAAACCCTATACCCTATACTCTATACACTATACAATATACACATACCCTATACCACTATACCACATACCTATATACATACTATACATACCCTATACCCTATACACTATACACTATACACTATACCTATATCCTAAACCCTATACCCTATACCCTATATACCACATACTCACTATACCTATACTATACACTACCTATACCACATATATACTATACCCTATACCCTATACACTATACACTATACCCTATACCCTATACCCTATACACTATACAATATACACTATATACTATACCTTAGGGGTTAGGGTTTAGGGTTTATAAGAGTTTAGGGTTTAGGGTTTATTGTTTATTATTTAGGGGTTAGGGTTAGGGTTTAGGGTTTAGGTTTAGGTTTAGGTTTAGGGTTTAAGATTTAGGGTTTAGGGTTTAGGGTTTAGGGTTTAGGGTTTAGGCCTGAGCTATTCCCAAATTGGTAAATTGCATACAATTTTAAATTTTTTATCCAAAATAAAACAAAAAAAGATTAGTCCAAAACTAGGAACTCACCAACTATTAGACAACACTGGAGATTATTGTCTCATAAGTCATAACTAAGATATCCAGGAAAACAAAGACCCACATCATTCCGCTGAGCACACTACACTCTGGCCCCACCACCGTGCATGTCATCATCTTCATCGTAAGCTTCATGCGCCGCCTGTTATTTTCTGCGCATCTCATCTTCAATGTTGACATCGTGAAGGGTTGTCTCCTCGCACTCATCAAGCTCCATATTTGTCATCTGCGATGAAGGCTTAGGAGGCAGCACACCCTCTAGGGCCTTACATTGTTCGGAAGTCAAAGAATCTGGGAAGTCGACCGAGAAGTGGATGTATAATTTGCCCCTGTCATCACCCTTTCGCTTGAACTTTGGGTGCTCTTTCTGTTGTATTACAAAGACTATGTCTCCAGTAAGAGTGTTAGGAGCTTCATCGGCTTCTCCTGGGAATGTAATTTTCTGTCCATTTTGCATACCCTTCTCCAGTAAGAGTGTTAGGAGCTTCATCGGCTTCTCATCGGCTTCTCCTGGGAATGTAATTTTCTGTCCATTAGTGTATAGTGTATAGTGTATAGTGTATAGTGTATAGGGTATAGGGTATAGGGTATAGGGTATAGGGTATAGGGTATAGGGTATAGGGATATAGGGTATAGGGTATAGGGTATATTGTATAGGGTATAGGGTATAGGGTATAGGGTATAGGGTATAGGGTATAGGATATAGTGTATAGTGTATAGGGTATAGGGTATAGGGTATAGGGTATAGGGTATAGGGTATAGCGTATAGGGTATAGTGTATAGTGTATAGGGTATAGGGTATAGTGTATAGGGTATAGTGTATAGTGTATAGTGTATAGTGTATAGGGTATAGAGTATAGGGTATATTGTATAGTGTATAGTGTATAGGGTATAGGATATAGGGTATAGGGTATAGTGTATAGGGTATAGTGTATAGAGTATAGGGTATAGGGTATAGTGTATAGTGTATAGGGTATAGGGTATAGGGTATAGGGTATAGGGTATAGTGTATAGGGTATAGGGTATAGTGTATAGGGTATAGTGTATAGGGTATAGTGTATAGGGTATAGTGTATAGGGTATAGGGTATAGGGTATAGTGTATAGGGTATAGGGTATAGGGTATAGGGTATAGTGTATAGGGTATAGTGTATAGGGTATAGGGTATAGTGTATAGGGTATAGTGTATATGGTATAGGGTATAGGGTATAGGGTATAGTGTATAGGGTATAGGGTATAGGGTATAGGGTATAGTGTATAGTGTATAGGGTATAGGGTATAGTGTATAGGGTATAGTGTATAGGGTATAGTGTATAGGGTATAGGGTATAGTGTATAGGGTATAGTGTATAGGGTATAGGGTATAGGGTATAGGGTATAGGGTATAGTGTATAGGGTATAGGGTATAGGGTATAGGGTATAGTGTATAGTGTATAGGGTATAGGGTATAGGGATATAGGGTATAGTGTATAGGGTATAGGGTATAGGGTATATTGTATAGGGCATAGTGTATAGGGTATAGGGTATAGGGTATAGGATATAGTGTATAGTGTATAGGGTATAGGGTATAGTGTATAGGGTATAGGGTATAGGGTATTGCGTATAGTGTATAGTGTATAGGATATACGGTATAGTGTATAGTGTATAGTGTATAGTGTATAGTGTATAGTGTATAGTGTATAGGGTATAGTGTATAGGGTATAGGGTATAGTGTATAGTGTATAGTGTATAGGGTATAGTGTATAGTGTATAGGGTATAGGGTATAGGGTATAGGGTATAGGGTATAGTGTATAGGGTATAGTGTATAGTGTATAGGGTATAGTGTATAGGGTATAGTGTATAGGGTATAGTGTATAGGGTATAGGGTATAGGGTATAGAGTATTTATTGACTCATATTTATTTTTTTAGTGTAATTTAAAATAATTTTCATGTTTTATATAATTATAAAGAATGATATTTATTAAATTAAAATTAATAAATATTTATGTGGTATTTATTTTTTCAAAAATAATATTTATTGACTCATATTTATTTTTATGAGAGTAATTTAAAATAACTTTCATATTTTACATAAAAAAAATAATGATATTTATTAAATTAAAATTAATAAATATTTATGATTTATTTATTTTTTCAAAAATATCATAAATATTTATGATATTTTAATATTTTTTAGTTTGTTATTTTGTTATTTAGTTCTAAAAATAAACAAAAATTTCATTTTATTATCAGCAACGGAATATTTCCGTCGCTGATAAATAAAAAAATATTAACTTATCAGCGGCGGAAATATTCCGTCGGTGTTTAATAATAAAAAAAAAACATTTAATTTCACCGTCGGAATATTTCCGATGCTGATAAATTAAAAAAAATTAATTATTCAGCGGCGGAAATATTCCGTCGGTGTAATATTCCAAAAAAAAATATATATATTTTAATTTCACCGTCGGAATATTTCCGACGCTGTTAAATAAAAAAAATAAAAAATGATATATTTCCACCGTCGGAATAATTCCGTCGCTGATAAAGATTTAGCGGCGGAATATTCCGTCGGTAAATCAACCGCGAAAATAGTGGCGATAATTAAACGAATATTCGAGGAATATTCGTTTTAGCGGCGAAATTAAATTCCGTCGCTAAATTTGACGCCAAAATAATTCCGATGCTAAAGCTTATATTCCGCCGCTATTTAGCAACGGAATGAATCCGTCGCTGATAATTCCGTCGCTAAAACACCTGTTTCTGGTAGTGTTAAAGTCTTGTGTCAGCAGTCTAGTTTACCATTAAAGAATAGAATAAGTGAACAACATTCTTGTCACATTTCCCCTTTAGGAAAATCTAATAAACTTCCCTTTTCCCTTAGGTCTTTTAATGTTTTGCACCCGTTAGACATGTCACATTTGGATGTTTGGGGCCCTGCCCCGGTTAATTCATTAAATGGACATTGTTTCTATTTTTCTATAGTTGATGAATTTTCTCGATATGTGTGGCTTTTTCCGTTATTTCACAAGTCTGATGTAACACAAAATTTTGATACATTTAAAACATATATTAAAAATCAACTTTCTCGTCGCATTTCTGCTATTTATACTATTAAAACGGTGCAAACTAATGGGGGAGGTGAGTTCACGGGTCATATGTTCACAGCCTTTCTTCAAAAGTTTGGTATTAAGCATCAACTTACTTGTCCTTATACTCCTCAACAAAATGGTGTTGTGGAACGTAAGCATAGACACATTGTTGAAACTGGTTTATGTCTTTTATACAATGCTTATCTTCCTTTCATGTTTTGGCTAGAAGCGTTTAATACCGATGTCTATCTTATAAACCGGTTGCCCATGCGTCAATATAAGTTTGTGTCTCCTCATGAAAAGTTGCTTCAACGTAAACCCGATTATCGTCTCTTGAAAGTTTTTGGTTGTTCTTGTTTTCTGCATGTTGTTCCTACCAACACACATAAACTCATGCCAAAATCATTACACTATATTTTTCTTGGTTATGATAATTTGCGTAAAGGCTATAGATGTATGGACCTAATTAACAAAAATATATATATTTCTCGCCACGTGGTATTTGATGAATCTCATTTCCCTTGGCAAGACAATGGCACACATAATATTGTTCCAGGTACTGCTCCGGTTCAGACTGGCGGCCAAGTCTCCGCAACTCACACTGCTGGCCAATTCACCACTACTCCGGATCAACCCACTACTTCTACTGCAGACACATCGCATACTGTTGGGCCTCCTGTAAGTACCCCAATTCGGACCGTTCTCCATCTGAGCATACGGGAAACACCGAGAATTCACACATTCGTGATCCCGAAGACCCGTAAACGTCCAAAAGGTCCAAACATGACCAGCCAAACCAAGGGAGGACCTTTCAGGCATAAAAGGGCATCCAAGGACATTGCATGAAATGACAAAAATTCAAAAAATATGTCAGCTTGCAACCATGTACGTACGAACACATATGTAAAAGCATGATGTGTCCGTACGGACATCCTTGTCAACACGCCAGAATCTACAAAAATTTCCCCAAAATCACCAATATTCCCCTAAATCCAGGAAAACCAAAAAAACTTCTGATTGAAGACATGTCCGTACGGACATCTTTGCAATTTTTTTGTCCTATAAATACCAGCCTCCGCAGCTCATTTAAACACACCTTACTTCTCTCCTACCTTCCTGCAAACTTCTGCAGCCTTCCCAAGCCATTTCGGCCCCTTTCGATCCATTCTGAGGCCTCCTGAGACGTCCCGAGGCGCCCCGAGCCCTCTCGAGGTGATCCCGGTCCATCGCGGTCCATCCCGATCGACCTCCTGATGTCCCAAAAAACCCTATTCATCCCCAAACAAACTCCAAACACCCAAATGGTTCAAACAGGTCCAAACTCGCGAGTCCAAACGAGTGTGAACGAGTGCTAATTAGGGGAGGTTCTGCCCGAGTGAGTGCAAAATTTCTCTCCTCTTTAGACCCCCGAGTGTGATACCGAGAGTTAATTAGGGGAGATTTTGCCATTAGTGAGGACAAAAACTCTCTCCTCTTTAAACACCCTCAACCAAACACATTTCTCTTACCAACCCTAGGAAGATAGAACCTAACCAATATTGGTGAGTTCTCCTTCCGCAATTTAAATACTGTTTTAAATTTCAAGTCTTTAAATACATTACTGCTTTAAATATACTGCTTACAATGTAATCATTATTTACTATTTACGCAGACCCACCCAAACCGTCCAAACGATCCCACAAGGCCTTCCAATGCACTATGGAGGTTTGACGGTGATAGCAGTTTGTTAATATTCCCCGCATTGTCTTTCCGTTATTTACTTTCAAATGCATTTTATTTAAAAGCACACACACACACACACAACTTTTAAAGAAAATGGTACAGAAAGACTCATGAAAATGAGGCGACTCGGGTGAGCTCAAAATATCTCTTCCCGAAGCGTAATCTGACCTCTGAACTCAAAATCTCATCACACAACAAAAAAACAAAAACAGCATTTTCTCAATTTTTTGGGCATATTCAAAACGGCATGGCGACTCTACATTATTTCGAGCGAGAAATGCCGCCCGTATCCAGATCGGGTAATTTCACCTCCTCATGTGCAACCCGCATCGCCGCAACCTAGACCACTTTTAACAACAGCCTAGTTCCTCTACATTTACCTACGGTGTCAGCTTCCAAGGCCACTCCTCCTTCTGCTGAAAATTCCGTCCATATTTCTCCTGCTTTTCTGAATTCCAGCACCAGTCAAGTGTATTTATCTGGTAATTCATCAACTCCTGCTACCTCTCATATCTCCGAGAATACTCCGGGTGGTCTTACTATTCCCAAAACTCAACAGACACTCCTAATGCTCCTCAAACAACGTTGGTCGACTCTTCTACAACCCCTACAGGCTACTTCCCCTTACTCATTGCCTTCTGGACTACTTTCTGTGCAAAAGGATTCCTTGACTTATAAACCTCGCACGTTTAAGAAAGCGTCTGCTTTTCCGCATTGCCAACTGCAATGCGTGAAGAAATGTCTGCTCTCCACAAGAACCAAACATGGTCTCTAGTTCCATCTCACTCGGCCATCAATGTTATTAGTTATTGTTGGATCTTTAAGGTCAACCCAATGGACGATGGTTCTATTGAGCGTCATAATGCTCGACTTGTTGCTCAGGGCTCCACGCAGCAGACTGGCCTTGATTATGATGAAACGTTTAGTCCAGTTGTAAAACTATCAACCATTCGCATCATTCTTGCTGTTGCTCACTCTCGGTCTTGGGATATTAAGCAATTGGATGTTTGTAATGCTTTTCTTAATGGCATTATTCATGAGGAAGTATACATGAAGCAGCCACCTAATTTTGTTGACTCCTCAATTCCGAATCATGTGTGTAAACTTCACAAGGCATTATATGGTCTTAAAAAGTCTCCTAGAGCACGGTTTCAGTGTCTTCATGCCATTCTTCTACAACATGGGTTTATTAACAGCATGTGTGATTCCTCATTGCTCGTTCAACACAATCAGGGAGCTTCCGTGTTCATTCTTATATATGTGGACGACATCATCATTACAGGGTCCTCTACTTCAGTTATCTCTTTTGTTATAGATGATATATGCACCACCTTTGACAGCCGTCGTTTGGGCGATCTTAGTTTCTTCCTTGGCATTGAGGCAACACACTCCAAGGACTCCTTGATTATACATCAAGGTCGTTATGCTCTAGACCTCCTTGATAGATTACACATGTCAGACTACAAGCCCATGCCTACTCCTACAGTTCCACACACTCAGTTATCCAGTCATGACGGTGAGATTATTTCTGATGCAACTGAATTTCGGAGTCTAGTTGGTGGCCTACAACACCTGACCTTAACAGGCCCTGATATTGCATTCGTAGTTAACCAGGTATGCCAATTTATGCACCAGCCGAGGTCTTCCCATCTTGTTGCTGCGAAGTGTATTCTTCGCTTTGTCAAAGGCACACTTGACTTGGGTCTGTCATTTCATGCTTCTTCTGACCTCTCTATTCGGGGTTACTCAGATTCAGATTGGGCTGGCGATCCGGATGATCGCTGTTCTGCTACTGGTGCATGTATTTTTGTTGGTCCGAATCTTGTATCTTGGACGGCTAAGAAACAGACTACAGTGTCCCAGTCTAGTAGTAAAGCTGAGTATCATGCAATTGCTACTACCACTGCGGAACTCAGGTGGTTTTCGTTTCTATTCCGTGAACTGTGTATTCCACTTCCCCCTCCTTTGCTATCATGTGATAATATCTCTACTCTACATATGGCCCAAAATCCGTTGTTTCATGCTCGTACTCGCCATATTGAGATAGACTATCACTTCATTCGCGAGTTGGTCACACGGGGATTTCTCAAGCTCAGGTTTGTTACCTCAGATGACCAACTGGCTGACATGTTCACCAAAGGCCTGTCTCAGCCTCATTTCCATGCACTCTCTGTCAAGCTTCAACTTGCTTATGGGCATTTAGCTTGAGGGGGGGTATTAGCCGATATATTTGTGTGATAGTTGTATTGTATTAGGTTTCTCATTATCATTATATATATGGATAGGTAGAGTTATATTTGGGTAAATCTTGTATATAAGGAGAGCCAATCATAGATTAAGGGAAGAGTCTAAATCTTCCATGCTTGTACCTCTAACCTTAGTATATAGGTTGTACAGATTGTTTTTATATGAATAACAAGCAGAGAGTTTTCTCAAATTGTCTTCTCTCTCTACATGTCGTGTATTATCTTGGCTTAAAGGAGGGAGCAATCATTTGCTGCTTATCAGTTACCTTATCTGGTTTACAATATGAAAGAGTGAGAATTTAGGGAATATTGACTTTATAATTTGAATCCAATTGATAAGTTTGGTAAGTGGATTTTATAACTTTCTTATCAAAGATTTAGATTCCTTTTTGGAAAGTACATTGTTAAATATGTAAATATCTTTTAGACATGTAAATATATTGTGTTATATTTAGAATAAGACTAATATTACTAACAAATCTCTTTCCTTGTGAGTGTCAATCTATGTCTTCTTGTAGGAGTTGGATTACATAAAATAAGGAAGAGTTTGACTGATTGAAAAACTTCTCAAAAGTGCATATAAATACAAGACCTCGACACATTGAGAAGACACGGATTGAGAATTCTTTGAAAGAGAAAAACTTTTGTTCTTTAAGGATTTAAGATATTCTTTTAGGTTGTGAGTGAGGTTGTAACTTACATCCGAACTCACATCTAGATTTCTTTCAAGTTCTTTGTTCTACTTCGGTTTAGAATAGGCTCTCCTTGGAAAAGTAAGATTGTTATTGGTTTAGAAGTTGGTTAGAACTTGTTTTAGTAATTTAATCTTTTTGTTTCACTTATTCTTGTTTTCTTTTATAAAACAAATTTTAATAGTGAAAACCTTTTTAGGCTTAAAGCCTTGTTTGATGGGACAGAAACAATAAACGTTTAATTCTTTGTGTTCTTTATTTTATTCCACTGCTTATTGGTGGATGTGTGAACAGTTGTAACTCGCATCTGTACTCACATCCGTAATCTGTTTGGTTGGAAATGATTTCCTAGCTACACTAAACTTTCAATTGGTATCAGAGCCAACTCATGATATATTACTAAGTGTTGATCCAGAAAGTGTAGTTATAATGGAATGTCAAAATCATCAAAACAAATCTCCAGTCTTGGATGGTACCAATTACAATTTTTGGAAGTCTAAGATGCGTAACTACATAAATCAATTGATGAAAGAGTGTGGATGTGCATACTTGTTGCTTGGCAACCTCCCAATGTGGAGAAGAAGTCTGCATCAGGTATTGGTGAAACTATTTTTGAAATAAAATCTAAGGAAAGATGGACCCTTGATGAAATTACCTCTGCAAATTATAATTCTAAATATATGGGTGCTATTTACATCCATGTTTATGGAAATATGTACAAACTTATCACCAATAAAAGAATTGCTAAAAATGCTTGGGATATCTTACAGATGCAAAGTGAGGGTGTTTCAAGTGTTAAATCCACTAGACTTAGGATCTTAATGGATAGATTTGAAATTCTTAGAATGAAGGAGACATAAGACATTGTCTGCTATGCTGCTAAGATCCATGAGATCTCAAATGAATGTTCTAGTCTTGGTGAATCTATCTCTAATGTCAGACTAGTGAGCAAAATCTTAAGGACCTTACCTGAAAGGTTTAACATAAAGGTTGCTGCCATAGAGGAGACTAATAGCACCAACACAGTAGGTTTAGAGAAAATTGTTGGTATTTTAACTTTGTTTGAGCTGAATCTTGAGGCTCAGAAAAAGAACAAGGCCATAAGCCTTGTCCTCAAAAGCTCTGAAGTTGTTATAAAAGAAGAGGCATTTACCACATAATCCCTCTAACAAAGCAATACTACCTACTAGGACAAGTTGTATTTTGCTTAACCATATAATCCCTAGTTTAATAAGTACACTCTCCTAGCATTTTACTAAGTTTACCCTCCTACCATTTTACTAAGTCCACTCTCTTTATCAATTAAATTTCTCTCCAACCACCATCACCTTAGGTCACCCCTCCCCATCTTCTCCCGTCAACACTTCCGACAACCATCAACTCCGGCGACCGTTTTTTTACGCCGGCGACCTCTCCGGCGACCAAACAACTGAAACTTATCAGTAAGTTCTCAGTTGTCAACTAAACTACTAAGAACACGATCAACTCCGGCGACCACCTATTCCGGCGACCATCAACTTCGGCGACCAAACAACTGAGAACTTAATTTATCAGTAAGTTCTCAGTTGTCAACTAAACTACTAAGAACACAATTAACTCCGGCGACCACCAACTACGGCGACCTCTCTGGCGACCAAACAACTGAGAACTTAACTTATTAGTATGTTCTCAGTTGTCAAATAAACTACTAAGAACACGATTAACTCCGGCGACCACCAACTCCGGCGACCAAACAACTGAGAACTTAACTTATCAGTAAGTTCTCAGTTGTCAACTAAACTACTAAGAACACAATTAACTTCGGAGACCACCAACTCCGGCGACTAAAGTAAGTTCTCAGTTGTCAACTAACCTACTAAGAACACGATCAACTCAGGCGACCATCAGCTCAGGCGACCTCTCCAGCGACCAAACAACTGAGAACTTAACTTATCAGTAAGTTCTCAGTTGTCAACTAAACTACTAAGAACAGTATCAACTCCGGTGATCACCAACTCCGGCAACTAAAGTAAGTTCTCAGTTGTCAACTAAACTGCTAATTAAGAACACGATCAACTCCGACGATCACCAACTACGGTGACCTCTCCGACGATCAAACAACTGAGAACTTAACTTATCAGTAAGTTCTCAGTTGTCAACTAAACTACTAAGAACACAATCAACTCCGGCGACCACCAACTCCGACGACCAAACAACTGAGAATTTATCAGTAACTTCTCATTTGTCAACTAAACTACTAAGAACACGATCAACTCCGTCTCATAATAAATGTCGCAATTTACTTGTTAATTTAATAAGATATTTTAGTTGTTTATGTTTGCTTGAAAAGATCAAATTGCACCAAACATTTTTTTAGATTTACAATACCTGTCAAAACCCAATAAATACACAATCTCAAAAAATGAAATGAAAAATATTTAATTAAAATTATTATTTTTTCTTAAATCAACTTGCAAGAGTTTGATTAAGTTGACTTATTCATAATAATCCAAATTAAATATAATAAAGTATTTTTGTCCAAAAAATATGTAATAAAGTATGAATGTCAAAGAAATCCCATAGCTAAGTGCTTACGTAAGCCTGACTTACCGTATTTATATGTGAATTTGACAAGTTAATAATTTAAGATCAAACAAATGTTCCCTTCTTTCTGCAAACCCCACTAAGAAAATGTCATTCATTCTTCCTTGAACAGTCCCTTTTTCAATCTCTAAAACTCTTGTTGATTGACCTGAGTAGGTCAACACATTTGTTGACTTTCCCTGATGGAAATCGAATTCCAAGCTTCAGCTTCAGCTCAGACTTCACAATCTCTCTCACTCTCTCTAGAATCGGGGAAATGGAGAAAACGCTGTTACAGAATCCCGAAAAGAGCTTAATATACGCCTTGATTTATTCCTTTTTCTTTCTCTCTCTCTCCTAAAGTTGTCTCCTTTCTCGGTAGTATGTGTAGTGCGTGAAGCTAACCTAACAAACCATGATTAGTTTCTTTGACTTGCTTCTACTAAGTTCACCGGAGGTGCGAAGGAAGAAAGTGAACTGAGGTGGGGTAGACGAATGCCAGAGTTGAGGAGGGAGATGCTCGCCGGAGTTTGGGAGGGAGACGGTCGACGGAGAGGGAGGGAAGGGGTTCGCCGGAGTTGGGGAGGAGAGGGTGTTGCCGGTTTAATAGATTTGTTGAGGAGGGAGACGTTTGCCGGAGTTTGGGAGGGAGACGGTCGCCGGAGAGGGAGGGAAGGGGTTTGCCAGAGTTGGGGAGTAGAGGGTGTCGCCGGAGTTAGCGAAGCATGGTTGAGGGGAGGGGTGGTCGGAGGTGTGGAGGAAGGGAAGAGGGAGGCCAGAGGTGGGAGGGGTTATCGGACGGGAAGGGGAGGGTGATCGGAGAGATGGGGGTAGTAGAGAAAGTGAAAGAGAGAATGACGTGTGTGTGTGTGTGTGAGAGAGAGAGAGAGAGGAGAGAAGGGTTTTATTTGGATAGAGGGGAATGTGGGTGTAATTTTAGAGGGGTGGGATTTTTATTTTTTGCTAGAGGGATTATATGGTTAGTTATTTTATGACGTAGGATTAGGATGTAAATATGATAATTCATTGTCTTATGACGTAGATTAGGTTATATTGAGGGATTAGGACGTAATTTTCTCATAAAAGAACTTGTTAAGCTCTCCTCAGAAATTGACAAATCAAGCCTTGAGTATGAGGATTTGGCCCTCGTCTCCAAAAAGTTCATCTCTATGCTGAAAAATAAGAGGATGAGCAAGTTTCCCAACAGACCTGCTCCAAGTGTTGAAAAATCTAAAGTTAACACTGAGAAAAAGAAAAGGAAGTTACCATCCTCCATCTTCAAAGGGAAAGCTATTAAAACTAAGTCCTCGCCACTTAAAAAGGTGAGAGGATCCCACAGAGTCAGATAACTCTCTGAAGCAGACAAAGCTAAGCACCAAAAACTACCTGGTGGCAAACCCTCAACAACAATCACATTTAATGATGAATAAGAAGAGGAGGATGACTCCAGTTTAAATTGTTCAGAAGGACTAGGGCACAAAAAGATATGCCCTCTCAAGCTGACAAAAGAAGAGGAACCCCTTGCCAATTTGCTGCTGGAACTAAAAGGAAAGAAAAAGGCTGCAGAAACTGAGCCTGAACAAGTTTTGGAGGAAGAGGAGTCTAGATGAGGAAAGTGATGATACAGCTGAAGATGAAAATTTCAAGCTTGGTCCTGAGGAGCTAAAGCAAGAAAAAGAAGACCAAGAAGTTGTTGTTGAGGAGACAACTGCTGAAGAAGAAAGGGAGCCCACTCCCCCAAAGGATATAACATCGAATGTGTACACATCCAAACGCACTTCCACCAGGCTGACAACCAAAAGGGGTAAAACTATCTATCTCTCCTCATCTACTACTATAATCCCTGTCTCCCCTAAATTTCTGTCTCTGGATGCCTTTGAGAGGTATGAGAAAATAGTCAATAAGGTATTGATCAAAGAGATAAAGAGGGATAGAGAGTCTTTTGCTAGGCTAGGGTTGGTACAATTTTTTGAGGATAGAGGTTTTTTTTATGACTGCAGTGTTGGGTTTTACGGGTCCATGCGCAGCGGAATTAAGCATCTAATAACATAAAACCCAAGAAACCTAGGATCCGTTCTATATAATTAACTTGAATACCTATGAGATAGAGATAACCAACCTTGAACGCTTTCCGTTCTTGAGGTATCGAACAATGAATTGATGTGATTCTGAATACAAACTTCGAACTCTAGGCCTTGATCGTTACACGAGCGAAGACCCTCTTATGGTATCCACACCTTCGAATGAACCAAGAACGATTTCTTGATGATTGCTAGATCATAAACCTTGAAGAATATTGAGAATTATGATGTGATTTTCTTTTCAGAATTTCGGCTAGCTAATTAGGGTTGACAGACCTTCATATTTATACTACATTAGTATGGCATATGTTTCCTAATCAAATTAGGAAACCAGTCTGTAAATGCCTCTGTTGGCTTAAAGTGTCGCACAACCAGACGAGTCCCATGGACAAGTTCTGTCGCGCGATGTATTAAACCACATCAGGATTTTCTCAATTTTCTTCCTCTGGTTTAATCAATTCATTCTAGTTGTGTGTGACCCAATAGGATTATATTATGTAGGCAATGAGCTCGATCATGTCGACTCTCATAAAACATAAGCGGACTCTAGCAAGCCATTATGTCTACCCGAATAATATAACGTAAGAGTTCACATTTCCAATGGTACACTTCCATTTCTTCCTTTATCTCACAATGTTATATTGAACACAAGTCATGGTCCACGTTAACTTGTATTTGTTCTATGCTTTCTCGATCTTGAGTATAATGATAATCCAATCGCATTGGGGTATGGCCATACACTTTCATCATTATCACTCATCGAGGGGCCCAAACAAAACATCTCTCTTTCGAGGGACAAATTCCATCTTGACTTATCATCCTTCCCATCATGAATCCGATCATGCCAAAGTTAGCCTTTATAGATATCGTGTTAAGATATCGTTTGACTAAAATCAAACATGACTTTCACTATATGTAAGGTCATGATAATCTCAGGTCTAGGGACTAAATGAAGTGATCATATGAGATTTAATTATGACATTTGACCATGACATAAATCTCATGCGGGTCAAGTCCAGTCACTTGTTCTCTAACAAGTACCCATAAATTTAATGTCCATCTCTTATGCATATAATCATCGTATGATTATCCATTAACATTTATACTAACTATTCTCTTAATAATTAGGGATGGAGATTATTACAGACAAATATGCAAAACATATAATAATCAAATAATAAATTTTTCCATGTAATAATAAATAATGTCAACACATAAGTCTATCAACCATAGGCCTAGGGCATAACACTAACAGTCTCCCACTTGCACTAGGCCCAATCTCTCATGTATCGAATACCCATGGACCTAACATGACCATCATGCTTAGCTTGCGGAAGAGCCTTAGTTAATGGGTCCGCCACGTTGTCATCAGTGTCTACTCTGCATATCTTTACGTCTCCCCTTTCGCATATCTCTCGGATAATGTGGAAACGTCGAAGTATGTGTTTGGATCTCTGGTGTGACCTTGGTTCCTTTGCTTGTGCAATGGAACCATTGTTGTCACAGTAAATTTCAATAGGATCTTTGATGCTTGGAACGACTTCCAAATCACTAATGAACTTTTTGATCCAAACGGCTTCCTTAGCTGCATCAGATGCCGCTATGTACTCAGCTTCGGTTGTAGAATCAGCGACGGTACTTTGCTTGGAACTTTTCCAACTAACAGTGCCTCCATTCAGCGTAAACAAAAATCACATGCACGATGCGAAATCATCTTTGTCGGTTTGGAAGCTAGCATGCATGCGGCACAAACTTTTTACTACAAGATCTTCTTCCATTCCTCCAAAGACCAAGAATACATCCTTAGTTCTTCGTAAGTACTTGAGGATATTCTTGACTGCTATCCAATGTGGTTCGCCGGGATCCGATTGGTACCTACTCGTCATGCTTAGAGCACACGAGACATCGGGTCTAGTACATAACATAGCATACATGATAGACCCAATTGCCGAAGCATATGGAATACCATTCATTCTCTTTCGCTCATCATTAGTCTTAGGACTTTGAGTCTTGCTAAGAGATACACCATGCAACATTAGCAAGTTTCCTCTTTTAGAATTTTCCATTTGGAATCTTCTAAGAACCTTGTCAATGTAAGTACTTTGACTTAAACCAATCATTCTCTTAGATCTATCTCTATAGATCTTGATACCAAGGATATATGCAGCTTCACCCATATCTTTCATCGAAAAACACTTTCCCAACCAAGACTTGACAGTCTGTAGTGCATGAATGTCATTTCTAATGAGTAAGATATCATCGACATACAACACTAGAAATAGTGCTACGCTCCCACTAATTTTCTTGTATACACAAGGTTCATCTTCGTTCTTGATAAAGCCAAACTCCTTGATTGCTTCATCAAAACGTAGATTCCAACTCCTAGAAGCTTGCTTTAATCCATAAATGGATCTTTGCAACTTACACACCTTGTTAGAATTTTCTGGACTGACAAAACCTTCAGGTTGTATCATGTATATATCCTCAAGTAACTTCCCATTTAGGAAAGCTGTCTTGACATCCATTTCCCATATCTCATAGTCATAATATGCAGCTATGGCAATTAAAATTCTAATAGACTTAAGCATAGCTACAGGCGAAAAGGTTTCATCATAGTTGATGCAGGACAAAGAGGAGTGGAGCGGCCATGCAGCCTATTTTGGAGCGGCCGTGCGTAGCGGCGATAGCTGCAAACGGGATTCAATATAATTTAGGATTTTTATTATTATTGTTATTTTTATTGTCATTTTCGGATTTAATATTAGGTTGTTAGTATTTTTGGTATTAGAAGTATATTAGGACTTTATTTTAATGTTTTATTGATTGATTAGGTTACTATATAGACTATGGTTATTTTAGGAAGTTTTTGACTTGTTTTTCAAGTCCTAGGGTCACTATATAATTAGGGTTATATGTAATTCCGAATTTCAGTTGTTGATTAATAAAATTTGAGTGTTTACTCTTCAGTTTTCTCGAGCGAAAATTGACGGTTGATTGCTGAATTTCTCGAGCGAAATTCTGTGATTAATCTTTATCAAGTCTTCCGCTACGTCAGTTGGTAATGATGCAGGACAAAGAGGAGTGGAGCGGCCATGCAGCCTATTTTGGAGCGTCCGTGCGTAGCGGCGGTAGCTGCAAACGGGATTCAATATAATTTAGGATTTTTATTATTATTGTTATTTTTATTGTCATTTTCGGATTTAATATTAGGTTGTTAGTATTTTTGGTATTAGAAGTATATTAGGACTTTATTTTAATGTTTTATTGATTGATTAGGTTACTATATAGACTATGGTTATTTTAGGAAGTTTTTGACTTGTTTTTCAAGTCCTAGGGTCACTATATAATTAGGGTTATATGTAATTCCGAATTTCAGTTGTTGATTAATAAAATTTGAGTGTTTACTCTTCAGTTTTCTCGAGCGAAAATTGACGGTTGATTGCTGAATTTCTCGAGCGAAATTCTGTGATTAATCTTTATCAAGTCTTCCGCTACGTCAATAGTCGATGCCATGAATCTGCCTATATCCCTTAGCTACAAGCCTAGCCTTATAGGTGTGCACCTTCCCATCCATGTCGGTCTTCTTCTTGAAGACCCATTTGTACCCTATAGTTTTTACACCTTCGGGTGGATCAATCAAGTTCCAAACTTGATTATCAGCCATGGATTGTAATTCGGACTTCATGGCCACTTGCCATTTTTCCAAATTAGGAGCGGACATAGCTTCATGATAGCAAGTAGGTTCATCGTTTTCAATTAACTCCACTTCATCACTTTCCGTAACGAGAATTCCATATCTCTCGGGTTCGGATCGTGACCTACCACTTCGGCGAAGAGCTTGTGCATCTTGAATCGGTTCCACAACTCTTTGTGAATTTGGTTCAGTTTCTACCATTGGTTCTATGTTGTTTTCGGGTTCTCGAATTTCTTCGAGATCTATTTTACTCCCACTGGTTCCTTTACGAAGAAACTCCTTTTCTAAGAAAGTACCATTTCGAGCAACAAACACTTTGTTCTCGTTTCAGTTGTAGAAATAGTATCCTTTGGTTTCCTTAGGATAACCCACGAAAACACATTTATCAGACTTAGGTGCTTGCTTGTCAGAAGTTAACTTCTTGACATATGCATCGCAACCCCAAATCTTCATGAAAGACAAACTAGGTTTTCTTCCATGCCACATCTCATATGGGATCTTTTGAACCGATTTGGTAAGAACTCTGTTTATAGTAAAATCAGCAGTTTCTAGTGCATGTCCCCAAAAGGATAAAGGAAGCTCAACTTGACTCATCATAGAACGAACCATGTCCAACAAGGTTCTATTCCTCCTTTCAGACACACCATTCCATTGTGGTGTTCCGGGTGCACTACCAGAAAAAGGTCATTTAGCGACGGAAATTTCCGCCGCTAAAATTAAATTTCCGTCGCTAAAAATAATTACCGGCGGAAAAATTCCGTCGGTGGTCCGCCGCTACCAACCCGTCGCAGTGCTCCAACGGGTCAATTTCCGCCTGGTATTTTTTACTTTTTACCGAAATTTATTTTCGCCGTTGAATTAATGGTTACGTGACGGAAAATTCCGTCGCTAAATTAATTTAATTTAATTAAATTTTCATTTCGGGCGGAAATTTCCGTCATTGTAATAAAAATTAATTTAATTAAATTAATTTGGCGGAAATTTAAAATCATTGTAATAAAAATTAAATTAAAATTAATTAATTTGGCGAAAATTACAAGTCGTGAAATTATTTAATTTTAATTTAAATTTTATTACGGCGACGGAAATTTCCGCCGCCGAAATCAAAAATTAAATAAAAATTAAATGATTATAGCGGCGGAAATTCCGTCATTGAAATAAAAATTAATTAAAATAAATTAATTTTCGGCGACGGAAAATTGAAATTAATTTATTTTAATTAATTTTTATTTCAACAGGAATTTCCGCCGCTATAATCAAAAATTAAATTTCTTGAAATTAATTTCGCGACGGAAATTTCCGTCGGCGATTACAAATAAATTAAAAAAAATAATTTAAAATATCAATAAACCAAAATTTTTTGTACCTGATATAACATTTCAATTTATAAAACTAAAACTATAAAAACTAAAAATAAAAAATCAACGTACCAAATAAATCTAAATATCACCGTACCAAATCGGGAGGGGGAGAGGGGGGAGAGGGGGGAGGGGGGAGGGTGGGAGAGGGCGGGGAGGGGCTCCCGCGGGTACCAAATGTCTCAAATATTTACAAACGAGTAAAAAATAGTACAAACAAGTCTAAAATAGTCTGTAATCAACTCGGGGGCGGCCGGGTATTACCACGGAAGTCCCGGCCGATATGAGCCATCAAACGGCGCCAATTGTCTTTGAGTCTCCGCATGAGCCTCCGCAAGCTTTGCCCGCTCGCGTCTCTCCTCCTCCAACGCGGCCTCCCAGTGTCGACCCTCGGATCATGAAACGTGGGCGGAGTCAACATTTCGCCGACGGCCGGTCGACGGGGCATTGCTGCTCGTAATCCCCATCCCTAACACTCGGGCTCCTCTCTTTGGATGTCCCTCGGAGGTGACCTCGTGCCAAACATCGTGAACGAAGGGGACGGGGCTCGCCGAGGCGTTCCTTCGAGGAACAACGGCGGCTTGATATGCGGCTGTCAAAATAAAACAAACAATTATAATCATATACACAATGTAAGGGGCATAAATAAATTTACATATTCAAAATCAAGTCATTTAATGATAGTTTACTTACAAAGGCATTAGCAGAGCGATCATCAACCCATTGCGGAGGTTGATCAGGAGCTGTAGGATTCCGAAGATGGGTGCTAGCGTAAACATCCACAAAACTGATATTCGGACCATACTCCCTTTCCTATAAATAAAATAAGCGAGATTATTACTTTGAAATTGTATAAATGCAACATTTAAACTGATTTAAAAGCATGCATACACTACATTTACACTAAAACTATGGATTTCATAGCATCAACATGGCTCCCAGCTAACATACGTACATAAACCTATTTAAAAGCATCCATACACTACTACATTTAAATTAACATACATACCATGTGGTCGTGATGCTCGGCGACCGGGATCGTCCCCATGGTATGCATCGCCGCCGACCCCGAGGAGCCTGCTCAATTGGCCTTAGCCTGTTCGGATATAGCCTTCGCCGCATCCGACCCCCAATATTCACAAAATTGACGAAACACCTCCTCGGTCATCCAAGTAGGCATCGAGGGCTGTTGTCCCGCCGCGAGCCGATTAGTATAATGATTTCTCTTCGTGATACCTATAAAAAATATGAATATCTCGTAAACATATAATGATGACATTATAAAATTAAAAGAGTATAATCATTGTTAATTAAACTAATTAAGGATAGATAAATATGTTACAAATAAAATCCGTAAATAGCTTGTGAGCCTGCTGATCGAAAACATATCTAGCCGTCGCCTCGTTGATGTCTGACGCCCAATAATATTTAGCCTACAATATATAATGATAACATTACAAAACTAAAAGAGTATAATCATTATTAATTATAACATTTTAATAACAAACTAACATTTAAGTTTTAAATAAAAACCATTAACACATTACCTTAAACTCCTCCCACGCATCCTCCTTACGCCTCGGTGGCAATTTTTCCGTGGGCCAAAACTCGGTCATTTTCCGAGACCGCCGCATGTGCCCGATCTTAGTCCACCGTGGTGGGGTATCCACCTACAAACCTCGCCAAGTATATTTATACAATAACATTTTAACTTAAATAATGAATTATATATAAAACAAAAAGGAACCAACTTATATCAAATTAATGAAGAGTTACTTACTGGTCATAATGTGATGATATCCGGACAAATATCCTCCCCTCAGAATCGACAGTAGTCTGAGTACCGGCCCCAGAGGTGGAGCTAGTACTACTGCGTGAAGGGTCGACATCATCGGTACCGGATCGGGATGGTTGTGTCCCAGTAATCAATGTATAGATGGGCTTAGTCTTAAGGTTACCCTTACCCTTTCTACTAGAACTCATATCTGTATTACAGTAAAAATATTAAAATATACAACTTTAACAATAGGAAACAATATATTCACAATACATCTAAAACTTTAAAGTTCTAATAATCTAAAGCATTCACAATACATATAAAACTTTAAACTATTAATAATATAAATCATTCACAATACATATAAAACTTTAAAGTTCTAATAATCTAAAGCATTCACAATATATATAAAACGACGGATATTAAAAATAATCTAAAGCATTCACAATACATATAAAACTTTAAAGTTCTAATAATCTAAAGCATTCACAATACATATAAAACTTTAAAGTTCTAATAATCTAAAGCATTCACAATACAATTTTAAAGTTTAAACTATTATTAATCTTCGTCCCCATCATCATCCTTGGACTCGAATTACTACAAAACTCGAGTTCTTCATCTTCGTCTTCGGACTACGATGAATCAAACTCAGTTCCTCTTCCTCTTCCTCTTCCTCGATTCATCAATATCAATGTGCGCAAGATGACACGAACGAGGCGGAGGAGTTGGCAAATTCCTTTGGTAAGATATCCTCCTCGGGTTCATCAACATTTTGAGGAATATGAGTGACATCATCTAATGGATGATTAGGCGATGAAACGTTAGGTGGCACGGCATTTCATCCTCTTGATAGGGTGTTTCTAATGACGACTCTGTAGTTGTCGACGAGGGTAGGTTGTCAATCATGCTCCTAGCCTTGGTCATCCGGACAACCCACCATCCGTCGGGTCGCAGACGAGGGTAGGGAGTCATGTATACTGTTGTGCTTGAGATGCTAAGATGAAGACGTCGTCGCCATTATGTCTGGACGAGTCCTTTACATCGACGAGGTCAAATATGGCGTGCTTCTTAACACCTCGCACAGGATCCCGCCAATCACAATTGAACAAGACAACACTGTTTCTACCCAATTACTCCACCTCGACTACTTCTTTCAGGACGCCATAATAATCAAGGTTTCCTTTAAGCTTCACACCGCTATTCCACGTCAATTTAGATCCCCCGTAAGCTTTGGTATGAAACACATAGCCATTCACGAAATAACTGTTGTATAAATGAACGTTCAAGTACGGAGATGATGCTAAATGTCTTAACCTCGCAGCTTTGGCATCACCCGGATGTTCAGCTATCTATATAAGACAATATTGTAACCAATTTAATACAATTTTAAGATTGAATGTTTAAAGAAGTGTATAGAATAAATTTGAATGAAACGAAATATTTACATATTTCCTTAGCCAGTTTGGAAATTCTCTTTCTGTCCTAGTTGCAATGAGTTCTGGAGATAAATCCTGACCTAAATCTTCAAACATTCTGCAATAGGGTTTGTAAGTACGCCAATCCAATTCGCAACCTTTTAGATGCATTTTAATATAATAAAATTGCATTTAGGGGCGTTTTGGTAAATTCCCGGCCTATCCCGAGACTTCCGGAAACGTTCCATGAGTTTCCCACGAAGGAAGTACCTTTTGGTACATTATTCATGCCAAAGGACCCCTTGGGAATAAAACCTGTTGGTCCTTTTGGGTATTTTCCCGGAATGTTCCGAGCTGGTTTTGGCGCCAAAGCGGTTGAGCCACCTTGTGTCACGACGGCTTGAGGCATGAAAAGTGGACGCGTAAGGTCGTGCGACACACTAAGAGCGACCAAGCTGCAGCCTATAAATAAGACCCTCCCCCTCTCATAAATGGATCCGAATTTTAGCCTACTGTTACTCTGCAGAATTTGCAGCGTAACAAACCTCTCCAAACACAAACCTCTCTCTCTCCTACCTTCAACCTATCATTCCTCCCTTCCAAACCTAATTCTCAAGCCACACCAATTGAACCCCCCTTGCATCAATCCTTCCAGATCTGAGGTGAAGAATTGAAGGGTTCTATATCTGACTGGATATAGAATTCGTGGAAGCAACAAGGGTAACGATTCCCTAACTCTCAATCTCTCTCTCTCTCTTGCTTAATTTCTATTAATTCTAGCATTTAATTTTATTTGGATTCAGTAATCAGATCCTAGCTATGCGGATTCTTGAGATCCCAATCCAATCTCTCTGTTTAATCTGAATAATTCGTGCAATTGAGCTTATATTGTTGATTATTTGATTGGATTTGGTGTTTGAACCCCGAGGGGTGTGGATCTACCCATATCCACACTCCCTGGGTTGATTTAGTTTCGTTTCTGTATTACGTTCGTAATCTAGTTAATTGATTAGATCTGTATAGCTTTCTGTTGATTCTGTGTTCGTATTGTATAGTTTCTGCAGATGGCTCATATGTGTCACGCGACAACTTCGTCTTCAAGTGATCCTGTGTCACGCGACACATGCGGTCACTGGTGCGATGTGTCATGCGACATACATGACCCATCTGCAGAGACCCTTTTTCCTTTGTAATCTGTTTTAGATTGTTTGTATCAGGGATGTGGCCTCCCTAAATAATGGGCTCACAATATGTAAGTCTCGTTCCATAATTAATAAGATGCATCTAATCACACTTTGTTTATTATCAATATTTGCACACACTTTGGATTTATTTGGATGTTTTGATTGAAAGACTCGTCTACGGACAAGGCGTGTTGGGTGAACTCTCGGTTCTTCCCAACACGTAACCTGACCTCCGAACTCATGTTTTTCTCTCTAAATAAAGGTTTTCAATGTTTCCTCTTAAAACGGCGTGGCGACTCCTTCTTTTCATTTAAACCGGGAAACCCAAAATTTTCCTGTGCGAGCGCACATTCAAGGGCGACTCCGGCTGGGATGAAACATTTGAAAACCCTGCTTTTTCAAGTGTTGAGTGGGTCAAGCTTTTATTTAGTCAAACATCCAATACATCCATTTTGTGTGCATTATTCGATAATCATTTGTGGTTCATACATCTTGTTGATTATGAAACTTGTGAGCCCTTTTGTGCTTGTGGTCACTTTTTGTGCATTAGTCTTCTATTTGTGTTGCTCTTGCTATGGTAAAACAGGGCTGATTTGATGATTGAAGAGCTGTGGTTCGGTGACCACCACATGTCGTGCGACACCTTTGTCTCTGGTTGTCTGTGTCACGCGATAAAGGGTGGCAGCCTTCTGAACATAACATCGAAAAGAAGGGCTGGTTTTGAGCGATCCCTTGGATCAAGCGTGACTCAATTGATTTTTGTTCCTGTATATCTGTGTGAGGTGTGTGTATTTGTCTTTTCTTTTTCAAAAATAAAAAAAATAAAAAAATCTCTTTTTTTTGTAAATAAAGGAATATAGTCATCCGCACACTACATCACTTAGATTTAGAACCCTCGGGTGCGATTGACGGCATCGCGGACGGCCATGAAATTCGCTACGCTTGAGCGCACACGAAATCAAACCTAAACCCCTAGTGCGTTATAGGTGGCACCACACTAAACCTTACCTACGGTTGGTTTTCGATACAATGTTTTAATTACAACAAAATGAATTGTTTTTGAAAAATAGTATAGGTCCTTATACCTTCTCCCAAAACCTCACACCTTGTGGGCATGTTGCCAAATGCAACATGATTTCACGTGGGAACATGTCACTCTCGTGGCGTGTTCTAAACGAGAGATCATGCCGCATTGCCGACATGTACCGACGAGAGGTCATGCCGGATTTTTCTTGAAATTCTTCGAAAAGACCCGTTATGCTGCCCAAATTTCCTCAGAAATTTGGACAAACCTTTTCATTCCATAAAGATGTTAGGGTTTGGTTAGGTATCATTACCTATTATATGTTTCAAGACAAAGCATTTGGTGTAATTCGAACGTTGCGTCATTAGGTTTCCCCAAGGTATAGTTAGTATGAATAAAGGCTTATCCTTTCCCAATTTGTATTTAGGATTTAAAATACTAATTTCTACTTGAATAATAAAGTGTGTTGCACGAGTCCGTCTCCCACCCTTTTCTTCTTCCCTCCGTACCTACTCAAAATTCTCCTACCCCCCTCTTTATACACGCAATCCTTCCGTAGATAAGGCAAGTTGGGTGCGCGGTCGATTCCAAGGCGGTGTGTTTAGTTCGCGTCTTGGGGCGATGCGCATTTCGCCGATATTTCGCAATCCTGAGAGATGTCTAGTGTTGGAGAAAAGTATGACCGCTCAATATGAGGATTCATCGCCGCGGATCAACAAGTCATGCATAGTCTGTCTATGGAAGAGATTAGGGCTAATTTGGAAGCCGCTACAGCTAGAGAGAGCGTGAGACTCAATTACTCGCTCAAGCCGAGGAAGGAGGCTACATTCTAAGTTCGTGGATGCGATGAGAAGCCGTGGTATCATTGTGATCCGACGCGGAAATGGAACTTATGAAGAGATTACGAGTTAATGACAACGATCTAGGATTGCCGGGGAATGTTTCTCTCCTTTTTCAACCTCGAGAGAGGCCCATGGATTCACACACTCCCATGACCTCCTCGCCCTTTCTCTTTCTCCTATCAGATCTCTCTCCTCCCTCTCTCTCTATACGCAATTGCCTCCATTTGCCGTCATCTTCTTCCTCACCCCAACTCTATCCCTAATCTCCTCAACCCAAACCAATTCCTCTCTCAAAATCGCCAACTTCTCCACCGTCTTCTCCATCTCTCCAGTCGCTGATACTCCAGCTCCTCAATCAAGCCGCAATCTCCTCCAACCAATTCGCGGCCCAGCCTCCTCCATCATCAACCTCAACCTCCTTCTCACTCCTTCTCCGATCCCGACACCAACTGGCGAACCTTCAAGCCGTGGCCCAACCCCAAATAATCAATCTCGGATTGCTCCTCAACCAAAGCCGTGAAGCCTTCTTCCCCACATTCCGGATCCGAAGCTATTCACCATCGCTCTCTCTCTCGAGCCCGAAAGGCCAATGCACGGGTGTTGTAAGCTGAAGTCGGTGGAGCTAAGTTGCCGCGTTTTCAATCCGTCTGTGTTTGGAGTTTCGGAGCGATTAGAAGGATTTGATACCTAACGTGGTATCGAATGAGGACACTACGAGTGTAACAAATCTCAACCTTACTCTCTCTCTCTCTCTCTCTTTTCTCTCTTGCATGCTTGCTGTTGAGGTTGAATTTGCCGTGATGTAGAATCGGTGTTTGGTTTTGTTACAACTTAAATTCAGCATGTAGTATGCTCTATTATTTAATTTGGTGATTGTTACGACCAAGTGCTGCGTGGTGCAGGCCAAATATCGCTTATAGCGTAGAGCGAGTATTGGCTTTTGTGGTAGCTTCATTTTAGTATAGTATACTCTCGAGATGTTCTCGAGTTGTTTGGATGTTTCGATCGGTTGGGATACGATAACGTTCATCGTAATGATGATACTTGTTTTGCTCATGTGATTGAATGCTTGCATGAATTGTGCTAAGGTGAGCGTGGATCGTCTCATATCGCACGTTCATCTAAGCTTGGATCTCTAAGGTCGTTGGGACTTGATTTCTATTTTTTGTTAATCTCGTATTGTTATTCATTTGTTGTAATCAAGCTTTGTAAAAACCTGCAAAGGCCTTGTCGTGTCACGCGACACAACCTCGCTTCTGTAGTCCCTACGATTCCCGACGCAGCGTTCGGTGGTGAAGGTTGTAAGTTGCTTGTCCTCGTTGTAATCAGGTGGTGGTCTCATGAATTAAATGACTCACAAGTTGTAATTCATTTCTTTGAGTAATAAAATAAAGCACTATTATGCATTTTATACATATCTTGTCATACGCGACGCGCGCGCATTTGTTGATCAATGTGAATGTTGAACCGGTGAAATTGAAAGACTCCGTCTACGGACGAGGCGTGGTAGGTGAACTCTCGGTTCTTCCCAACACGTTAACTTGACCCCCCGAGACTCATTTTCTCATTTCAAAGGTTTTCAATGTTTCCTTAAAACGGCGTGGCGACTCCATTAAGAATTTCATTCCTTTTTTCGGCGAGCGTTCATTCGGTGGCGACTCAACATGACGTAAGCGGGGACTTGTTTTCAAACTGGGTGCTTTTTCACCTCGACTTTCTCAAAGTGCAGGTCAGACTTTCGTTCTTGTTCAACATTCACTTCATAGGTGTTCTCTTGTGTGTTCTTTGTGTGTGACATTATATGTGTTGTGCATCTTATGTGCTTTATTTTTATTCAGTTTCACTCCAGTGTCCCATCTCTCGGTGATGTTGTGTTGTCTTTGGGGCTTGGTGTTGATGCATTGCTTGTGCTTTTTTGGAAGGTGACCTTTAGTTATTCCTCCTTTGTTCGGGGTTTACGGCAATGGGACTCCATCCATCCCACGCGACAAAGCGTACCTTTGATATCATGTGTCACGCGGCGACGAAGGTGCCATTTCTGCGGGGATTTGATTTCTTTTGAGTCACCGATTGTGATTGTGGGGCAATCCCCCGCATGATCGATTATTGATCCATCCTGATTATTGTGTGTCTACGTAGGAGTGTGTGGTGTAGTGTTTTTTCTTTATCACCCTCTTTTCAAATAAAAATAAAAAACTTAAAATTTTCATTTCATAAATAAAGGAACATAGCCATCCCTTGTATTTACACCGCGTAGATCTAGAACCACTCGGAGTCTGCGGTCACTGAGCGCATCGCGGACGGCCATAAAATTCGCCTACGCTTGATGCGCCTAATGTCAAACCCAGTACCCCTAGTGCATTATAGCGGTGGCCTTACACTTTTCAAGCCTACCCAAGCTTGACACGCTTGGTTTTGACCATGACAACATTTTCAAAATGTACTAAAATGACTTGTTTCAAAAAATTTCAAATTTATAGGCTTTCGTACCTATCTCCCGAAATAGGCAATCGTACTGTGTGGGCGTATTTCAAAACCTGATGCACGTGTGGGAGCATGCCGCCAATCACGTATGGACAAGTGATTTCATACGATGTCTGCCGTGACGTGACGTATCCTAACACGAGAGATCATCAGCCTTGTCAACGTGCTGCAGAGACGAGAGATCATCTTAGCCGGATTTTTCCTTGAATTTCTTCGGGAATACCTCGTTTCCGTTCCAAATTTCCCCCCGAGAAATTGGGATTGCTCGAAATCACGTCCCATAAATGCTTTGGTTTTATTTCTTTAGGTATTATTGCCTATTATTAAATTTTTCGATCAATCAGCATTTGGTGTATTTTTGAATGATGTGTCCCTAGGGTTCCTAGAGAGGTCTAGAATCGTGCGTGAATAAAGGCTTATCCTTTCCCCAGTCGGTTCATAGGACTTAAAAGCCATCAATTTCTTGAGCATAAACACCTAATGAAGTGTTGCAGTGAGTCCGTCTCCCTTCTGAATTCTTCCCTCTCCTCCCGTACCATCTCGAAATTCTATATCCTACTCAGCCTTATACACGCTCACCTCTCCCGAACTTCACAGGTCATGGCAAGTTGGGTGCATACTCACGATCTCGACGCTTCGTTGGTCCATATTCCCTAAATGCGTAGAAGCGACCAAATGGTCAGCGGTTGTTTGCGATTGAGAATCGGTGCAGTGTAGTCGCGGTGGCAAGCCGGTCTCTTCAAGGTACCCCTCTCATCCGAAGTTGAAGAGTCAATGTCGAGTCTCTCCGTAGGTTCTCGAATCTGTCCCTTTCGGACATGAGTTTATCGAGTCCAAGTTGGACCGAGTTTTGCTTTGTAATAATAAAAATCTTTGATTCTTTTCACCTTTAGACTCGAGACGATCACTTGCGCTGAACATTACAATTGGTTTAAAATGGCTTTGTGATCTAGATGATCACTTGTCTCTTTGCTCAATCAACTAAGGCGTTGAAATGATCTAATATTTCTAAATTAATCGGAGTAGGAAAATCAATTGATATCGTTCTCGAGTGGGGGCTTTCCAACTCCCGTCTGCATCATCGTGATGCTTTCATGCTCTCTTTCAAAGAGTCATCCTCTCGTCGTCTCGTTGCTCGATGAATTTGCATGGATTCATTTCCCGCCTCGAAGTAAGCTGTAAGCAAACTGCATGAAGACTTAATCTCGTTTTGGAGTCTTGTAGATAGGGATTGCGGTTGAAGCCTTTCACCCTTGAAATCGGAAGCCATTACCTCACCCTCACCCAAACAAGGCTGCACTTTCATTGTGTGTTCAAGATCGGCATGTTTGAAACCTGTTTAGCCAAATCGCTATATCCTTTGCTTGAGAGTAGTCCAAGCAATGCCAATGCTTGAAGTTGGCCGAGAATCGGCGGTGCACAAAGTACTCAAGTTGTGAAGGAAGGAAACTCTTGATAATACATCGGTTCCTCGAAGAGGCCTTCCAAGTTATCAAAGAAGGATGTTAAATCCTCGCGGCTCGGCAAAAGTCTTCGACTTCTCCAAGAAGCTCTTGATATTCGAAAAGGGCTAGAATGTCTCGAAAGTTCGCAAAGTTCTCGATAGCTTGGATGCTTCTCTGTTCGGCGAGTCCACCAACAATCCCGGCCATCCTCTCAAGTTTTTTAGAGGATATTCCCAGTTACCATTACTGCCTTTGGCCAAAGTCAACAATTTGACCTACCGTTCTTAGAGCGATCATGGGGGAGTTTCATTCCTCGCAACGTGTTTCGAACACATCTCATATGCGAAACCCGACCTCTCATCTTTAGAGGTTCGATTCGGTCAAAAGGCCCGGTCAGGCCTCTCTCATCTCTAAGGTCACAATTTTTCAAGTATACCCGACTCGTGATGAAGCCGGAAGCCCGGTAGCGATTACTACGGACTAGGTTTCATTCCGATATAAATCCGAGATCTAAAACAAATTATTGCTTAAAGCGGAGCCAAGTACATCCAGCTCAAAAGATTATCACAGTGAAGATCATGTGCAAATTCCGTAGTTCATTCGCGTTGTATCATCGTCGGCGGAGCTACTATTTCATTTCTACTCCATAACCTTTCATAGTGGGCGTCCAGTAGGGCTTATTATCTGTGTCTCCATTAGGCAGCACAGAGGACATATTTTTCAATTCTCGTGATAAACACCGAGATCACTCACATCCACAGAACTTCATCGTTCATTATTTTCATTCGGGATAAGCCCGAACTACGGCGATCTCGGGAAGAGCTCCTCGTAAGGAGAATGTAGGAGGACGACCTTAATTTTAGTCTCAGATCAAATCGTATCAAACAAATCTCGGGACAAATCGGTGCGAGTCCTCTTCCTACCGAGGACCATGCCCTAAGTGTGGAACACCTTCCCATCCCTTCCGAACTTTGATCTGGAATATCGGTAAGGGCTTTCTCCTCGGGATTGATTGCTCCTCGTCAATGATAAAATATTTGCTCCATAGCCTCGGCTATTGGCGGTTGACTAACCTCGGTAGATGTCATCATACAATAAAAGGGTTTTAAGCGGCTTTGTGATCATCACGAATAAAGGAATTACGGGTTTTCAAGTGTCTCGAGAAGTCTTCTATTTCTACATTGAGTGCGCTAGGAGAGATGAAAGTATGGGCTGGCTTGGTTTCGGTCGGCGGGGGCTTCCATGCACTTTCCACACCTTGGCAGTATACTCTCTCAAAGAGGTCAAACCCCAGAGCGAGAGTGTCATACGCGAGCAGGTCTCGGGATTCATTCCCGGGTCTCGCAACTCCGAAGGATGTGCCCTTGGCCCGCGTAAACACTTTCGAGTCATTGTCCGGCCCGATTGGCATGCGGTTTGAAATTGATAAGATTACCTCTGGATCAACGGCGGCATTCTCTAAGATGAAACTGCATCTTTGCTATGAAGTTGCATGGAATTGCCTCAAGCTGAGGCTTTGGTTAGGTATCCTCAGCCCTCGCCCCAAATGCAATCGATTCCCGGACTCCCGGGTGCTTTGCGACTACTCAGCTGAGGCCATGGCCAAGGGATTGCTCTCCTACCCCTCTCTGGCACTTCTTTGTCTCCAAACGCGCGATACACCTTGTCCTCAACCCCCAGGGAACTCCCCGTAGCAAACCGGAGCGTGGACTCCGGCTGAGAAGCGAGTCCACAGTCCTTTAGTATCAGTATCCAGAATCTTACGCCTTGCATCCTTCACCCAACGCTTCATAGCGAGAAATGTGTGCTATAGGATAAGCCTCCCCTGCCGCCAGAATAACAACCAATGATCTCATAAGCCCAAACACGAAAAAGAAAAGACGAAGCGAGTGCAGTTAAAAAGAAGAGGGATGGAAGAGCGATATTCAAAAATGAGAGCAAATCAAGATACCCAGCAAAGTGGCGGCGGTTGAAGGATTTAGCCTTCCCAGTGATATCATCTAAACCAGATATAACTTCGGCCAGAACCTACCTCTCCCCAAGGACGGTGATCGACATTAGCCCGATCCCTCGAGGTGCTCCAACAAGAAAGCCAAAGTCGTGGGCCGTAGCATTGATAAACAACATATCAGAAGCCCAACCCAAACAAACGCCTAAAGCCAACCTCTCGGCCCTCGAAACTGTCCTCATCGTGTCATCATCTCATAAGAACAGTGCTCACGACTCCAGACCGCTATGGAGATCCCCCGACTCATAACCATTCCCTTCTTGTCTGAGAACGAAGCCCGTCAACTCCATGAAAAAGAGCCTCGGTGGAGGGCTTGGGTGAATCGAAACGAGGCTCACTCAGATCTGAGGCTCATCGGTAAAAGCCCGGTAATAACGGCCCAAAATCATACGGCGTGACGGTCGCCTCGCCCCAAAAAATGAAAAAGAATGGGTAGTCTCCCACAGGAATTCTCTGAATGACCTTTACAGCCCAAAACTCCTCTGTGTGCCTCAAAGCCAACCTTAGCCATCTCAAAGCCGCCCAAACCCGGCGGCATATACCAAGGCCTTTTGGCAGTGAATAAGCTCGACTACCGGGTAGCAAATCCAGCTGATCGGCCAACGACCTCTGGAGAACCCCCGGGTACGCAAATCCTACCCAGGTAAACACGCGCAGTATGAATATCCCAAATTTACTTGTCGAATCAATTGCATGTTTCAATTCCAAGCAAACTAGGGTTTGAATATTTTAAGCATACATTTACAATTGATAAGAAAACTTCAGGCATGCGTGACGGCCAACCGGAGAAAGCAAAATCAATCATCCAAAAAAAAAAAAAATATATATAAATATATAACTTTTCTCATCGCATCAAAACGGGTTACGAGTTTACCTTCATTTATTCCCGGTGCGATATGTTCCTTCGGATGAGGTAGAAGTCTCCCCTAGGTTTGGGGACAAAGGCCTTTGATTCCTCAGGCATTCTTTCGCGAGTGACTACTTGAGTCGGAACATTTTTGGGTGGAGTCGGCGCACAGGGGCATTTTAATGAATCAAGGGCGAAATCAAACCTAAGAATCGGTCGACATGATTGAAGTAGCGAGCAAAAATGGTGTTCCTCTCTCGCCGGACCGTCCACCTCCCTCCCAACGGTATTTCGAAATGAGTTGTTGGCATCCTTGACAAAAAGGCCGATCAGCATGAGTCCTTAAATTCGTACCATATGTTCCTCAAAGCCAAATTCCAAAAATGCCCTTTGGTACGATGATTTACCAATTTTGAACCCGTATGGCATGTGTTGTTTTACCCCGCAGAAGACAATGAAATGCGTGAGTCCCAGAAAGCCGACCCTCAGAGTGCGGATCTGAGAAAGAAAAAAAGAAAAAGCAAAAGAGGCATATGTATGCGTCCCATTGAGAAGTGGTATGAGACCCCACGAAAAGAAGCCAATTCCCGAGGAAGAGGCAGAATCCCCGGCAGCGACAAATTTCAGAGAACTAGCCTCGAGGCAAGAAGCGAAGTCCCCGATGAGAGCTAGGACATCCACGAAGAGAAAGCGGTCAAGCAGAGACCCATCAAAACGATAACGAGAGAGAAGAAAGGATTAGCATAAGACCTGGCGGCTACATTCATCAACAAAGCAAAAAGAATAGTGTGGAGACCCTTTGGCATCCATAAAGAGCGTGAAAGAAAAGAAGTAGTGTGAGACCTCGGCATCCTGAAGCGAAGCGCGTAGTGTGAGACCCTCCGGCAACTACCACAGAGAAGTGGTATGAGACCCTCAGGCATCCACGAAGAAAATCAGGCTTTGATAGTGTGAGACCACTCAGCCGTGACTACGCAATAGAGAGAAGTGGTATGAGACCTGGCGGCATCCGCGAAAAGAGAGCGGAACAGATAGTGTGAGACCCTCATGGCTATACTCATCTGACATAAGAGAAGTGGTATGAGACCCCTGGCATCCCTGAAGATTTTGTGAGACCCTCCGTGACCCGGACTGAACTCAGGCGTCCTGAAAAGAGAAGCGGCGATAGCGTGAGACCCTCGGCATTTACTCGTCAATAAGAGAAGTGGTATGAGACCCTGGCATTGCCACAAAAAGATACCGGTTGCGGCATGAGACACCTGGCGGCTACAACCTGGTGGCGGAAGCGATAGCAAGACCCTACCGGCTACTCGATAATACCCCGACCTTGCGCGCGCGAGACCACACCCTCGCGGTACAAGTAAGCAACTACTTGACAAAGGTATGAAGATACTTCTCTACCCCTTTCCTTGCTTATGAATTTAATTTTGGTATTTCCGAACTACGATTTGGCTTGATTCCCTTGTTGAGGATACGTAGGAATCCTTTCTCGAGAAAGGTCCAAATGCCATCTTTTCCCCTTCTCACCCTTCTAGCCCTTCACCTTAACCCTAGCCGCTCATTGAGATTGAGTCTTATTTTATCGACAACCCCACTTTTTCCAAAAGTGACGTTCTTAGAGAATCTGTAAGTACGCCAATCCAATTCGCACCTTTTAGATGCATTTTAATATAATAAAATTGCATTTAGGGGCGTTTTGGTAAATTCCCGGCCTATCTCGAGACTTCCGGAAACGTTCCATGAGTTTCCCGCGAAGGAAGTACCTTTTGGTACATTATTCATGCCAAAGAACCCCTTGGGAATAAAACCTGTTGGACCTTTTGGGTATTTTTCCGGAATGTTCCGAAGCCGGTTTTGGCGCCAAAGCGGTTGAGCCACCTTGTGTCACCACGACGGCTTGAGGAGCATGAAAAGTGGACGCGTAAGGTCGTGCGACACACTAAGGCGCCCAAGCTACTGCAGCCTATAAATAAGACCCTCCCCTCTCATAAATGGATCCGAATTTTAGCCTACGTTACTCTGCTTAGGAATTTGCAGCGTAACAAACCTCTCCAAACACAAACCTCTCTCTCTCCTACCTTCAACCTACCCAATTCCTCCCTTCCAAACCCAATTCTCAAGCCACACCAATTGAACCCCCCTTGCATCAATCCTTCCAGATCTGAGGTGAAGAATTGAAGGGTTCTATATCTGACTGGATATAGAATTCGTGGAAGCAACAAGGGTAACGATTCCCTAACTCTCAATCTCTC
The DNA here is from genome assembly GCA_022495995.1 of Adenophora triphylla var. japonica. Classification (NCBI taxonomy): domain Eukaryota; kingdom Viridiplantae; phylum Streptophyta; class Magnoliopsida; order Asterales; family Campanulaceae; genus Adenophora; species Adenophora triphylla. The sequence goes on from JAFEMH010001575.1 coordinate 252,206, forward strand.
TCTCTCTCTCTTGCTTAATTTCTATTAATTCTAGCATTTAATTTTGTTTGGATTCAGTAATCGGATCCTAGCTATACGGATTCTTGAATCCCAATCGCAATCTCTCTGTTTAATCTGAATAATTCGTGCAATTGAGCTTATATTGTTGATTATTTGATTGGATTTGGTGTTTGAACCCCAAGGGGGTGTGGATCTACCCATATCCACACTCCCTGGGTTGATTTAGTTTCGTTTCTGTATTACGTTCGTAATCTAGTTAATTGATTAGATCTGTATAGCTTTCTGTTGATTCTGTGTTCGTATTGTATAGTTTACTGAGATGGCTCGTATGTGTCACTTGCGACAACTTCGTCTTCAAGTGATCTGTGTCACGCGACACATGCGGTCAGTGGTGCGATGTGTCATGCGACATACATGACCCATCTGCAGAGACCCTTTTCCTTTGTAATGTCTGTTTTAGATTGTTTGTATCAGGGATGTGGCCTCCCTAAATAATGGGCTCACAATATGTAATTCTCGTTCCATAATTAATAAGATGCATCTAATCACACTATGTTTATTATCAATATTTGCACACACTTTGGATTTATTTGGATGTTTTGATTGAAAGACTCGTCTACGAACGAGGCGTGTTGGGTGAACTCTCGGTTCTTCCCAACACGTAACCTGACCTCCGAACTCATGTTTTTCTCTCTAAATAAAGGTTTTCAATGTTTCCTCTTAAAACGGCGTGGCGACTCCTTCTTTTCATTTAAACCGGGAAACCCAAAATTTTCCGGGGGCGAGCGCACATTCAGGGTTAAACAAGGCATTTCATATGCAGGTAATTAAACATGCATAATTTAATCGACGAGGTGTAAACATAACATCAATGACTTACTTGATATATTCCCCAACCTCATCGCAGTTAAGAAGAACATATGTTTCGACCGCGGCAAACTCTTTAGCGGTTAACGTACGCGTACCAACCCGTTTGCCGAGGAACCGACCAGGGGATGAAAATACAGAGATGTTTCCCTTAGACGGAAAACCACCATCGTAATTGCGGCCAACCCTAGTCAATCTCGTATCAACATCAGGAGGAAAATATGTTCCGACAAAGGCAACAATCTCATCTATGATATGACCTACGAAATTGAGGCCTCGACCATGGCCCTATTGCTCATCTTCCTTTTCAATTGGCCTAGATACCTAAAATTCATTCGTAGATTAAAACATAAATAATGTTAAAGAAGGTATATTGTTAACGCTCAAATTATTTAGAAATAGAATAAATTCAATTACCTCTCAAATGGATACATCCATACGTATTGAGCTGGACCACCGAGCTCTAGCTTCTATGCCAAGTGGACCGGTAAATGCTCCATAGAATCCAAAGAATGAAGGAGGAAATATCTTCTCAAGTTTGCACAAGTCACTACGATGCTCTCCTCAAGCTTTTTCATGTGATCAACACGGGTAGTGTGGTCGATGTTAACGCTCGGGAAAAACTCACTTAACTCTGTTAACGCCGCCCGAGATATTGTCGAGCAAGAGACCCCGAGAGCAATCGGAAGTAGCCTATCCCGGCAAAACGTGGCAATCGTGACTCTTGAGCCCTGCACTTTCCACTCCTCTACATTGACACGATTACCAATGTTAGACGCGTAACCATCTGGAAGCCTTAAATCCTTGAGCCATTTCGGGAGGGAGGAGCTTCTTTTCCTTTGTAAGCACGTATTGAGCCATCGATCTAAGCTGGTTTTACCATTGACGTATACCAAGTCTAAGGCCGGCCGCTTGCAGATTTCCTTAAGGTCCTTTCGAGCTTTTCGTTGTCTTTAGTTGCTCTCTTGAAATCCATCAACGTGTTAAAAACATTATCGAATACATTCTTCTCAATGTGCATCACGTCAAGGTTATGTCGAATGAGATTTGTTTTTCCAGTATGGCGGCTCCCAAAATATACTCCTCTTGATCCAGTTATGGGTTGTCCCAAACCCTTGTATTTTGGTCTTCGAAAACTTTTTCCCCCACCGAGGATCGGGCAATGTAGATACCTTCTCATAGGACCGTGTCACCACTTAAACAAATCGGGGCCTCATCATGGTCAATCTTGTTCTTTTAAACGCATTCTTACGGGTCCTGAATGGGTGGTCCTCCGGAAGAAATTGTCTATGGCAATCGAACCAACATGGTTTTCAGTGCGTGAGCGTAAAAGACTTTGTGTCACTCATACAATACCTGACAGGGCCAACTTCCCAGGTAAGGGTGCTCCAACCTGATAACATCCCATATGCGGGGAAGTCATTAAGCGTCCACATCAACGCAGCCTTCATGCTTTGAAATTCTCTCGCTTGAAAGCATCCCACGTTTCAACCCCATCCTCCCAAAGGCTTCAATTCGTCCATCAAAGGTCGGAGATAGACGTCAATGTTCCTCCCGGGGCATTTGGGCCGGGGATGAATAACGACAAGAACATGTAGGGATCACTCATACACAACCGGGCGGAAGATTGTAGACGGTGGCTATAACCGGCCAACAAGAGTAAGATTTTGCCCCAGGACCAAACGGATTAGAAACCATCGGAAGCAAATGCATGTAAGTATATTTCTTGCTTGGAGGCCTTGAAAGTCGGGATAAGTCTCGTCAAAGTGTTTCCATGCCTCCCCATCACTGGGATGAATCAACACACCCTCTTCACGCAAACTTTCCTTATGCCAACGCATTGCCTCTGCCGGTAGATTTAGACGCGTAGAGGCGTTGCGGTCTTGGAATCAACGGCATGTAACGCATAGCTGCTTATGTGGTCTGTTTTTCTTGTGTTTTGAACTCCCCCTCCAATTTGGCTTATATCTACTTTGTCCGCAAATTGAACACTCTGTCTTCTGTGAATCTTCCTTGTAAGAATAGCATGCGATCATTCTTACACGCATCCAATCTTTTCATAACATAGCCCAATCCGACCAACTTCTTTGTCTCATAAAAATTTGTAACCATCTTATTCTCTTTCGGCAACATACGCTTAATTGCTTTCATGATACGATTATAAACGGAGCGGCTAATATTGCAATCAGCCTTTATGTTAAGGAGCTCGGCCCACGGCCTCCAACACACCGATCTCGCAACTGGATAGACCTTCTCTTTTGCGAGTCCATAGCATCAATAAATTTCTTGGGCTGCGGGGTTGGTTCTTTCTTTGTTGGTTCTACGACCAATCGAAGGAAGGACCCAGTGCATCCCTAACCATATCTTCCATATTCAAAGGTGGTTCTTCATTGTCTGAATAATAGGTTCGGGTTCGGGAGATACATGAATATTCCCGGGGGGATTATTCGCCACATTTGTGCGCAATCTCAGCTCACCATGATGGGTCCACCGTTTGTACCCAACTTCAAACCCGTTACGCAAAAGATGTTTCTGAGTCTCGATCAAGCTTAGATACTTGACATTACAACACTTTTCGCATGGACACCTAATCTTACCATCCTTATCCATGTATGGTGGTTTTATTTGATTGAGCAAATTGATAAACCCCTTGACCTCTATAAAACTCGGGATTGATACGCTATGATTCGACAACTTCCGCTTGTACATCCAACTACGATCATCGTTAACAGACATCACTCCTGCATTGCAATCCATATATTATACGTACACTCAATTTAATCGCCGGATGAAACAAAATTGGGATGTTAATAATTATTGGATTTCATAATATATTAACGGTTTAGAAGTAATTAACGTATTATCATTCCCTAAATTTGAATTACAAACTTAAAAGCAACACGAGATCTTCTTAAAATAAATATAAAGCTTCTAACTCATATTTAACAATATATTAACGAGGTCTTCTTAAAGTGTCTAGGAACTCGTTCCCGCTCCCGAACTCGAATCTCTACTCTTCCTCCGCCTCGGTCCTCGGGAGGTCTTTGGTCTAGGTATGTTGAAAAAGTCGGTCGACCTCGTCTGGCTCGAGGTATCGTGTGAGCCGGTGGATCAATCGATGCTGGTAGCTCTCGGATCTTGCTCTTTCTGCCTCGAGGCCTCCTGCGAGCTATCACTTCGGGATCATTTCTCAAAGCGGCTCTCAGAATCTCCCGTCTCTCATGTCTGGCTGCAATGTCGCCGGTGATTTCATCGGGGTTGCTCTTGGCCTCTATGTCTCTTAATGTCCGTTTGGAAGAATAGTACGCCCAAAACACTCTCGGCGTCGAGCCTCTATCATCATGTACGGGACCTTGCTTTGCTCCTCGTACCATGTCAAATACTCGGTGGTCGAAATGTGCTACCTCTAGTCGACGGAGTAGTGGTCGTATCGGAAGAAAGCCCTCTAGAAATGCTCTACGCCAAAGAAATGTGTAGTGCGAGGCTCGGTCATAATCATCGGCATTGTATTAGTTGTCAAGCTTGCTCTCTCAAAGTCAGAATAGTCTGGCTGCGGGTATCAAATCTTTGCCTTGCTCACTAGAGATGGAATGCAAAAGGATGATACATGTAGTCCGGAAGTCGGACAATAAGCGGCCCGATCTGAATATCTCTCATAGTCTGCAATCCCCATGCGAATGCAATAGTACGGGTTTGCGGTCTCATATCGGGCCAAGAGCCAACCTCCTATGCCAACTCTCGGTAGCGGCATCCCTCGATATCTGCGCTGTCCGGTCACCCAAGGTAATGCCGTACGCCCCTGCGCGTGGCGAGATCAAGCGAAATCTCTCATACGGCCACAATGATAGTAATGCAGGCCGCTGAACCAATGTACTCGGATCCTCAGGCTAATCTATCAATGCCGTGGTATGTCTCAGCTAGCAACGGTGGAATGATGTCCATCGCTCCTGTCCAGATTGAATATGCCGGATGTCAACTCCTCGATCACCTCTCGGTGCTGATGATCTCTAACGGCGTAGTGGACACACTCCGATGTAGCCGCGAAGTAGTGCGCGAACGGAATGAGCAACATGAATATATCTAAGGAAGTGGATAGATCAAACGGTCAGAGTGGTCAGGCTCAATGCGGCTATATGAGTCAAGTCTATGAATCTATCGTCAACGACAATGCCCGATACCCGGTCTGGTGATAATCCCAAGAATTCGGATAGTTGCTCAATGGCCCGATCGTCTGTCTCGAGGAAATGCCACGGTCCTCGGCTCGGCCACACCGATCGGTGCTCGAAAATCCTCCATCGTTGGCATCGGATCGTTGTACGATAGGGTGAACACATGTCGCTCCGAATCCCAAAAGCACGAAAGCGGCTCGGAGCAGATCCCAATCAATCTTCCAATCTTTTAGAGACCAGATGCATGGCATGCTATACCTCCTGTCAATAAGTTTCCGGTGTTGTTTTTGGTGGAAGCGCGAGAGTTCAAGAATGTCTTGTTGAAATTGATACTCTCGGGAAACAATTTCTCCATTGTAATGCTCCATCTTTGCCTTAAATTGGGGCTGCTTGGGACTTTTTACCTATTAATATTATGAATAATTGTAAATTGTTAATATTTAAAATTAGGTTTAGAATTGGGGTTGGCTTCTTAGTATCAACAAATCTTGAGCTCTAGTTCAAACTAAACTAAAGGATAATGGTGTCCCTACCTAACCACCTACTCTGTCCTTTAAGTGCATGTTTGATAAACCTATCCCATCCCGAAATGCATGATTATATGAAATGCAAATATCACTTTGTCTACTTGCTTTATAATCGAAAATAAAGAAATTTCGGCTTTTGCATAGACCCTAAATTATTACTATTGTGAATAATTTTAAATATTAATATTTAATTCTTTGTTGTAAAATATATAATTTTACAATGATGAATTAAATTAACATTTATAAACAAGATGAGAGTCGTTATCATCCACAACTATCAAAACCCTATCTCAGCTTAGACCAAGAAAGATAGAGCAAATAAGTTCTCGACAGTTTGAGCAAAGGATTTTCTGTTTAATATAGGTTTTCCGGTTTCACTATCCTCCTCTCTAAGAATCTCAAACATCACGGCCATTGTCTTGACGGTGCTGTTTTACTCTTCACTAGTGTTATACGGTCACAAGTAAAAACAAGGTAACGGTATAACACCGGTGAAGAGAAAACAGAACTTTCCACCAATTTTTCAATCTCCACCTTCCATTTTACCCAAGATCGATTGCGAGAATCTTCCTCATGAGCTTGAAAGGCGGCGGTGTTGCCCTCAATCTCACGGTTGCACATGCGAAGCAACCGTGAGATTGAGCAACACCGCCGACTCAAGCTCATGAGAAGATACCTGCAATCGAGATCTCAGTAAATGGAAGGTGGAAGATAAAAAATTGGAGGAAAGTTTTATTTTCTCTTCAGGTGTTATCTTTATTACCTTGTTTTACTGTGACCGTATAACACCAGTGAAAAGTAAAACAGCAAGAGTATGGCTGTGATGTTTGAGATCCTTAGAGAGAGAGAACGATGAAGCTGGAAAAACTCTTATTAAACGTAGAAAATCACTTTGCTCAAACCGACAAGAACTTATTTTGCTCTATCTTTCTTGATCAAAGATGGACGGATTTTGATAGTTGTGGGTGAAAAGGCTCTCATCTTATTTATATTTTAAGATGTTATACACTATACCACAATACCTAAGGTGCATCTAGGGTGCCGGGATTGATATCAAGCGCTCAAACGTGGCGATATTACATCACCGTCCGCGATGCCGTCAATTGCCCCAAAATGGGATCTAGAACCACTAAGGTAGTGTGCGGTTGAATATGTTACATTATTGATACATTACCCCTTCCTCCCCCTTTGACTTTAAAAGACTTGAAAATTAGATATTTAAATACTTATCTAATTGTTGCATATGTAGCATGTTATGTTTACTAAATATGTAACATGTTATGTTTACTAAATATAACATGTTACATATTTGATTATAATCTACGGTTATTTATCGTTTTCTTTATAGTGGCATATGTTTTCTTCTATTAGTTAATATTACTAACATATGTTTTCTTCTATTCGTTAATATTACTAAATATGTAACAAACTAGGAATACTGACGTATCTAGTTTGTTCATATAAGGTGCATCTAGGGTGCCGGGATTGATATCGGGCGCTCAAACGTGGCGATATACATCACCGTCAGCGATGTTCGTCAATCGCCCCAAAATGGGATCTAGAACCACTAAGGTAGTATGCGGTTGAATATGTTACATTATTGAGACATTCACCCCCTTCCTCCCCCTTTGACTTTAAAAGACTTGAAAATTAGATAGACCTAAATTATTACTATTGTGAATATTTTTAAATATTAATATTTAATTCTTTGTTGTAAAATATATAATTTTACAATGATGAATTAAATTAACATTTATAAACAAAATGAGAGTCGTTCTCATCCACAACTATCAAAAACCCTATCTCATCTTAGACCAAGAAAGACGAGCAAACAAGTTCTCATTTGTTTGATCAAAGATGGATGGATTTTGATAGGTGTGAGTGAAAGGTTCTCATCTTATTTATATTTTAAGATGTTAACCACCAACCACAATACCACTAAGGTGCATCTAAAGAATCCCACTACCACCATCACTACTACTACCACCACCACCACAAAATTAACAAAATAGAGAGGGGTAGAGAGAGAGGGTTTACATTTATAATGAGCTGGAGTGGAAAATATCAAGTCTTTTGCACAAGCATTTGGCCCAAAGATTGAAACTTTAAAAGTAGATTTACTATTATAATTAATCAGAAAACAAGAAAATCCCCAACTCCAGTTTTTGTATCTTCTACAAACTAAAGTTGGGGATTTTCTTGTTTTCTGATTAATTGCTAAATCTACTTTCAAAGTTTCAATCTTTGGACCTAATGCTTGTGCAAAAAACTTGAGATTTTCCACTCCATATGTAACATGTTATGTTTACTAAATATAACATGTTATGTTTACTAAATATGTAACATGTTATGTTTACTAAATGAGTCAGTCTGGGGAGAAACGCGTTTCTCCGTGCTTCTGGAGAAACGGGGCTTGTTTTGTCGCGCGACATCATAAGCCAGTTTCTGGATATACTTTCATCAGCTTCTGGATATCCAGAAGCTTTGGAAAGGATATCCAGAAGCTTTGGAAAGGATATCCAGAAACCAAATATTTTTTCTAGATATCCTTTACAAAGCTTCTGGATATCCAGAACATTGAATATGGATATCCAGAAGCTTTGGAAAGGATATCCAGTTGTGGTGGCTAAGTATGTCGCGCGACAAAACAAGCCCCGTTTCTCCAAAAGCGACGGAGAAACGCGTTTCTCCCCAGATTTTGTGTTACTAAATATAACATGTTACATATTTGATTATGAGTACGGTTATTTATCGTTTTCTTTATAGTGGCATATATTTTCTTCTATTCGTTAATATTACTAACATATGTTTTCTTCTATTCGTTAATATTACTAAATATGTAACAAACTAGGATACAGAAACTGTATCCTAATTTGTTTCATATAAGGTGCATCTAGGGTACCAGGATTGATATCAGGCGCTCAAACGTAGGCGACATAATCACCGTCCGCGATGCCGTCAATCGCCCCAAAATGAGATCTAGAACTAGATGTTCCTAAACTATTTCATCCACAGTTTTCTTACTTATTTGTTTGTAACTGAAGCAAATAATACTAAGTTTACACCTTGTCTAATTCCTCCCATTAGTGTTACCTCTGAACAGAAATCATACTCCATTGAGTACTATGCTATGCTTGCCAAGGTTGGAGTCCACCACTACAACGGAAGTAAGTTAATTTGATGAGCCTAATTAGTTTCGTGTGATTGTTATTTTTGGTGAGATCATTAAGAGTCTAATTCACACTTCGATTCAAGATGCAATATGGTGAGATCATTAAGAGTCTTTAAGAAATGGGACGGAGCAAATATTATCAAAGTCTAAATATTAAATAGCAATGGAGGAGGTTAGTGTTGTTTGTCCTAATAACGTAGCACCACCGCCATTGATCATACACAACTAGCACAAGAAGTAAAATGGTTGTCCCTTTTCACTTCCACTATTATCACCTAGCTAGAAAATATATGCTTAACCACTTCTACACTTGGATAATGAAACCACATACTGAATTTCCAATTTGTAATCATTTCTACGGCTGGGTACGCACTTCATACATTTCGGTTCTTTCAACAAAAAATAAATTGTCCTAATAGTCTTGGCTTTGAGACACACACACCTCTCTTATATGCGGGAGAAGTATACTTGAGGGCTTCAATCAAACAACATGGATGCCTCTTATGGGTAGATAGACCTCTAACATTTTTAATGTCATGATTTGCAAATAACTTGCCTTGAAATGATTTCATTTCAAGGCTTCAGATGTCTGATTTAGTTTGGAGTTAATTCTTTCGAGAAATTATGGAAAAATCAAAGATTAGAAGTTCTTACTATCTAAAAACAAAAAACAAAATTTGGAAAAGGGGCATAAACTAAAGCTGGATTTTCTCATGTAATTGATTAAAATCCTAGAGAGCACAAGAACAGGACCACGGTCAAAAATAACAACGGACAACCGACAGAAGAAAGAGCAGAGAGCAATAATACAGTAACACCTCAAATCCAAACCCTAACAACGAACAGACATTTTGGAAACGGAATAATTTCAGAGAAATCATTCAAATTTATCCAACACAAAGATCTAGAAATTGAGATTAAGAGGGGAATCAAAATACCTTGGTTGAGTACGAGAGAAGAGAGAAAGACGGTGGAAGGAGGCGGACGGACGGAGGCAGCGGCTAGACAGCTCGAGACGGACGGAGACGGCGGAGAGGTGGACGGACGGCGGCGGCGTGAGCTTCTTCTTCTTCTTCTTCTAGGTCGCAGCGGGAAGAGAGAGAAAGCGGTAAGAGAGAGAGGGAAATGGCGTAATTGATTTCTGAGGGATAAAAATCAGTATTTATAATTTCCCTCAGCGACGGAATATTCCGCCGCTAAATATTAATTATAGCGGCGGAAATTAAATTTCGACGCTATAATTAATATTTAGCGGCGGAATATTCCGTTGCGATAAATCCGGCAGCTAACCTATACGTACGTTCCCTGGATCGATGACGTGGCACGCCCGCGACGGAAATTTCCGACGGCGATTTTAAACTTCGGCGACGGAAATTTCCGCCATGTATTAATAAATATAATTGTTTTTATTATATTTTTGAAAAAATAAATAAATCATAAATATTTATTAATTTTAATTTAATAAATATCATTATTTTTATTTATATAAAATATGAAAGTTATTTTAAATTACTCTCAAAAAAATAAATATGAGTCAATAAATATTATTTTTTAAAAAATAAATAAATTCTAAACCACAAACCTAATACCTATATATACGTACACTATACACTATACATTATACCACATACCCTATACACTATACCCTATACATTATACCACATACCACACATACACTATACCCTATATCCACAAACCTACATACTACATACTCTATACATTTATACAATATATCTTATACTTTACATACCACATACCACATATACCATATATCCTATACCTATACCTATACACTATACACTATACCACTATATCCACTAAAGCCACATACCACATACTCTATACACTTTATACAATATACACTATATACTATACCATATACCTATACCATATACCACATACTATACCTACACCTATATCCTATACCCTATACCCTATACACTATACACTATACCCTATACCCTATATCCTATACACTATACAATATACACTATATACTATACCTTAGGGGTTAGGGTTTATAAGGGTTTAGGGGTTAGGGTTTAGGGTTTAGGGTTTAGTGTTTAGGGTTTAGGGTTTAGGGTTTAGGGTTTAGGGTTTAGGGTTTAGGATTTAGGCTTTAGGGTTTAGGGTTTAAGGTATAGGGTATAGGGTATAGGGTATAGGGTATAGGGTATAGTGTATAGGGTATAGGGTAAAGGGTATAGTGTATAGGGTATAGTGTAAAGTATATAGGGTATAGGGTATAGGGTATAGGGTATAGGGTATAGGGTATAGGGTATAGTGTATAGGGTATAGTGTATAGGGTATAGTGTATAGGGTATAGTGTATAGGGTATAGGGTATAGGGTATAGGGTATAGGGTATATGGTATAGGGTATAGGGTATAGGGTATAGGGTATAGTGTATAGGGTATAGGGTATAGGGCATAGGGTATAGGGTATAGTGTATAGGGCATAGTGTATAGGGTATAGGGCATAGGGTATATGGTATAGGGTATAGGGTACAGGGTATAGGGTATAGGGTATATGGTATAGGGTATAGGGTATAGGGTATAGGGTATAGGGTATAGTGTATAGGGTATAGTGTATAGTGTATAGTGTATAGTGTATAGTGTATAGGGTATAGTGTATAGGGTATAGGGTATAGTGTATAGTGTATAGGGTATAGTGTATAGGGTATAGTGTATAGGGTATAGGGTATAGGGTATAGTGTATAGTGTATAGGGTATAGGGTATAGGGTATAGGGTATAGTGTATAGGGTATAGGGTATAGTGTATAGGGTATAGGGTATAGGGTATAGCGTATAGGGTATAGTGTATAGTGTATAGGGTATAGGGTATAGTGTATAGGGTATAGGGTATAGGGTATAGGGTATAGTGTATAGGGTATAGGGTATAGGGTATAGTGTATAGGGTATAGTGTATAGTGTATAGGGTATAGGGTATAGTGTATAGGGTATAGGGTATAGGGTATAGGGTATAGGGTATAGGGTATAGGGTATAGGGTATAGTGTATAGGGTATAGTGTATAGTATATAGTGTATAGTGTATAGGGTATAGGGTATAGGGTATAGGGTATATGGTATATGGTATAGGGTATAGGGTATAGGGTATAGGGTATAGTGTATAGGGTATAGGGTATAGTTAGGGTATAGGGTATAGTGTATAGTGTATAGGGTACATAGTGTATAGTGTATAGTGTTTATAGGGTATAGTGTATAGTGTATAGTGTATAGGGTATAGTGTATAGGGTATAGGGTATAGGGTATAGGGTATAGTGTATAGGGTATAGGGTATAGGGTATAGTGTATAGGGTATAGTGTATAGGGTATAGTGTATAGGGTATAGGGTATAGTGTATAGGGTATAGGGTATAGTGTATAGGGTATAGTGTATAGTGTATAGGGTATAGGGTATAGTGTATAGTGTATAGGGTATAGTGTATAGGGTATAGTGTATAGGGTATAGGGTATAGGGTATAGGGTATAGTGTATAGGGTATAGGGTATAGGGTATAGGGTATAGGGTATAGTGTATAGGGTATAGGGTATAGGGTATAGGGTATAGTGTATAGTGTATAGGGTATAGGGTATAGGGTATAGGGGTATAGGGTATAGGGTATAGGGTATAGTGTATAGGGTATAGGGTATAGTGTATAGGCATAGTGTATAGGGTATAGTGTATAGGGATATAGGGTATAGGGTATAGGGTATAGTGTATAGGGTATAGGGCATAGTGTATAGGGTATAGTGTATAGGGTATAGGGTATAGAACATAGGGTATAGTGTATAGGGTATAGTGTATAGGGTATAGTGTATAGTGTATAGGGTATAGGGTATAGGGTATAGAGTATAGTGTATAGAATTATAGGGTATAGGGTATAGGGTATAGGGTATTTATTGACTCATATTTATTTTTAGTGTAATTTAAAATAATTTTCATGTTTTATATAATTATAAAGAATGATATTTATTAAATTAAAATTAATAAATATTTATGTGGTATTTATTTTTTCAAAAATAATATTTATTGACTCATATTTTTTTTATGAGAGTAATTTAAAATAACTTTCATATTTTACATAAAAAAAATAATGATATTTATTAAATTAAAATTTAAAAAATATTTATCATTTATTTATTTTTCAAAAATATCATAAATATTTATGATATTTTAATGTTTTTAGTTTGTTATTTTGTTATTTAGTTCTAAAAATAAACAAAAATTTCATTTTATTATCGACGGAATATTTCCGTGATAAATAAAAAATATTAACTTATCGGCGGCGGAAATATTCCGTGGGTGTTTAATCAAAAAAAAAAAAAAAAAACATTTAATTTCATCGTCGGAATATTTCCATGTTGATAGAATTAAAAAAATTAATTATTCGGCGGCGGAAATATTCAAGTGATTGTAATATTTCAAAAAAAAATAAAAAATATTTTAATTTCACTTCCCAGTCGGAATATTTCAAAATATTGTTAAGAAAAAAAAATAAAAAATGATATATTTCACCGTCGGAATAATTAGTCGATAGAGATTTAGCGGCGGAATATTCGTCGGTAAATCCAACCGAAAATATTGGCGGTAATTAAACGAATATTCGAGGAATATTCGTTTTAGCGACGGAATTTAGCGGCGGAATTAAATTCCGTCGCTAAATTTGAGCCCGCCAAAAAATAATTCCACGCTAAAGCTTATATTAATGCTATTTAGCGACGGAATGAGTCCGTCGCCGATAATTTCGTCGCTAAAACACCATTTTTGGTAGTGAATTATCATACTAAACTATCATCTTTGTTAAACTACGTATGCTTGAAGTCTCTAAGTCCTCGATTAGAGCATCTCTTGAAATTGCAGCGGAAATCATTTTTCATTTCCTCAAATTTAGCCTCGTATGCGGATTCTAATTTTACGTGACTTCGTCCCTCATTTTCTCAACTCTTTCGATTCAACTTATCTTGACTCTTGTGTCCGTGTGTGAAATGTCCATTTGAACATGTAGATGACGAAATCGTGTTGCTTCTCAAGATCTTCGATGCGAGGAACCAACTTACCAAAGCCGTACAAACGATTCTTTATAACGCCACGGCTACATCCACCCAAGCTGTGGAATCAAAACCCTCACCTTTCTTTCGAGCAAGTATAAAAAATATTATAAGTAACTTTTCTATTTGCATTTTATAAATAATAAAAAGAGTCTTGAGATCAAAGATACACTTTCAATAGCGATCGTGTATAATTAAACATTTAGAGTGAAGTAATAAAATTAATAAAACATTTAGATTAAACTCACAAAGATTTTTTGGACTTAGCATCCACAAACTCGCCACTTTGCCTTGCTTTCTCTTTGTGGGTTCTAAGAAAAACGTCATCTTACGTGATGACTTTGTGCGGATTCTTCTTTATTTATAATAAAGACAAAGAATAATAATTTACTCTTTTATCTTCTTTATATGTAATGACAGACTATATAAGCAAATAGATAAGAAACTCTTATCAACTGCAAGCTCATGTGAGGCAAAACTCTTTGAACCCCACTGAATGTTTAGTTAATCCCCAAATCATTGCGGTCTGACTTACGATTATTTCTTGCTTGTTCACACTTCTTCCTAGCCTCGTCATTTGCATAAAATAGCAAATGCCGATTCGATCATGTTGCGTGCACCAAGATGGGTGCCCGTTACGGGGAATTGTTGTCGTCCCCTATGACACATCCGTTTGTGCGTTCACAAGCCATCGTATTCCAATTTTTTTCGAACTAGTCTTTCCGGATAAGTTTCAATGCACTTGTAATGGCTCTGCAATTAGGAAGTTAAAAACATATGTTATATTAAGCATATATAAATCAGGTAATTAATTGGATTGATTATGGAGATATTACATTCCATTCCTTGAAATAGTAATCTTTCATCCCCTCGGGTACTTTCTTCCATGTGGGACCATCCTCACCCCCATTAACGAATTTTCCTTGAATTGCATTTGTTATTCCTTTAGCAACACAAGGAAACTTGATACCATCATCCTCGCCTTTCTGGAACTACCAAAGTGAAAGAAAATTATACCCATTTCAAAGCAGTTAACCCAATATACTTCGATTACGATATAAATAAGAATACAACTTTCAAAAACAATAAAGCTTTTCTACAGCAGGAACATGATAGCAACAAATTTGTCCTAGAGTTAAAATGAAGCCCATTTCAGCGGCGTGAAAAATGCAAGGGTACAACGATCTGAGCATGCAATCTTCTACGGTAGAATAGACAGGGAATAAAATATTCCAAACAATCTAAGACTCCAACTATAAACAATGGAAGTTTAAAACTTCTTATCGACATGAGTATTTATCTTACGCATTTTTAGTGCCACACCTCTCATGATCTTCATCATAGTGTAAATCAACAACCCTTTTAATTGGTATAAGATGAAATTTGGTTTATATCCCTCTAATGACAAGACACATAGTGTTTTGTTCATTCTCATACTCGACAACCATGTCAAATAACAAATTAAAATTAATCATTGGTATCGGCCCTTATACGTACATTAATCAACCAATTCAAACAATAATTGAGTAACTACTAGAAATTTTTCTTACGTATGTAAACAAGTACAAAGCTTGAATCCTTCACATTTCCTTGGAGCTTTTGAACAAATATTAGATAACTAATTCCTTAGAATATTTGTAAACCATAATTCAATGATTCAATTAACAGTAAAACATCAAGCAGATTACTATGCTCATCTACATACCAAGCGATGGAAAACACAAAGGACAATTCGTTTAGGTATGACACACAGTAATTGTGGTGTTTTAGTTACGTATGTTCATTGAGGTGAAGAAAATAGTTTCATGACTTATATATCTTTTACCTTCTTTTCAATAAGAACCCCTCACGATCAAAGGAAACCTTCATAATTTACTTCCTAAACATCGGGAATGCTCAAGCTTTGCACTAGATCCAATGGTTAGACAAGGAGCCTGAAATTTCAATGAGACTATTATATGATTGCATTCATTCAACAAGGAATTAACTCATTTCCAGAGGTTTCAAGATTAAACAAAACGACTTAGTCTACTAACAACCTTGTCATCACTGTGTTTAAATGGAAAATGCAGTATAAGACATGTTACTCATTTGATAAGACAATAACGATCTTCTTGTTCCTTGTGTTTTAAGTACAAATTTCATTCCATGTTGGTTCAAAAGGCATGGAAAGCAGTGACTATTGTTTCATACCAAAAGTGTACTAAGAACTCATCAGATAATAAGTAGAGTCTAGCTTGAACAAATATGACATAATTTCTATGTCAAAGTGCTATTTAGTATGCTAGTAACAATTGATTGATAGGTTAAAAAGCCTTGCCTAACATAGTCATTGAATTACGTTTCATGCATCCATAGTAGAACACAGAGCAATTGATAAAAAATGAAAGTAAATACCAAATCAACACTACGGCTCAACTACTTGTTCATATATCGGTGCCCACCTTCTTATAACCGAAAATGAAAATGTCAAAGGCTCTTACGTGAAAGACTATTGGCCAAGGAGGCAATCTAGCTTTCATAAAAATGCATTTACTTCAAAAATATAATAACCGTAAACTTGAAGATGATCCCTTGTTTTATTTTAGTTGGGCAAAATCTTCCCGAGTTCTAGTGTGTACACTCAATTTTGAATTCCTTATTTTGGTAATTCAACGATGTGAGCGAGTAAATCCGGTTTCTTCATGTACTCGTAGTTGGTTAATTGATCGACCATCGTTCGGATCACTTAGAGAATTCCAAGCGAAAGAAGGGTGTACATGAATTGTGTATTTCCAAATTATTTTTCAAAGCGATACATGAACGTAAGTGTATTTCTAATCTATCCCATTTCTCAAGGTGCATTTGTATTGGAAATTATGGATCCGCTATCTCTGTTGTTGAGGTTACGTGAATTTCCTAGTTTCCTACGATGCTCGCGGTTGATATTTCACGGTCACATCTTTCCATATAATTTATTCATTTTCATCCATCGTATTTTCAATTTCAAGCATATTTTCACTTTAAGCTACGGCTTAGATTATTCCATGACTTCATCTCTAACAATGCAGGACTATAGTATCATTAGTATTCCCTCTTTCCCCAAAGGAGCGTTGAATCTGAATTTGCTCTTGATCAAGAGCCAATTTGAAACTTTTTTTGACCTTCATTTAGGGGCGGAGTGAGTAGTACACAATTTAGTACAGAAAAGTGATGGGGAAAGTCTGTACTCTAAGAAAAGAGATATGAATAGCTAATCTATTAATCGAGATGCTACAAGACATTGACATTTATGGGTTACACCAATTAATGCAACAGATTAGTTTTTGATGCACATCGGACCAAAATATAAAATGAAAGTAAACCAAATCAACACCACTATTCATGAACACAGAGCAATTGGTAAAAAAATGAAAGTAAACAAATATTAACTTACGTGTTCCAATAATAATTGGTATCCTCTCGACAAAGCATTCTCAGTGCTCGCGGAGCTCTATTCTCGCTTGCGACTTCTCCTATTGATCATGGACTGCGAATCATGTCCTGGGCTCGCTACCACCTTCGTAAAAGGAGTGCTTCCATCTGTCGTATCCTCGCTCGTCAAGCTCTTGCGAGGAAAGAGATATTTTCACCTCAGTGATCACTTAGAGGTTCGTCGATAGGCTCATCTACAAGGTGCTGACGTGTAACACGAACTCTACCAGGTTCATTTCTGGAAGTTTCCCATCTGATGCCTTTGCCTCTAACCCTTGGCATAGTACTATATATATATATATCCAAAAAATAAAAACAAATGTAGACTTGCAACATAATTAAAACATGGATAAAGTAAAACAATTTAATAATAGCATCATTAAATAACATAAACCTATATTTTAAAGCACACATTTCATTTGAAGATAAGAATCTCTCTCATAAACAATCTCCTCTTTGCAGATCATAGTTAACTACTATTTGAGATCACCTGCATTTCCTTTCATAATTAAGACTAATAAGACCATCTAAGCTACAGTGGGCAAAATTTTAACTTCTCAAGGTGATATTTATCCATTGCTCGGGTTTTAGTTCCACTGTCTACGCAGCTATACTGAACATCTTTAAAAGCGTAGCTACATTCATGCTGTTTAGCAATAACGAGGATATGAGTCTAACTTGGAGAAATGGATTATTCAGCGGGGACTATAGGAAGAGAAGCTTGTGAGTACTAAACATCTACAAGATTGCATACCATGGAGGAAATAAATACTGCTCATTAAAGATGCAAGTTTTTTTTTATTTCTTTTAAATATAATTCACGAGATATAAAAACCTATGCAAACATCTTTTAAAACTCTAGCTACATTCATCTTTGTTTAGATATAGAAAGTAGATCGACTTGAGCAAGTTGATGCTTTACAGAGCAATACCGGATATAAAAGCGCCTGTTGAAGAGAGCTGGGTCGAAGATGCTTACGACATAAGTCACTACTGAGGCATTCATCGCAAAGCAAGCAAACAAGAATTATAATCCACAACTACTTTGAGAATAAATTACGGAAAATAAGTTAGTAGCTCAATCAACTTGCCTATTCAAGACCACTCATTCTTGAAGGAAAGGAAGGACATACACAAAAGAAAAGTGAAGTAAATATGTCTTAAATAGCATCATTAAATAACACTGACATATATTTAAAAAGCTAATAATTCAATGAGACTACAAAAGATAACATCTATTTAAAAACCACAAAACACTTTGTCATCATATAAAAAAATCATTCTTCACTTTACTAGTGTTCTGCGAGATTAATTTCATCTTCTTCACCATCTCGATGCATTTAATTCATACACAACTTCATGAACTTCCTCTTCGATTCATTTTCTTGACTAGAATCTTCCTCTTCAATTTCAATTTGGTTAGTAGGTCGTAGCAAATGAATCAACCTCATCCATTTGACCACCTTCAGCTACCAGAATAGCATTATTGTCAAGCTTATTATCTACTTCAGCAACAGGTGGGATTGACATCTCAACCTCTTGAAAAAAATCATCTACTTCTGCCTCAACTCTATCAGACACATCTGCGTAAGGAACATTAATTGTGCATCTTGCTTTGGTTTTACACACGGCCCTTCATTTGATTCTATCTCTCTTATTGCAACCAGGATAATCTAGGTAGTACACTTGCTCAACCTGCGATGCGAGTACGAAGGGGTCGTCTGTGCCAAGCCTTGATTTAGGATTGAGATCAACGATGTTGTATCTTGGATGCACATTAATACCCTTAACATAATCATACCACTCGCACTTGAAAAGTACTAGTGTATCACCCTTGTTATTTTCACTCTCATATTCTAACTCCACAATTTCATCTAGCATTCCATAATAGTCTCTTCCAACATCATTATAACAACTGCCTCTGATGCAAACACCGCTGTTCATTGTACTTTTTTCGATCCCAAAATTTTTGGTATGAAATTTATACCCATTCACAAAATAGCCATTATACAAGTGCACAAGAAGTTTTGGGCCTCGAGCTATAAACTTGATATTTTCAGCTACAGGTCTAGGTGGATTTTTTACCTAAAAATGATGAATATAAAGAGAATATAAATATACAAGTAAATGACGTAATTGAATTAGAATAATATTTGGAATAATTGTAAAGACATCTTACATAATTAGCAAACCAAATACTAAACTCCTTCTCCATTTACCTCGCTGACCCGCCGCATCAATATTTGGCATCACATCTCTCACTTCATTTTCATATTCCCTATTGGAAGGTTACTAGTTGATAATCATGTATATCTTTAATATTTTAATCGAAATGAAACAACTTCATATTTTAAATTTATACTTACAAGACAAAGGGTTCAATCTCTTCACAGTTCAATAGAACGTAAAGGGACGCGGCTTCTAGCTCGTTGTCCGACAAATATTTAGTACCATTATGCCCAAACGGCCTTCCAGGATGAGTGAAGACTGATAATCGACCGTTGACTTCAACTTCACCACCATCATCATTCCGCTCAACCCTAGTCGACTTCAAACCAACACCAACCTCAAAATAGTGAGAGCAAAAGATAGAAGTTTCTTCTATCAAATATGCCTCACATATTGAACCCTCAACACGTGACTTATTCTTAACTTTTTTCTTCAGGCGGTTCATAAGCCTATTATGTACAAATAATACCATCTATAAATTCAAGTTTCATAATTATTTATATCAAATTAATAGAAAATGACAACACAAAAATGGTACCTCTCGAAAGGATACATCCAACGATAATTGACTGGACCACCAACTCTTGCCTCGTAAGCCAAATGTATCGGTAAGTGTTCCATGGAATCAAAAGAAAGCGGAGGAAATATCTTTTCTAATGTGCACAAAGTGACTATGATATTTTCCTCCAACTTCTTCAAATGCTCCTCGCGTAAAATACTGGAGCATATGTCTCTGAAAAATTGGCTTAGCTCAGTCAACGCACGCCATACAGGCTCAGGTAAAAGGTTCTTAAAGGCATTAGGTATCAACCTCTCAAGGAACACATGACAGTCATGGCTTTTCATGCCATAAATCTTGCATTTTTCCACGCTAACACACCTACTCTGGTTTGATGAATAGCCATCTGGAAACCTAAGTTGTTTGATCCATTCTAAAACCAACTTTTGTTGTTCTTTTGTGAGTGTGTAGCTCGCTTTTGGCTTCATGGGCTTCCCATTCACCTCTCTTAATTCTAGCTACGGGCGCTTACAATACTTTTTAAGATCAACACGAGCTTTATCATTATCCTTAGTCTTACCTTTGACATCCATGATTGTATTGAAAATATTATCAAAAACATTTTTCTCAATATGCATCACATCTAAATTATGACGTATTAAATTGGTCTTCCAATAAGGCAAATCCCAAAATATAATCCGTCTCACCCAGTTATGATGTTGCCCAAAGCCCGGAATCTTTTCTTTCGCTGCAGTTTTGCCAAACCTAATGTTTGGTAATCTTGATACTTCATCCCACATGTCACTTCCACTCAAGCGTGGTGGAGGCAACCCACGCTCAACTCTACCAGCCATGAAGTTATTTTTATTTTTTCTATAAGGATGATTTGTTGGCAAAAACTGACGATGACAATCGAAAAAGGATGGTTTTCCACCACACTCGAGTGTGAATGACTTACTATTGCTCATGCAGTAAGGACAAGACAGCTTCCCATGTGTGCTCCAACCAGATAACATCCCGTAGGCAGGAAAGTCGTTAACGGTCCACATAAGTGCTGCTTTCATTTTGACACATCATAAGTATCAATTCCATCTTGCCATAACTCAATCAACTCATCTATCAATGGACGTAAATACACATCAATGTTCTTCCCAGGGCTCTTAGGACCAGGAATTAGTAACGTGAAGAACAAGTACTCCCGCTTCATAGACATCCATGGCGGTAAATTATAAGGAGTAATAATCACTGGCCAACAAGAATAAGGCTTAGTTAAGTTACGAAAGGGATCAAAACCATCTACCGAGGCGCAAAGCCTGACATTTCTAGCATCGAAGGAAAAATCTGGGTAAGTACGATCAAAATGCTTCCATGCCTCACCATCTGATGGATGAGAAAGCACACCTCTTTCACGAGGACATTCCTTGTGCCACCGCATATGCTTCGCAGTCGTTGTTGACATAAAAAGCCTTTGGAGTCGAGGGGCAAGCGGTAGGTAACGTAACACCTTAAAAGGTATGATTTTATGCTTCCTACGCCCTTCTCATTGGTTTATACCGCGGGTGACCACATTCTGAACATTCTGTTAAACCTACCGTTGACTTGTAGTACAACATACAATCATTAGGACATGCATCTATCTTTTGTAAACTAAGCCCAAGCTTAGCAACAATCTTCTTAGCCTCATAGAATGTTTTGGGAATATTTGCACCTTCCGGCAACATTCGACCAAAAGTGGACATGAAATTATCAAAGGCATTCTTACTCATGTTGGCCTCTGACTCATGAGTTAGGAGTTGAGCAGCGGAGACAACTTCGTGTAAGTTTTACATCCCTCGTATAATTTCTCAAGCCCTGCTTCAAGAAGGTCGAAAAACTTTTGTGCATCTACATTTGGTAATTGTTCCTCCCAATCAAAACCAGGGCCTGCCATATCCATAACCATATCAATATAAGGATTTGATTGCTCCTCAACAAGGACCGGCTCATTGTTCGAAGGCATAGGTTGTTGACTTGATGTTGATTGTCAGTTTCTTCAAAGATTGAAGGATCATTCTCTCCTTGCGAAACCCGTATTGTGTAATTAGGCTTGAATCCTTTTTTATACAAGTGTGTTTTAAGCCTCTCTTGAGTTTGAAATTTTCTATTCATACAAATGCAACAAGGACATCGTATGTTGTCTCCGGACATATACATTCTGTGGATGGTCGAGTGCAAACCAATAAACCTGTCGTACCCCCTCTACGAACTCAAGTCTAATACCTGCCGCTCGTCCTCAAGTCGACGATACATCCAACTCCTATCGTTAGACATCCCTTTCTGCATTTAGAATTATGGAATTAAAACAAATTGGAAATTGTTTCCTCAATAAAGTATAAGAGCTAGATATGGAGAGCTAGAGATGGATATAGGAAAAACTATAGAGAATGAAACACTATTTATCTGTCGAAGGAAAGGAAAAGAAAGGAAAATGCTCCAAGCAAACCTTCAGCTATATGAAATAGTAAATTCAACTATATTCAAAGAATTCATCGTTTTACACATAAAAACGTAATCCGGACTTCCAGTCTTAGCTAAATATAAATCTTTTCCTCATCCTTAAAAGCAATGTAAGGAAACAACTTAGACTCAATCCACTCCCAATCCCGAACATATTGGTCTGGCACTGAAAAATTCTCAATCTTCATTCTCTAGAGATTCAAGAGAAAGAAATAACTTCATCCATAATTCATTCTATCTTTCACTTAACAAATTCAAAATTGACACCATTGCAAAAGCATCAACCAAGTATTTTTGTTATACACCCTGCATTCCACCTTTCGACCTCTGCATCCCTTTGGGGCGGATCAACAAGTGGTTCCCCATGGGGTATCAAAGTCAGTCGATAAATAAGGGATTGTGACCCATTCCACTCAAACTATCTCATTTCAAACACCACGCTCGTCCTTTCCAGAAAGTATCACAACTTAACTCCATAAATCACATGAAAACAAGTTGCATAAAATATGTAACTATAAACCTTGACTTAGATGAAAAATACATATCCTACACCAATTACCGAATTTCGAAACACATATCATTCATTTTCTCAATTCAAGAAATTCAATTACGTAAACAAAAAGAACACAACAGGGAAATAATTTTTAAAAAGGAAAAGCCGGGCGATTTTGCCTTACCGTGATGAAGAAAAAAACACAAGGCTATTAAGGGTCTTTTTTCGAATTACTCTCGTAACCAAGAAGAAAAAACACAAATCGGCATTAGTAGATTTAATTGCTGATTTTGGTTTCATATCTAGGTATTCAACTAAATTGAATACCTAGGAATCGAAATTCAACAAATTCAATAGCAAGAGATCGATCAACAATCATGGAACCATGTTCAATTCGGCGGAAAGGGTTATCAATACCTTACCTTGTTCAATTTCGCGGAAAAGGAAGGAGATGCCTAAGACGCCGGAACCACGAATTTCGCCGAAAACGAGAGCTGGCACCACGTCGCAGTAGTGGAGAGAGAGAGTGAGAGCGAGGGAGAGAAGAGAGGGGGAAAAGAGCTGGCGTGGGTGTGGTACCGTGTTTGCGCCTTTGGTTTGAATGGGTAGGGAATTAGGTCGCAAACTAATTTGGTAAAAATACACCTTACACTACGCTGCCGTTTTATATACTTTTTACAATTTAATAAAATAAAAATAATTTAGGATTAATTGCAACCGAAATTGAATGGAAAATTTGAAACCGAAATTTATTTGTTTCAAAATCCCTCGCAAAATTAGGCGGGTTTCCTCCCTCCAAAATTTTTGCGGCCAATTTTTTAAAGTTCAAAATATATAAATTTTATATTAATAATTGCAACAGAATTTGAAACAGAAAATTGAAACAGAAGTGCATCTGTTTCAAAATCCGTTGCAACCCCGAAACATGAAGCGACAAAATGATTTTCCGTTGCAATATGAGTTGCAATATTAATTGTGCACGTCAATTTTCAATGAGAACTTTTTACTCTGAAACTGATTTCAATTTGGTTACAAAATTCCGTTTCAGTTGCCCTGTTCTGAAACTGATTTCAATTTGGTTGCAAAATTCTGTTTTAGTTGCCCTGTTTTCTTGTAGTGAATCAAGGGATTGAGTTTGGAGCAGCTGGGATTGAGAAGAGACTTGGGTTTAGAGATCTCTCCCCCTTTGATGGTGAGTAGTTGGCCTTAAATCAAGTGGAGAGAGGAAAGGATTTGGGCATAATCCGAAGGAGGGGAGGCAGAAAAGGAAGGTGTGGTTTGGGATAAGGGAGCGGCTTGGGTTTGAGGCCCGGTTGAAGGTAGTTGAGTATTGGCTTGAAATTCAGGCTCACTACGGTTGACCGTGTACTAAGAGCCATTCGTTGCAATCTCAGGCTCTAAGTGGTCAGCCATGCGATCAGAGCCATCCTTGGAAGCTTCTACTTTAGGGTTTGAAATTCTTGGGGAAAGGGTGGATGTGAAAGTGTTTGGGGTAGAGAGGTTTGAGGTAGGGTGGTTTGGGGTGGTTTGAAGAAGTTAGGATCCGTAAAGATTCACAGCTCACAAGCGGTTTGAGCACCTATGCGGTTTATCAGTGGTGCGGTTTGAAAAATTAAGTATTTCCAACCTCAAGTGAACTATGAATACTATAAGAAAAATAAACATGAAGATTTGAGAACAAAAATTACTAGTACGTGGCATTGTAATCCAAATTTATCCCACACATGCAAGCAGTGTTTGAAAGGGGAAGGTTATGATTTCCAGCCTATATACTAAGTAAAATTTCAATAAAAGTAAAGGAAGGAATAAATGACATGCGGTTTCAAAAGGTTTTGAAAAAGCGGTTCCAGCATGTGGTTTATGCAAACAACTCGTCACTAAAAAAAATAGCTTGCGGTTTCTAAAATAGAGGGAATGCGGTTTCCTACAAGCAATTGGATTTCCAAAATAGACATGCGGATTGAAAACATAAAAAATATGTGGTTTAAAGAATGCGGTTTCACAAACATGTAGCATGCGGTTATGAGTGAAAAGTCGTTCAAGCACGATTTAAATATATATATATATATATATATATATATTTTTTTAAATAAATAAAGGTAAGAAATAGATAGAAGTTAGTCTAGGTTGAAACGCGGTTTTGAGCCAAGCGGTCAAGCTGCAGCAGGCGGTTAGGCATTGGCGGTTGGCTACAGGCGGTTTGACAGCATGCGGTTTTGGTACAGGCGGTTTCAACAGGGATGAGGTTTGAATCCTCAAGAGGAATATCAACCTGAACTCAATACACAAGTTAGCAAATAGAAAGTATGGAATCATTTATGTTCAAGCATACCCATTTCTCATCTGAGGAAAGAAAACCTCTTGGAGTCCAGAGCTTTGGTGAGGATATCAGCAATCTGGTTGTCTGTCCCCATATACTCTAAATGTATTCCTCTTCTCCACATGATCTTTGAGGAAATGATACTTGATATCTATATGCTTGGTCTTGGAATGCATGACAGGGTTGTTGGAGATTGAAATTGTTGAAGTGTTGTCACACATGATAGGGAAATTTCCTTCTTCAATTCCATAGTCCACCAACTGCTGCTTCATCCAAAGGATTTGACAGAAACAACTTCCAGCAGCAATATACTCAGCCTCTGTGGTTGACACTGAAACTGAAGCTTGCTTCTTGCTGGCCCAAGCAACTAGTCTATTCCCAAGGAAATGACAAGTACTACTAGTGCTTTTCCTGTCAATTGTGCAAGCTGCATAATCTGCATCTGAATAACCTACGAGATCGAAGTTCGAATCTTTGGAATACCAAAGTCCAAGGTTAGTGGTTCCAGATAAATAGCGGATTATATGCTTGACTGCAATTAAATGTGCTTCTCTAGGATCTGCTTGATAGCGTGCACATACACAGACACTAAACATGATATCAGGCCTACTAGCAGTTAAATTAAGTAATGAGCCGATCATACCTCGATATAAGGTTTGATCAACCTTCTTACCTTTTAGATCTTTATCTAGCTTATTGCCGGTGGCCATTGGAGTATCATATGCTTTAGCATTTTCTAATCCAAACTTCTTTATCAACTCCTTGGTGTATTTGGCTTGGCTGAGGAAAATACCTTCTTCGCATTGCTTGATTTGAAGCCCGAGGAAGAATGTTAATTCTCCCATCATGCTCATCTCAAACTTGTTTTTCATTAGCTTTTCGAAACGCTTACAAAGTAACTCATTAGTAGAACCAAAAATAATATCATCAACATATATTTGAACAAGTAAAGTATGCTCATTATATTTGGCAATAAAAAGAGTTGTATCGATTTTACCGCGTTTAAATTCTTTTTCTAGTAAAGATTTAGTGAGAGTCTCATACCATGCCCTTGGAGCTTGCTTAAGTCCATACAAAGCTTTCTGGAGTTTGTAGACATGATTGGGAAATTTGGAGTCTTCAAATCCAGGTGGTTGGGCAACATACATGGTCTCTTACAGTTCTCCGTTGAGGAAAGCACTCTTCACGTCCATTTGATATAGCTTGAAATTCTTGAAAGAGGCGTAGGCTAAGAAGATTCTGATGGCTTCCAATCTTGCAACTGGAGCAAAGGTTTCATCATAATCGATTTCTTCTTCTTGCCTATATCCTTGTGCAACCAACCTTGCTTTATTCCTTGTGATACTTCCATTCTCGTCTATCTTATTCCTAAACACCCACTTAGTTCCTATCACTCCTTGATCCAGAGGTCTAGGCACTAATGTCCAGACCTTGAATCTTTCAAACTCGTTGAGTTCTTCTTGCATAGCAACGACCCAATTGGAATCTTGGAGTGCTTCATCAATCTTCTTGGGTTCAACTTGAGATAATAGAGAAGTATGCTCATCATAGTTCGATCTCCTTTTTTGAACACCGAAAAACAGATCACCAATCACATTAAAGAGAGGGTGACTGCTGACTTCACGAACCTCCGGGGGTAAGTCTGGTTGGACTGAGGTTTGCTGAAGATCTTCAATTGGAACATCGTTAGATCCTTCAGGGAAGTCATGGAATGTAAGTTGACGAAGAGGTTCAATAAGCTGGATGGGGGAATTCTCAACATCTTCTTTCCTTGGAGATGCATCTGAAGTGGAAACTTCAGGTGCGGTTTCAAAGGTACGGTTTGAGGGAATTTCAGTTGAGGGTGCTGGATTTTGCGGTTGAGGTTCAGGTGCTGTTCTTGAGGGTTCACCTGTTTCATTATGCTCAGCAAAATCATCAGCAACATTTGGAGCCAAATGTGACTCAAGGAGAGAATGCGCATCGAATGTAACATGGACAGACTCAACTATCTTTAAACTAGTTTTATTAAAAACACGAAAATCTTTTGAATGTTTAGCATACCCAACAAAAATACCTTCATCGGCCTTGGCTCCAAATTTACCTCTATTTTCTCTTCCGTTGTAGAGGATAAAGCATTTGCAGTCAAAGATCTTGAAGAATGCAATATTGGGGGTTCTTCCTCTCCATAGCTCATATGGAGTCTTGTTATAGGTTTATTGATGAGGGAGCGGTTCTGAGTGAAGCATGCTGTGTTTATTACTTCAGCCCAGAAATACTGAGGCAGCTTCGCTTCAGATATCATTGTCTTTCCAACCTCAATCAATGTCCTGTTCTTCCTTTCCACAACCCTATTTTGTTGTGGAACTCCAGCAGTTGAGAAATTGTGATCAATCCCATGGTCATCACAATACTCAGTAACACCATTGTTCTTGAATTCTGTTCCATTATATGATCGAACACTAACGATGTCGTCTTCTTTTTGAGTTTGGAGCCGTCTAAAGAGTGCGGTGAGAATCTCATAGCAATCATCCTTGGAGATCATCATCTCAACCCACGTATATCTTGAATAATCATCCACCACCACTAAATTATATCTACTTCCTCCAATCTTGCGGTGGTAACGGGTCCCAAAATGTCTACATGTGAAGCGAGCTTGTAAGCATCTTGAAGTTGAGGGAGCGGTCTTGCTGGTGAAAGATGACGTGGATTGCTTACCAAGTTGGCATGCACTGCATTTCTCTGGATGGTGGTCAGCACTTTGGGTAAACCACGAACGAGGTTTTCCCTTCCAATCTTTACTAGTTACTTGAAGTTCAAGTGGCTCAACCTCTTGTGCCATAGCCAACTATTCTCGCTCACATGTTTAGCTACAAAACAGAGATTAGTAATACTACATGCAGAATCTAGATCAATAATGTAAATATTACTCTTACGAATCCCTGTGAGTAGGGTGACTCCGGAAATGCTATCTTTGATAAAGCAGTTTGATGACGTGAAGTTGCAAAGCATTCCTTTGTCGCACTGAGAAATTGAAAGGAGGTTGTGCTTGAGTCCTTCAACAAGAGAAACCTTCTCAATGGCTAGGTTTCCTCTCCTTATTACACCATACCCAATGGTTTTTCCTTTGTTGTTGTCACCAAAGGTTATAGATGGACCACTTGCTTCAATGACATCTTCATGTAATGATCTATCTCCAATCATATGTCTTGAGTGTACCACTATCGAAAATACCATTCATTATCCTTGGAGTGACCAGCCATTAAGCAGAGGACCTGAAATGTAAACATTAAGAACGAGGTCCCCCTTTATTCTTTGGGTCCTGAGGTTAGCATCCTTTAACGACCCACACCTGTTTGACAGAAGGAGGTTTATTCTTCCTGGCATTGGGTGTGAACCGCAAAAGGCATTCTGCAGCCTTGTGACCTAAACCATCACACAGAGCATTTATGAAAGCTACAAGCATCATGAGGTTTTACTAACTCCTTACTTTTCTTAGGAGTTGCATATGGTTTGGGAATAGCAGTTTTAACCTTCACAAAGGTGGTTGCTTGCGGTTTGACTGCAATTTTTTTAGGAATGCTCCCTTTGCTTTTGAAGGCAGGAGGTGCGGTCGAAGAAGAAGGGCGGTCAGCCGTGCATTTGACTGCACTACCAACTCCACCAGAAGCGGTTGGAGTATAAGTGCGGTAAGCTGCATAAGAAACTTCCTCTGTGGTTTCCATCTCAGAATCTTTTCCTTTCAACTGAGAATTTTTCCCAAACTGTTTCTTAGGGTAGACATAATGAAAGTTAAGTGGAGTCTTTTGTTCTTGTCCTTTACCCTTAGAAGCAGCATGCTTCCCTTTAGGAATTTCTTTAGTTAGTTTTAAAATTTCCTCATCCTTTTCACAGCAGGATGTACACTTCTCCTTTTCACCAGTTTGGAATCCCAGGCCTTCTTTAATTCCACTGGCCATTTGGGAATCTATAATTTGATCCATGGTGACTTGTGACTTTGTCCACCCATCAATGATCTTTTGGATATCGAGTTTCTGGGCAACTAGGTCATCATTCCTAAGTTGAAGTGCAGCAACCTTAGTTTCTAGGATGCGGTTTTGATCAGCAAGAGGAGACATACTTTTGATTTAGTCCTTAAGATTTGAAATTTCAGACCTCATCACAGTTTTCTCCGTCTTGTACTGAGAAAGTTCATCATGAGCTAAACCTAATGCTTTCTTAACATTGGAGAATTTTTGGATCATCATTTCTGCTTCCTTGAACATCCTTTCATGTTCCATGGGAGAAACTTCATCCATCACCTTTTTCAAAATTTTCTTTGAAATTGCTTTTGAAGGTGGAGCATTTTTAGTAGGAAAAATAGGACGTGAATACGAACAATTTCCTATCTTAATGCTAGGAGTAAGTTTCACATCATCCAATTTAAAATTTGAAATTTTTATAGCAACCTCTTCATCCTCCATATCTAGCGACTCAATTGACTCAGTGTCTGACTCATCGGAAGCATCTGCAACTAAGCAGAGATTAACCTCTTCGGTTTCATCGTCACTTCCATCATCAGAATTTGTTTCAATCCAAGTTGCTAATTCCTTGAAATTCTCTTCCTCTTCAACAACCATTCCCTTGCGACGAGAGAATTTCGCAGGGGTGGTTTTCTTTTGCATGTATTCATATTTGGGCTGTGGACACTCAGATGCAAAGTGACCAGGTTTCCTACAATTGTAGCAAACTAGATCACCTCTTTTCTTTGTATCTGCAGCCTTTGAAAACGGTGCTGAAGGTTTGCCTTTAGAAAATGTTTTTGTGAAAGGTTTTGAGGATTTTCTAAATTTTTGAAATCTTTTCACAAACTTGGCAAAATCATCATCATCCATCTCGATGAGTGATGAGGTTGATATTGAAGGATCAGCGGTTTGATTGGATGTGATTGGTTTCTCCTCATGTTTCACGACGGACATGGAAAGTGATTTGGTTTTCCCTTCATCCTCTTCAATGTGATTTAATTTAAGCTCATAGACTCTAAGATTTGCATACAAGTTACTTAACGATCAAGTATTCAAAACTTTGGAGTCTTCTAGAGAGGTGGCTTTATTTACCAATCTAGAACCTAAAGCAGCTAGGAAAGTCATATTGATTTCCTTATCAGTTAAAGTTTTGCCAAGAGATTTACATGCATTAACTACCTCAACATATCGATCGTAGGTCTGGCGCAAGGTCTCGTTGGATTTTCTGTTGAAGTTGTTGTAGGATCTTTCAACAGCATATAATTTGTTCTCCTTGCATTCGTCATCACCTTCGAGGTAGCTCTCTATGGCATCCCACATCTTCTTTGCAGTTTTGAGAAACATCACTTTTTGAAGGGTTAAAACGGGAAGGGTTTCATAAATGATATTCCTTGCCTCGCTGTCCAAAGCAGCTAATCTTTTCTCTTCATCCGACCACTCGCCTTTTGGCTTTTTGACTTCTGGAGTTTCTGCACTGGTGGTTGCATCAGTGTTGGCCTTCATGGGAACGAACGGGCCATTGAACACGCATTCCACCAGCATCTCATCAATAGTTTCCAAATGAATAAGCATTCGGCACTTCCAGATGTCGAAGTGGTCTTCGTCCAAAACAGAAATGTGTGAATAGTTAACAGTTGTCATTATTTTTGAGTTTGCCATATCGAATCGGCACACAAGCTGTTAAGCTTGAAAAACAGTGGTTTTATAAATGTGTTTGCTCTGATACCACTTGTTGGTCCCAAGGGTGGCAACAAGGGTGAAAAATAGCTAGAGGGGGGGTGAATAGCTGTTACAAATTTTTTCGCCCTCTTTTTTTAAAACTCAATCTCTTGCTTACAAAACCGCTTGCAGTTGATAAGAAACTGCAAGTAGAGTTGCAAAATGCACAACGGAATATTTAAAGTTACAAAGCGGTTTTAGAGGAGCGGTTTTGCAATGAGGTTTTAGGTGCGGTTATAAAACTGAAAGTGAGGTTTTTGACAATGTTAACTCCAAATAAAATTCACAAATATGGATAACTAAAATAAATATCAAATAGAGATAAAGATAAAGATAGATAATCAGTAAGCATAGTAAATAATAAATGCAGAAATATAAGAACACAATATTGGAGTGGTTCAATCTATAAAAGATTTACGTCCACTACCAAGATGGTTAGTCTTGGATTTCTAAGAGAGATTTTATATTGAGTATATGTGAGATTACAAAGTACAATGAGTAATACTCAGATTTAAAATCTTTTCTATGAAGAATAAATCCTAGACTATAACCAGTGTATCTCAAGTGAATAATCTATGTGATTAAACAAGTGAGGTGTGTGTGTGAGAGAACAAGATCAAGGCTCTTTGAATCTAAGAGATTGAGATCACAATGATTCTTGGTGTGTATAAGGCTTGATTTCTGGGCTGGGATATTTTTCTTGAAGTAAGAAGATGAAGATTCAAAAGACTAAGAATTTTCTGGGCAAAGCTTCAATCTTCGTATGAACTCACAACACATTCAAATTCTCAAGCAATCTTCAAATGATGAAGATTAGGGGTATTTATACCCAAGCATCAAGGATATAGCCGTTGGACACAGCTGTTGCAAGGACTGCACTGATGCTTTCCCATTGGTCCACAGTAACCACTTTTGTCCTTTGATACAGTAGCTGCAGATAAAGCTGATCAGGCTTCAGCTGCAAGTAAGGTAGTTAGGACACTTGTCACCTTTTCAAGATCCTTGCAGATCTACTGATAGGTCTAAAGTCGCAAGCCTACAAATTAAATTAATTACCAAGACTATACTCGGCTACAAAAACTGCAGCTAGGACAAGTCCAGGGTCGATCCACTGAAGAACGGTTAATTGGTTGCACAATTGTCACTTGACAAGATTGGGGGTTTATTTGATTTTAATTAAATTTCTAAAACAGAAATTAAAAACTAAGTTGTAAACAATTAACGGGAAACACTTCAGATTTGTCTCCGTCCCCGTTTATCAATTCAATATCATCGGCACAATTTCTTTTTCTTCCTCCCTATTCACTTGATCCGGAATATATTTCAATTCCTATTTCTTTCTTAGTAATGGTTATAAGCAGTGACACACTCACCTATTCCCCTAATCAATACCTAAACCTAACTGACACAGTCTAGATTCACAATATTGATTGATAAAGCTCTAAGAAATTAAGATCAAGAATTTCACTATTCTTTTGCAAATAGATCAAAACCTAGTTTTACCCCCTTTTTAATTTACCACGACACGTGC
Source organism: Adenophora triphylla var. japonica (assembly GCA_022495995.1). Taxonomy (NCBI): domain Eukaryota; kingdom Viridiplantae; phylum Streptophyta; class Magnoliopsida; order Asterales; family Campanulaceae; genus Adenophora; species Adenophora triphylla. The sequence continues at coordinate 284,711 of JAFEMH010001575.1, forward strand.
ATAAATCTCAAAGATGCTACTTGTGCAAAATCCTAATCTGACACAGACTTAAGATTAAACTAGCATTAAATCAATTACAAGGGAAAAGAAAGTGATCAAATCTCAAAACCCTAGAAAAGATTTATCAATTAACAATAAGTAAAACTATGAATAGGAATTTAGAAACAAAGAAATTAATACCTCAATCGAATTAACAAACGGTTCAAGATCCAAATCTGAAGCAAAGGTTTTAAGCTTCCATGAAAAACTGTTGAATGCTCTAAGAAATAATAATAATTGCAAAAACAAAACGTAGAACCCTTCCTAATGTTCAAACCTAATATTTATACTTAATCATAATCCTTAATTAATAAGTAAAAGGAAAACCTTAATAAGAAAAATACAAAGACAATAATATAAAATCAATTCCCAAAAACGCGTATCCTGTGCTGAAGCTGACGTCAGAACACGCGAGGAGCACGACTCGTGCAGGGGTTCACGACTCGTGCAGGTCACCACGAGTCGTGCAGGTCTTCACTACTCGTGCACAGCCTCAATTCACTCGTGCCACGCCTCGTGCAACTTTGGTCATACTGTACAGATCAATTGCACGACTCGTGCATACAGCCACGAGTCGTGTCCCAGCTTGAGAACCCTTCTTTCGAGGAACTTGCCTCTTGACCCTTGAACCCTTGAATTCCCTTCTTTGTTGCACTGACTTTGACTGAAGATGGACTTTCCAAATAACCTCTTGGCAATAACAGTGCTCCAACCATACCAAGATCATCAACTTACATAAAAAAAATACTAACAATAATCTCCCTATTACATTGTTCCTCATTGATACATAATATAGCAATATTACTAAAATAAATACAAAATATAATCATATTGCTATAAAATGTCAAAGAAAATCGAGGAATTACCATATATAAAAACCAACCTATCAAATTCCCCCACGCTTAGACCTTTTACTCGTCCCTGAGTAAATATCTAAATCCTCGCTAACTCCAGGTCTAAATTAGATGCGCGAGGGGAAAATGATTTCCCTAACTCCTCTAAACCAACCACATAAATGATATCAACAAAACCATCTCGGAAAATGATCTCCGCTCCTTATCACTCCAACAAAAAGATAATAATGGTGCCAATGGCCTTAGTTGACCCCAACTCCAAATATGCAAAAATGGGACATCCAACTAAGGCCCACACAATCAAAAAGCTAGGGGGAATATAATGTCCTACCCTTCCCCCACGCTATCCTCACTCTACTACTACCTCAACCCAAGTCAATGTCCCAACAAAGACTCACCTCGCAAAATACGCCAACCCCCCTTATATCACCAAAAGAAACACGAGGATTTTCTAACCTAACTCCTCTAGCCGAACCTCCTACGCCAAAAGAATTAATCCTACCCTACGCTCCAAACCTCCCTTATGTCTCCTCACCGGTGATATATAAGATGTCATAAATTTCAACTCCTCACCTTTTGCCTAAGCGCCCTTTCGGGTTTTCACTTAGCCCCTCCTTTTATTTTTTATTTTTATTTTTTTTAACACTGTACAACATAGATCAATCCCCTCCCCCACGCTTCATTTTCACAATGCCCTCAGTGTGACAAAAACATCATAACAAAGAAAATAAAACGTGAGGGAGAAAGGAGAATACCATCAACGCCAGCAACTCCAAAAGGATCGAGAGGACTCGCTAAATCGAACTCCTCTCTCAGTGCATCTCTTTCCTCTCCGTGCCGCTTCCGCCATCCATCATCTCGGTGTAATCGGCGGGGACCGGCTCATAAACCCTCGGCTCGGGCCGCTGCACATAAGCCTCCAACCGTTGCCGCTCCTACTCATCCTCGAGATCTCATCCTCAACCGACTCCGGTCCGTCGGCTAACTCCTCTCTCTCGCAAGTCTCGCCCTCTCATATGTTGCTCTATCCGCTCGTATCGGGCCGTATGTGCCCGGTTCTCGCTCATCTAAATATGCTCGCATCTCATGCCATCGACCAAATGATCCCCGCCGCTCGAACTACTAGTCTCCCCGTCTCCTAGGCTCCCGCCTCTCCACATGCGGCTCCTCCTCATCATCATCCTTGCTCTCGGTATCTCACCCCGATCAATAGCAAGCCGTCTCTTGGAGATATCAACCACCTGTGCATACGCCAATCTCTAGGCTGATTTCCACTTGGATAAACGGCATCACTATCACATCTCATTCTCAAACCATTACCATATGTCAACCACAACGCATCAACTGACCCATCCACTCTGGAAAAAGCACTGTCATACCTCAATAAATACTCGTGGTCATAAAATTTCGGACCACCAATCAAGGCTGCTGAATCCAACGGCTTCTTCACAAAATGTAGGACCAACAACGTAATCATCCCTCCCACAGGGATATTCCCGCTCGCCTGCCCCGAATAACTCTCACATCTCCTGAAGAAGTAATCAACCCAATCCGGGATTTTGTCAACAGACACAACACACTGCATGAAGGCAATAGAAGTGGCATTTGTTTGGGTCGGCTCCCCATTGCCAAAGAAGGTCATAGATAAGGCCTTGTACAAGAATCTCCACGCCGGATGATAGAACTCTTTTGCCCTCACATAGGGTCTCTGCATATACTTTCCAGTCAACTCAAAATAGAAAAACTCCACCGACTTGTCCTTCTTTGGTTCATCCTCAGGACTCATCTCCACCCCAAACAATTCCCTTACGACGTCATACTTAATCACTCTGCGAACATCATTCAAATTAAAACTCACACATTGCTCATTCTCATCATCCACGTATCTCTCCATAGTAGATAGAAACTCTAGAGTATACCGCTTATAGGTTGCGGCACTTTTTCCTAAAAATCCTCCCAAGCCCGCATTCAACAACAATTCTATCACCAATTCATTAACCCCAAGCTTCTGCAATGTCGGGATGCTCAAAAATTTTGTAACTTGAATCTCCCGTCCCCTTTTACACAAGTTCCTCCATTTGTTTTTCTGTGTTTCATTTAAGGTCCTTAATCCCATAAAATCATCGGGTTGCTCTTCCGGAAAGAACACAGACCGCTTTTGTTTCTTGGACGGAGGATTAGGGTCAACACCTTTTCCTTTTGTTCTCACCATGCTTAATCAAGTCAAGACAATACTCACAATGCAAACACTCCCACAATGCACAGCCAGCAAACCAATACCACACAATACAGTCACAGGGAACAGCACCAATATAAAACACTAGAAGCAATCGAACATCACCAACACAGACTATAATCTCCTATCAATCCCAACCGAAACCACCACAGCTCCCCAAGAAAATAAAGGCTCAATAACGAATTAATGTCGAAAATTTACCTTAATATGCTTTCCACACACCTCCTAGCTCCACCTTGTTGCTCCAAACCACGCTTCAATAGATTTTGCCAAAAGCCCCACAGTTGAAATTCTAGGGTTTCGGGTTTCGTGAATCAATGGCGAAATTAATGGATGGAATGGGGGTGTATAGGGTCGGAATTATGGAGGGAGATGGTGGGAAGGTTCAATTTCAAGGTTTAGTGGCTTTAATTTGGTGGGTTTAAGGGTAGAGAGAGAGAGAGAGATTTAATGGGGGGGCGGCCGAATTTGTGAGAGAGACGGGGAGTGGGGGGCGGTTTATGGAGGGGAGGAAAGAGAAGAAGAGGAAGAAGAAGGGGGATATACGAAAAGAACGGGAAGAGGAAGAAGAATGGGGGCGGCGGTTTTGGTGTGGTGGGTCTTTGTTAATGGGGGGAAGGAAACAGGGAAAGAAGGAGTAATGGGGAAGAAGGAGTAATGGGGAACCCAGTCAACGCCCCCCTTTAATTATTTTCTTTTTTTTTTTTTTTTTTTTAAGAAAATCAACGCACGACTCGTGCTTTTAAGCCCGAGTCGTTCCCCACCTTCCAGTCGTGATACGAGGCGTGCAAAATTTATCATCCATGCAGGTTCTTGCAACGAGTCGTGCATGTATACACGAGTCGTGCCCAGGCCTTTTTTTCAACTTCTCTTCTTTTTTTTTTTTTTTTTTTTTTTTTTTTTTTTTTTTTTTTTTAGCCTGGACACAGTATCTTTGCTCCACTCCACTGCTTTTCTGCACACCACCACAACACAAAACCCTTAGTAGCACCAATTCTAAACAAAATAAAAATATAAAATAACCAAAATAACAACGGAATGAAAATCCCGGGTTGCCTCCCGGTAAGCCGCCCTTCTTTACCGTCTTTAGCTAGACCAAATGCCGGGTTTAATGCCCCCGGCATAGCATATGGCTCAAACATAATTAGGATCGTAGAGATCAATCATCTCCACATCCTCCACAGTAGCATCACTCCCATCAAAATAGGGCTTCAACCTTTGCCCATTAACCTTAAACTCTTGGTCTCCGGAAAGACTAGCGATCACGACCGCACCATGCGGGAATACCTCCCTCACCAAATAGGGACCGGTCCACCGGGACCTCAATTTACCGGGAAACAAGCGCAAGCGGGAGTCAAATAGGAGGACTTTTTGACCGACTTTAAATTCCCTCCTCAAGATCATTTTATCATGCCACGCTTTTGCTCGTTCCTTGTAGGACAGATTATTTTCATAGGCCTCTCTCCGGATCTCATCTAGTTCATTCAATTGTAATTTCCTCTCCTCACCGGATCCATCTAGGTTCATGTTGAACTTTTTAATTGCCCAAAAGGCTTTGTGCTCTAATTCCACGGGCAAGTGACATGGCTTCCCAAACACTAATCGATATGGGGACATACCAATAGGTGTCTTGTAGGCCGTACGATAAGCCCATAGAGCATCCTCTAGCCTAAGACTCCAATCTTTCCTATTCGGATTTACGGTCTTTTCGAGGAACGATTTAATTTCCCTATTGGACACCTCGGCCTGGCCATTCGTTTGGGGGTGATAGGCGGTAGAGACCTTATGAGTGATATTATACTTTTTAACCAAGGCCTCCACCATCCTATTGCAAAAATGAGTCCCCCTATCACTAATCAAGGCCCTAGGCATCCCAAATCTAGACACAACATTACTCTTGAGGAAACTCACTACCACTTTAGAATCATCGGTGCGTGTAGGGATCGCTTCGACCCACTTGGAAACGTAGTCCACTGCAAGCAAGATGTACACAAAACCAAAAGAAATAGGGAACGGACCCATAAAGTCGATTCCCCACACATCAAAAACTTCGCAATTAATTACGATGTTTTGTGGCATCTCACTGCGGCGTCCTATATTTCCAACACGTTGACACCGGTCACAAGACTTACAAAATGCAGTGGCATCCATAAACAACTTTGGCCAAAAGAAGCCACTGTCTAACACTTTCCTAGCGGTGTTTTTGGCCCCAAAGTGACCACCGCATGCATACTCATGACAGAACTTTAGGATAGAGGCCACCTCGTTTTCCGGGACACATCTACGAATAACTTGGTCAGCGCAATGCTTCCACAAATTTGGTTCATCCCACACATAATACTTAGCCTCACTGCGGATCTTGTCTCTCTTGGATTTAGAAAATCCTTGGGGAAATTTATTAGAGACCAAAAAGTTTACTAGATCCGCATACCAAGGCACTACCTCTTTAACCGCCCACAAGGCCTCATCAGGAAACTCACCCCTAATAGGAGCTTGCTTATAAGGCTTGTCATCCTCTCTCACCAAACGACTCAAGTGATCGGCCACAACGTTTTCGGCTCCTTTCTTATCCTTGATTTCTATGTCAAATTCACTCAACAGGAGGATCCACCGAATGAGTCTCGGTTTCGCCTCTTTCTTAGACATCAAATACCTAAGGGCAGCATGATCGGTGTACACAATGATTTTGGTCCCAAGCAAATAGGACCTAAACTTCTCTAATGCAAAGACCACCGCTAACATCTCTTTTTCTGTAGTAGAGTAATTTCTTTGTGCCTCATTTAAAGTCATAGATGCATAATAAATCGCATGAGAGGCACGATCCACTTTTTGACCCAAAACTGCCCCCACGGCATAATCACTCGCATCACACATGATCTCAAACGGGAAAGACCAATTGGGGGCTTGAATAATAGGAGTAGATGTCAACCTACCCTTCAACTCATCAAACGCTTTCTTGCAACTATCATCAAATTTAAAATCCACCTCTTTTTACAACAAGGTGCATAGAGGTGATGCAATTTTTGAAAAATCTTTTATGAAGCGACGGTAGAACCCCGCATGACCAAGGAACGACCGCACTTCACGCACATTTGTAGGGTAAGGAAGTGTGGAAATAATGTCAATTTTTGCTTTATCCACTTCAATACCCTTTTTCGACACCACATGTCCTAACACAATGCCTTGCTCCACCATAAAATGACATTTTTCAAAATTTAAAACCAAATTTGTTTCAACACATCGGTCAAGAACTAAAGCAAGGTGAGCAAGACATTGGTCGAACGAGTCTCCATGGACGGTGAAGTCATCCATAAAAACCTCCATAAAATTCTCTACAAAATCGGAGAAGATGCTCATCATACACCTTTGAAAAGTCGCAGGTGCATTGCATAAACCAAAGGGCATCCTCCGATAGGCAAAGATGCCGAAGGGACAAGTGAAAGTGGTTTTCTCTTGGTCTTCCGGTGCAATTGGTATTTGAAAATACCCGGAATAACCATCAAGAAAACAATAGTATGCCCTTCCCAAGCCTTTCCAACATCCGATCAATAAATGGGAGGGGAAGTGATCTTTCCTAGTTACCTCATTCAAATTGACGAAGATCAATACAGACACGCCATCCCGTTTGCTCCCGGGTTGGCACCAACTCGCCCTTGTGGTTGATGACGACAGTGATTCCACCCCTCTTGGCTACACATTGAGTAGGACTCACCCACTCACTATCCGAAATGGCATATATGATCCCCATCTCAAAGAACTTCAACACTTCCTTCTTCACCACCTCCATCATAGGTCGGTTCAACCTCCTCTGCGGTTGCCTTACCGGCTTAGCACCCTCTTCTAGTAAAATCCGGTGAGTGCATAAAGAAGGACTTATGCCCTTGATGTCGGCAATAGTCCACCCAATCGCTTCTTTCCGCTCCCGGATCACATCAACTAATTTCTTCTCTTGCTCCTCCATCAAAACACTAGAGATCACCACAGGAAGTGTCTTCCCTTCACCCAAGAAAGCATATTTCAAATTCTCGGGAAGGGGCTTTAATTCAAGAACAGGTGCCTTCTCAACAGATGGCAATGGCTTCTCCGGTGGCACCTCCAACTGTAGATGACCATAACCCGATGGTGAGACATACATAGCATCCTCAGAAAGGCTCATAACCGCCTCCTTCATCTCATCGGAAATGTCAAACTCTAACCCGGCATACTCCAAAGCATTTTCTAACACAGACTTCATGTCATCATCTACTCCGCACACATCAAATACCTCTTGAGCTATGGGCTCCATTACATCAATGAAGTTCACCGAGTGCACATCCTTAGGGTACTTCATGGCATCAAAGATATTGAACTCCATTTGTTGCCCATCAAACTCCATAGTCAATGACCCATTCGTGACATCCAACTTGGTACGAGCAGTCGACATGAAAGGCCTCCCCTAATGTAATGGGAGCCTTAGGATCCGTATCCATCTCCAAGACATAAAAATCTGCAGGAAAAATGAGCTTCCCAACCCGAACTAGAACATCCTCAATCAACCCCTTAGGGTACGCATTTGATCTGTCGGCAAGATGTATAATCACTCGAGTGTCCTGTAAAGGTCCCAACTTTAGGTTCTCAAACAACGCATAGGGCATGACGTTGATTGAAGCCCCCAAGTCAAGCATAGCCATATGCTCCGAATTATCCCCAAGAGACACCGAATCACGAACATACCCGGATCACTACACTTTTTCAGCATCCTCTTCTGATAGACTGCAGACACATGCTCACTGATTTTTACCTTTTTCTGACTCCGCTCCTTCTGATTCCTCTTCATCGTGCATAACTCTTTCAAGAACTTAGCATACCTTGGAACCGACTGCAGGAGATCAAGAAATGGAATGTTTACCTCAAGCCTTTTGAATGTGTCAAAGATAGCCTTATCAGGCTCCGGCTTTCTGTCCTCCCTTAGTGCATACGGAAACGGGGGGACTGGCTCATACACAGGAAATACTGGTGCAGTACTCTTCTCCTTTTCAGGAGTCTTTACCTCGGGTGTAACTCTCTCAACCACTAGCTCGGGCTCCTCTTCGACAACCACTTCCTCTAGCTTCTTCCCACTGCGCAAAGTCATTGCACTAACATTAGACTTCGGATTCGGTTCCGTTCTAGATGGTAACTTCCCCGAATTCTGAGCCTCCACCCGCCCACGCATTCGCAATCCGCCCCATCTGTCTCTCAAGACCACCGATACTCGTATCGGTCCTCTCGCCGATATCGAAAACCGCGTTGGATAAGGTGGTCATACTGCGAGCCGGCGTACGGAACATATCTTACGTAGATCGCCTGCCACGCCGCTGCCCAACAGGTGGTCTGTACTGATTAAACTGGTTGCCCTGATACTGCTGACCCTGCTGAAATACCTGTTGATTGTTGAACGGCTGTCTGAAACCTTGTTGCCCCTGAGGTGGACCATATCTAAGGTTTGGATGAACATTATTTGCAGCATTGTAATTGAACTGCGGTGGCCTCTGACCCTGCTGATTGAACCCTATAGCATTGACATCTACCTCCTCCTCAGTCTGAAGAGTAGGACAAGAATCAGTCGGGTGGGTCACATCATTACATATACCACATGCCCGAGGTTGTTGACCCAAAACCAAAGTCTTCAACAGACTTTTAACATCTTCCAACTCAGTCTTCAACTCACTCGTTGCATCACTCGATCCTGCAGCACTGACTTGTCTAACGCTAGACCTCCTCCCATGAGTCCTTGTGCTCTTGGCTAATTCCTCTATCAACTGCTCTGCATCCCTGGTAGTTTTGTTCAAAATTCTACCTCCACAAGCAGAATCTATCCACCGTTTGTCCTGCACAGTCAAGCCTCCATAGAAGTACACAATAAGCTGCTCATCATCAAACCCATGATACGGACAGCTTCTGCAGAGCTTGTAAAACCTGTTATGATAGTCATATAGTGATTCATCTGACCGCTGCTCCATATTACTGATATCCCTCTTCATGACATTAATCTGATCAGGAGGGAAGAACTCATCAAGGAACACCTCCTTCAACTGCTGCCAAGTTGTAATACTATTCGGTGGCAAGTGGTAGTACCATGCATTCGCGTTATCCTTAAGAGTAAAGGAAAACACCCTCAACAATAACTGCTCAAGAGGCAATGTAGCCGGCTTCATGCTCTTGCAAATCTGCACAAACTGGGAAATATGTTGATTCGGGTTCTCCCCTGGTATACCATGGAAATGGGGCCACTGGTTCAACAACCCCGACTTCAACTCAAAAGTGACCCCAGCCGGCAAATCCGGAAATAGCACTGCTTGCGGTTGCTCATTCCAGTTAGGAGCAATCCTTTGCCTCAATGTCCGAGGTGGGGGATTGTTATTGCCTCTTCCGTTACCCCCATTGTTCACAACCTCCGGACCATCATCGTTCCCACCGTTATTATTATTCATCTCGTCCCGCTGTAAATTTCTCCTGCACCTGAATTATCTTTCAATTTCTGGAACAAAAGGACTAATAGATTGATTAGCAGAACGGGTATGGACCATAAAAGGTTCCACACCACAAGACAACAATAATAATAATGTGCAATTAACAGGAAACAAGAAAACGAAAAAGAAAAAGAAATAGATTAAGAAAAGAATAAGAGTGCAAACAAATAAAACCGTTCCCCGGCAACGGCGCCAAAATTTGATAGGTCTAAAGTCGCAAGCCTACAAATTAAATTAATTACCAAGACTATACTCGGCTACAAAAACTGCAGCTAGGACAAGTCCAGGGTCGATCCACTGAAGAACGGTTAATTGGTTGCACAATTGTCACTTGACAAGATTGGGGGTTTATTTGATTTTAATTAAATTTCTAAAACAGAAATTAAAAACTAAGTTGTAAACAATTAACGGGAAACACTTCAGATTTGTCTCCGTCCCCGTTTATCAATTCAATATCATCGGCACAATTTCTTTTTCTTCCTCCCTATTCACTTGATCCGGAATATATTTCAATTCCTATTTCTTTCTTAGTAATGGTTATAAGCAGTGACACACTCACCTATTCCCCTAATCAATGCCTAAACCTAACTGACACAGTCTAGATTCACAATATTGATTGATAAAGCTCTAAGAAATTAAGATCAAGAATTTCACTATTCTTTTGCAAATAGATCAAAACCTAGTTTTACCTTTTTTTTAATTTACCACGACACGTGCATAAATCTCAAAGATGCTACTTGTGCAAAATCCTAATCTGACACAGACTTAAGATTAAACTAGCATTAAATCAATTACAAGGGAAAAGAAAGTGATCAAATCTCAAAACCCTAGAAAAGATTTATCAATTAACAATAAGTAAAACTATGAATAGGAATTCAGAAACAAAGAAATTAATACCTCAATCGAATTAACAAACGGTTCGAGATCCAAATCTGAAGCAAAGGTTTTAAGCTTCCATGAAAAACTGCTGAATGCTCTAAGAAATAATAATAATTGCCAAACAAAAACCGTAGAAACCTTCCTAATGTTCAAACCTAATATTTATACTTAATCATAATCCTAAATTAATAAGGAAAAGGAAAACCTTAATAAGGAAAATACAAAGACAATAACATAAAATCAATTCCCAAAAACGCGTATCCTGTGCTGAAGCTGACGTCAGAACACGCGAGGAGCACGACTCGTGCAGGGGTTCACGACTCGTGCAGGTCACCACGAGTCGTGCAGGTCTTCACTACTCGTGCACAGCTTCAATTCACTCGTGCCACGCCTCGTGCAACTTTGGTCATACTGTACAGATCAATTGCACGACTCGTGCATACAGCCACGAGTCGTGTCCCAGCTTGAGAACCCTTCTTTCCAGGAACTTGCCTCTTGACCCTTGAATTCCCTTCTTTGTTGCACTGACTTTGACTGAAGATGGACTTTCCAAATAACCTCTTGGCAATAACAGTGCTCCAACCATACCAAGATCATCAACTTACATAAAAAAAATACTAACAATAATCTCCCTATTACATTGTTCCTCATTGATACATAATATAGCAATATTACTAAAATAAATACAAAATATAATCATATTGCTATAAAATGTCAAAGAAAATCGAGGAATTACCATATATAAAAACCAACCTATCATCTACTCTGACATTGAGTCACGTGACAAGATATGGTGGTTGACATTTGATATTGCTGACGTGGATTCCAACGGTAAAATGTGGTTCACTCTTTAAGTCTCAATCGTTGGATGCGGTTTCACCAGAGGAGGTTGCAAAGTGCGGTCAATAATTTGGAACTGCACAAGTGCGGTCAATAATTTGGAACTGTACAAGTGCGGTCAATAATTTGGAACTGCACAGGTGCGGTCAATAATTTGGAATTGCACAGGTGCGATCAATAATTTGGAACTGCACAAGTGCGGTCAAAGGGTAGTTTCAACAAAGGATTTCCACAATGCGGTTTGCAAGTGCGGTTGGAAACTTTTGAATTGCAACCTCATATCCAATGAGTCTTGTGCCAGTCTTCAAGCCTAATTTTAACCTATTCTATAAAATGGACTTAGCTAAAAAATTGAAGTCTAAGCTTCATTACATAGGGTCCTAAAGTCCTTAAAATAGAGATGAGTTTATGGTATCAATCAAATCTAATCTAAAAATAGGAGGGTTAAAATATGCATACCCAACATTACTATCAATGTAACTTGTGGAATGGGGAACTTTGATGTTAATGTTTTCAATTCCACGCTTGACTTTTCTAGTTTTCTTGCGAATAACTGAGGCAGACAAAATAAAATGAAAATGAAAACGAAAGCGAATTAGCGATAGCTTGGGATAAAGAAGTTGCTGATATTGTTAGAGATATTATCCTTGGGAATTGACAAACCTTGCCTATGACATATAAAGATTTTAGGTCACTCTCCTTGACAACAATTGATTTTAAGGTGGAACCTCAGACTTTAAGATGGTATTAGAGCAGATCCTTACACGTGCAGGCCCAACGGCCCACGATGTTACTCCGCACCACCCGATTAATAAGTCCACGTTGTAAGCCTTTGGCAAAGCCCGACTACACGTGAGGGGGCGTGTTAGAGATATTATCCCATATTGGAAATTGACAAACCTTGCCTATGACATATAAAGATTCTGAGCCACTCCCCTTGACACCAATTGATTTTAAGGTGAAACATCAGACTTTAAAGAGATATAATTACAGCAAAACCCCCCAATTTTAAATCGGAAAGATACGAGTTTTTATTGTGTTGGATAAGTGTCCACCTAACTACTACTGATGAAGGCCAAAATGGACTTAGGCCCGTGGCTTTTTTTTCGGCCCGTGGGCAAGCCCGTAGACCGGCCCGGAAAATATACGGTACAGGCCCGGTTTAATTTATAGGGGGACGGGCGGGCTAAGCCCGCGCCCGTTTGCCCCAAGTCCGTTTGGCCCCTTTTTTGAATTTTTTTTTTGAAATGACCTTAAGTTAATAAATATTTATAATTATACCTCTTAGAAAATATAATTAACGTTAGAGTTGGTCTTATAAAAACTAGTTTTTTCTTAAGATAAGGAAAAACGTGTTTTCAAAACAAACGGTGGCATTTTTGTAATTACTGGCAACCATGATAAATGCCAGTGTTAATATTACAAATTCGTGCCATCCCAAGCTCCGATCATCTTCTCTGGCCATCCCAAGCTCCGATCGTTCTCCGGCGTTCACACAGTTTGAGTATTTTGTAACCTACAATTCGTGCCCTAGTTCCGCCATTAATGTCCATTGTCAACTCTGCTTCGTTACATAATTGATTGGTACTTTATTGATTGGTACATAGTTAATTGGAGATAACTATGTGATTTGATTCCATAGCTCTTCGTTTTTTCGTTGGATAAACAGAATGTCCTTCAATGGTGTGGATAGAGGGTTTAATTTGCTGAAGTTTGGGTCAATTCAATTGGGAATTATGTGAATTTGTTCTAAATAATTGCCAGTAGTTGTATAAATAATTGCCAGGGTTATGGTAAAAATGTACCAGTGCACGTCTAAAAAGTGCCGCTTAAAAGCTCTCTTTGTCCGTAAACTTAGTGCCGGTGCATGTGTAACAAATTGCCGGTTCCGGTGTAAAAAGTGCCGATGTTAGTGTAATAAAGTGCCAGTGTTAGTGTATCAAAGTGCTGGTGTTAGTGTAAAACAAGTGCCAGTGTTAGTTTAACAAAGTGCCAGTGTTAGTGTAACAAAGTGCTAGTGTTAGTGTAACCAAGTGCCGATGTTAGTTTATAAAGTCACTTAATATACATGCACTAGCACTTTTTTACACTGGCACTTATTGATACTACAACGGGCACTTTGTTACACTAACATTTTTGTTGGCTCTCAAAAACACAAGCACTGGCATTCAAAAACACATGCACTGACATTCAAAAACACATGCACTGGCACTCAAAAACACATACACTGGCACTCAAAAACACTGGTAATACTTTTTGTTGGCTCTCAAAAACACAAGCACTGACATTCAAAAACACATGGACTGGCATTTGAAAACACATACACTGGCACTCAAAAACACATACACTGGCACTCAAATTCCCATATGCACCGACACTCAAAACACATGCACTGGCACTCAAAAACACATACACTGGCACATCAAATCACTAGCACTGGCACATCAAATTCCTAACACTGGCACATCAAATCCCCACTAACAGCAAACAGCAAATCCTTCCCAACATTCATAAATTCACAACAGCAAGCAGCAATACACCCCTTCTTCACTCTCTCCCTCTCCAACAAAATCAATCAATCAATCGATTACCATTCTTGACAAATTCACAATGAATCCATTCAATCAAAGTCAACAGCAAATCCTTCCCAACGTTCATAAATTCATAAAAATCAACAAACAAAAACCCTAATTAAATTCCAATAAGCAAATTCGAACCTTGAGATAACACTAATTGAAATCGAATTTATGATCTGAATTCACAATTGCGATTTCTTCAATGGCGATTGTTGACAGTGACGGGGCGGAGAGATGGTATGAAGAAAGTGGAAGAGTCGACGACGTAGTCTAAAAACACGTTTTTTCTTAAGCTTCAAAAAACGCGTTTTTTACAAGTTTTTGGCTTAACGTTATTGAGATTAAGTTTTTTTTTTTTTAATAAAATTCTTTGTTTAATTCTAAAGAATTTTGTATTTTTTAAAAAAAAATTCAAGCATTTTCATATTTAAAAAAAAAAAAAAGGTAAAATTCATTTGGTCCGTGGATTCTTGGATCCGGGCCAAACGAGCGGGCCTGACCATGGAACAACGGACGGGCCGGGCTTTAGCCCGTTTCCTCTCACGGACGGGCCGGGTTAAGCCCGTTTGTCCGCACGTCGACGGGCCGGGCCGGGCCGGATTACCCGTTTGGCCTTCATCAACTACTACCGAACACCAACGTGATTAATAAATTAGTAAAAAATGATTGAGAAGCTAGGAAAAGGGGGTACAAGTACAAGTTTAGGGGTACAGAGGAAAGCCAAGCCAAAAAGAGTAAAAACTTTGCCTTGGACCTTCAGGAGCATTTCCAAGAATTTTCTTATTTTCCTACCACTCATGGAGTCAGTATATGTTACTATCAATGTAACTTGTTGAATGGAGGACTTTTATCTTTGTTTTCATTTCCATGCAATTCTACTTTGCACCTCCACGCCACCCGTAATCCCATTTTACACTCTATCACCTAACGAAGTTTGAAATTTAAAGAAAATTACGTCGTATTTTGGCCCCAAAATAAATGGCCCGACTTTAGTAAATTACTTCGTATTTTACTTTGTTTTTATAAGCGGTATTAAATACTTTATTTATTATACATAAAAATTTAATATTCATAGTTGGCTAAAGACTTACAGATCGATGCAAACTTACACGACAAAACGAAAATGACATTAATATACATCAAAGAAAAGGAAAATGAAGGGAAGAAACACTCTTGTTCCAAATAATGAAAGGAAAAAACAAGACACCATAGCAATAGATTGCAGCCGGGATTTTGTTTTGACGCGTCTCGATTCTTTTAATGAAATCCTTGGAAACTGCAACAGATTACAATTGCAGCATGCTGCAAATCGAGACACAACTTACATGAAGCCTCCTCTGTCATGGAAGCGGAAAAACTTTCCAGCAGCTGCCAGCAAAAGGAAAGGAATGGAAAGACTTAACAGAGGAAGTGCTTGTCGTGGAGATATAACGTTGATTATACACATATATGATCCAAACAATGTTGATACCGATATTTGTGGCCATGGTTTCATTGGAAATTGATTCAGTAGAAATATTATCATGCAAACTGATGCAATAAAACCTGTTGAATTAAACAGCACGAATGAACTAGTTGTGATCGAGTCCCCTTGATTCAAGTAAACCATGTCGTTCTGGCTAATATCCTTTGACATGATGGAGGGGAAACTAATTGCTGCTAGAAATGTTAATGTGGCAATCAAGGTAGCCGTCACTAATAGTAAACCTTGCGCATCTACTATTTTTCTTGAACAACTCCTTCCGCTTCTTGCGAATGAATTTCTTTTCCGTAGATTTTTGCCAGGAAACTTGGTGTCATTGCAGTTGGAATTGTTTGTGGCTCTTAAACCACCTGATTTCCTTAAAATTTTCTCGATTTCCAAGTCAATCTTGCCTGAATGTGGCAACACAAACAGGATATCTAGAGCAGTCAAGCCGCTGCAGTTCATTGCGTTTACTTGTACTATTTTACTAACATCCGGATCACACGTTAGTAACACTTTCAAAGTCTGCATAACAAATACGTATTAGATTTAGATATCACAAATTGAAAACAAATATAGAAACTGCCAAAGAGTTGTAGCTCAAGCGGCATCCGGTATCCCTTTCTATATGAAAGCCATGGGTTCAATCCCAACCAACGAAGTGATAAACCCGATTTTTTTAAAAATATAAAAATATATAGAAACTGAATATAAATGCAACTACTAACCTGAAGTTGTCTTCTTGAAGTGGCAAGATGCAGAGGCGTGTTTCCTTCATAATTCTTGGCATTGATGAGATTGGAGTAATCAGATTTGTTCCGAGCGAGCCATGTCAACAAATACTGGACAATTTTGCCCTTGTTGTACACGACAGCAGTGTGGAGGCACGTTTCAGCAGCTGCATTCACCTCTTTGACAGAGTCGGGGCATGCCTCGACAAGTAACTGTAAAACATCAACTCTACCTTTCATTGCAGCAATGTGCAGAGGGGTATAACCGTCTTTGTCCTTGACGAAACACAGCTTCTTCTTCTTTCTCTTAATATCTCCATCATCGATGATCTTCTTAACAGCCACGAAAGAAGCGTCCCTGCAAGCTAGATGAAGCTGACTGTTACCTTCTTTATCTAACCCCTCATCGGGGTATTCTGTATAACAAGTTTTACTTGAATATCTGCTGTCGGAGTGATTATGATCTACCCAAAACTCTCGTTGAATAATATCATCAGCTAAAAATATTTTCAACACTTTCGAAAAAGTTTCCATTTGGCTCAAAGACTACTTCTAACCTTAAGGTGAAGTTCGACATCCATGACAGCACTATTTATAGTTGCCAATTTCAGACCGACCCTCAAACTCAAATTACTATTTTGTCCTCAATCCAAATAATAATAATAATAATAATAATAATAATAATAATAATAATAATAATAATAATAATAATAATAATAATAATAATAACAATAAAATAATAATAATATTAAAATAATAAAAATAATAATAATAATAAAATAATAAATTAATAATAATAAAATAATAAAATAATAATAATAATAATAATAATAAAATAATAATAATAATAATAATAAATAATAATAAAATTATAATTATAATAAAATAAAAATAATAATAATAATAATAATAATAATAATAATAATAATAAAATACTAATAGTAATAATAATAATAAAATAATCATAATAATAATAATAATAAAATAATAATAATAATAGAATAATAAAATAATAATAATAATAATAATAATAATAATAATAATAATAATAAAATAATAATAATAATAATAATAAAATAATAATAATAATAGAATAATAAAATAATAATAATAATAATAATAATAATAATAATAAAATATTAAAATAATAATAATAATAATAATAAAAAATAATAATAAAATAATAATAATAAATAATAATAATAATAATAATAATAAAATACAAATAATAATAATAATAATAATAATAATAATAATAATAATAATAATAAAATAATCATAATAATAATTATAATTATAAAATAATAATAATAATAATAATAATAATAATAATAAGTATAATAATAATAATAATAATAATAATAATAATAATAAAATAAGTATAATAATAATAATAATAATAATAATAATAATAATAATAATAATAAAATAATAATAATAATAAATAAATAAAAATAATAAAATAATAATAATAATAATAATAATAATAATAATAATAATAATAATAATAATAATAATAATAATAATAATAATAATAATAATAATAATAATAATAATAATAATAATAATAATAATAATAATAATAATAATAATAATAATATATTATATTATTTGATGTCAAAATAAATTAAATTATAATATTTGCTGTAAAAATATTTTTTATGTTTATTTTTATTTAAATGGGACGAAGGGGGTACATAATTATTGAGTTTTATACATGAAGTTAAAAAAGGGTAATCTGGACATTTTATCAAATATTAATTCCATTCCAACAGTTCATTCTTGAAACCAAACATGAATTGCCAAGGAATTGGATGACAAGTCCATTCCATTCCGTGCCAACCAAACACAAGGTTTGACCAGTTTTTATTCCTTTCCAATTCCTTCAAGAATTCAATTCCATTGACCATTCCATTCCTTTAATTTTTTTCTCCCGAACCAAACGCCCCCTAAGTAATATTAAGAAGTTATTTCAAATTTTTGAGCTTAAATCCTCCTTCTTCGGATTGTTTTACAACATAAATGTGAAATACTCTCATTTCAATTCATTGATTTCACTATCAAATCACTCAAATTACTTTTAGGGATTTTAGGGGTTTTTTTTTTACTTTGAAATTTTGGACAATAGCTTTCAATTTTGAGGGTTTATGATTTTTTTTAACTATGCTTTCAATTTTTTGGGCTTATGATTTTGTTTATTGTCAATCCTATTCTCAAAATTGCAGTTTTGAAACTATAAAAAGATATTTCAAGCCAATAAACTGTGAGGCACCATCTCCGTCTTTCGTTCAATAATTTGAGAATGATCAAGTTATTGCTCCAATTTCAAGTGTACAAGTTGAACAAGTTTCAAAGGATATGAATGAACTTCATGCCAAATCAATTTTAAAGAATACGACTGATCTTCCGTCATATCCTGGGTTACGCCCTAGTATCAGTTCATATGATATCGATGTAAGAGAGGAAGTTCGAAGAGCATACCTACAAATTGGCCCTTGTCAACGAAAAGAAAATGTGATGATTTTCCATGGAAGTATTATGATGCAGAGACGAGGCGTAGATTTATTCCTGGGTGGTTTACCGATTTCCCTACATGGCTAAAGTATAGCATAGCAAAAGATGCAGCTTATTGTTTGTGTTGTTATCTCTTCAAACCTGAGAAAGGAGAACAAGCGGGCGGGGAGTCATTTGTTGGCGAGGGATTCTCAAATTGGAAAAAGAAGTCAAGATTGAGTGTCAATATTGGTGATCATAGTAGTGCACAGAACAAGTGTGTTCAATCTTGTGATGATCTGCGGAAGCATAAACAACATATAGAGGTTGTTTTTTGCCATCAAGATGATGAATTGTTTTATAGTGTGCTAGACTCGCAACTTCAAGAGCTAAATAGTCGATTTGATAAGAAAAATACAAATTTGCTCCTGAGTATGGCTTCTCTTGATCCTAGGAACTCATTCTCTACTTTTGACAAGACAAGATTAATTCAATTCGCGAAGTATTATCCGAATGATTTTTCAAAGATAGATATAATTGTGCTTTCAACTTGAGAACTATATTCATGATGTACGCTTTAATGAAGACTTCTCAGATTTGAAAGGGATTGGAGAGCTTGCAAAAAAATGGTTGAGATGAATAAATATAGTATTTATCATCTGATTTATTTACTAGTAAAGTTGGCTTTAACTTTACCGGTTGGAACTGCTACTGTGGAAAGAGTATTTTCGCCAATGACGTTTCTAAAGAGTAGTCTTCGGAATAAAAAATGGAGAATGATTTGATGAATGATTGCATGGTACCCTACATAGAGAAGGAACTTTTTGATATCGTAAGAAATGAAGCTGTAATTCAATAGTTTCTTCTTATGAAAAATCGGAGACTTCCATCTCAGTATTAGAATATATTTTAGGCACCTTGCTTTTGTGACGCTACATTGATATCCTTTTGTAAGTAGTTTTATGGGTGTTCTTACTTTTGTATCTCATATCTGCGTAAGTTCACCCCATTAAAAGACTGTTTTTCGCGCTATAATCTAATACAATCTGGTGTTTTCTTTATCATTACATTGTTTTGTCTATAATAAATTGTTTACATATATCTTTTTTCTTTTCTTTTTACTTCAGTCACCCATTGAATTAATTGTGTTCCTCTGGCTTTCCACACATTTAAGTTTATTCTCTAAAATTGCATGGCATCATTGTTCTTTTTAATCATCACAAATATATTCCTTGGCGACACTGAATTGTTTGTTCATAATGATGTTGGTAGCCTTAGCAAGTGGAACAATGGGAAATCTTCATGGGTCTGTCCTAATTGCTGGTAAATAATTATTGCTTATGTGGTTGATTGAGTAAAGCAACATTGAACAAAATGTTCAAAAATAGCAAGTCAATAACTCGAACGGTACTTTCAGGTATGTTTTTTTATATGACTTTCTAGATTTACTAGCTAAAAAGTGCTTTTGTATATCGAAGATCATAAACTGAAACATAAAAAATTGGCCCCCACTAGTAAAATTTCCTGAATCCGCACATAATGTGTCACGACCCTAGGTCCGGGCACTAATTTGACCACGTGTTGAGCACGTGGGGGTAGGGGTGCATTGTATCTCCTCTTATGCATTATGTGATATATGAAAGTGATTACGTGTTCATTTTGGTATTTTGATGAACTACGTGAAGTTAGATGTTATTAACTTGATTTGCATCATATAATGTCTAAAAGAGATAAATGGGAAATTGTATAGTAAAATGATGAAATTTGAAAATTGAATTGAAGTGTTATAAAAAGCCTTGAGGTGCTTACGTGTAATTGTAAGTTTAAGGTGGTGGTTTGTAGGAGATTAGAACTTGGAGGAGCTAAAGTGTAAAATTGTTTATATAAATATCATCCTAAGTTTACCCAAGAAGATTATCACCTCCTCCGTTTCTCTCTTCTTCTCCTACGTTCTAAGAAGTTTAAACTCTAGCTGAGCTTCATAAAATCCCAGAAATTCAGCCATGGAGTTGTTGTTAATTCCGACTTCAAATTGTTGCTAAGGGAGTGGAATAGAGCAAGAAGAGCCGATCATATCTTCCTTTTAATTTGATAAAATTTGGTAAGTTGTTATGGTTTCCTTCTTTACCTGTTAATAATATGTCTAATGATGCTATATTAATGTTATGAATAAGTTTGGTAAAGGTGGGATCATCAGCTGAGTGTTTGAAATGAATAGAAATGAATTGGGTTGAAGAAGCATGTTAAAAGAGGATATAATGGGTTGAATTGAATTGATAACTTGTTATAGATATGTTATGTGTTATGGAGGATGTATATTAAGGTCTAAAACGAGTTTATGCATTGTTGTTGGTACCTTGCAGTAGCTGGAATGAGAACTGAAAGTGTTGTTGTTGTTTATGCTGATGTTGTTGATGAACATCAGTTTCTGGGCTTAGGCACGACTCGTGCCCTGAAGCACGAGTCGTGACCTTGCCTTTCCAAGTCGTGCGACACTAAGTGTCTGATGGGAGCAGTCGTGATCATTCCCAGGACGACTGTTTCTGGTGGGGTGTAATAGGGCACGAGTCGTGCCCTAGGGAACGAGTCGTGCCCTACCCTGCAGTCCTTGAACCATTTCCTAGGCCTTGAACACCTAGTATAATGGGTACGAACTAAGTTACTCTTTAACTACGCATCTAGTACAAGTCTAGTACTACACTATGGAACTTGAAATAGTCCAAATGGATAATGGGAAATGTGTTAAATATTGTCTTAAAAAGGGTTGAGAGGCAATTACGAAACTCGAACCAAAGTTTATAAAACTTGGTAATTGAAAGTGGAACCTTAAGAGAAGGTATTTGATGTTGTATGTTGAATGCGTAGGATTACTTAGATGATATTTTACTCCTACGTGGTGGCCTATATAGGGCTACTTGTTCTAATAGTGCATAAAATGTATAGTGCACTACTTCATTGATTGAGACAGGAGTTGTAATACCCTGTTTCTAGATTATATATGTGTAATGAATATGTAGGCCTCCTATATGATATATGGTGTGTTACGTGATTGTATTTACATGGTTGTTAGTTCAAATAATGTTTAGAAGGTGTAATACACTAGTTACTTGGTTGAAACCTTGATGGAAAGTGTTCAACCTTAGTACATGAAAGCGTAGGACTATTTAGATGATATTGTATTCCTACGTGGTTATCTATATGTGGATATTGATTTGAATAGTGCGTGAAATATATGTGGCACTACTTCATTTGTTTGAGCATGGACATGTAGGACTTATGTGACATACTTTAGATCATAAGTGTTTACATGTTCATAGTTGGTTGTGCACATAGTGTTTAATACATGTTGCACTGCTTCATTTGGTTGAGCATGAGTATTACTACCATGTAATTGGATTATGTTGTTATTCAATAGTTTTGAAATATATGTGCACTATTGTGATTGATTTAACATTGGTTGCAGTTCCATGTTATATATATATATGTGTGTTGATGTCCCATAGGGTGGACCCACTTTCAAGTATCTGTTAAGTGCTTGAATATAGTTGTATCAGCTGAGATTCGGGGGTATAGGGAATACCATCACTTATGAGAAGATATTTCATAAGGTGCTTGGATGTCCTTATACTTGTTACCCTTCGCTCCCTTCTGTGGCCACGGAGAGGGGGTTCAGCGTCTATGGATATGTGAAGTCATGCCATAAGATAGTGAGGTAGCTTATATGGATCTCTGTAAGGGGTTGTATAAGATGTGGATATGCAATCAGCAGTTCACAAAATGTGTGGAGGATAACTCCCACCTGAAATTACCCGGGATTTCGCGCGGGCGGTGCGAAACGCGGTTGTCTTTCGCGGAGGGTTGGTGTCTGAGACCTCGCTTCATGGGAAGGAAAAAAATGAGGAGTCGCCACGCGGTTTTGTATTTTGAGCCCAAACGTTGAGAAACGGCTTTTGTGAAAATGGTGTCGTTTTTATTGGTAGCAAAAACTTAGGAAAAGGCTTTGAAAACGGGGGTCATTTTTATTGGTAGCAAAAACGAGTAAAAAGCTTTTTAGTACCAGAGATTGTTAGGTTCGGAGGTCACGTTACGTTTCGGGAAGAGTATATTGAGATCACCCGAAACGCCTCGTATGACGAGTCTTTCTACCTTTCTCGAAATCGTGTGTGTGTGTGTGTGTGTTTTTGGAAAGGGGGCTTGAATGACAAGCTTAATCTTGGTTTGAATGTCAAACGTTGATTAGGTGACTTTTTGAAAAAGCGATTGTTTGAATGACAAACGTCGGTTTTAAGACGGAAATGAGCGTTTGCGTGGCAAAAGTCGATTTGAGTTTGAAATGAGCGTTTGCCTGGCAAACGTCGATTTTGAGCTTTTTGAAAAGGAGTTCGAATGACGAACTCCGGTTTTGAACCGGGCGATTCATTGTTAACGATTTTTACGGGAAAAAACGTATTAAATGATTTTGAATGTCAAATAGCGGCTTTTAGTTTGAAAGATGAGCGTTCGGAGGCCAAACGTCATTTCACGCGTTTTGAAAGAGAGTTCGAAGGACGAACTCCGGTTTTGAACCGGGCATTACATTGTTAACGATTTTTACGGGAAAAATACGTATTAAATGACATGCAAGCAACGAATCGGGTTGCGAATCGGACTTTGAAAAGTAAATACTATCACGATCCAAACGGGTCGGACTTTGTAAATGACAGTATTTAAAGCAGTATCAACGGAATCAAATGATCCAGAATCGTAAATGACGATCGACGAGCCAAACGGCTCGGAGTTGTAAATGACGATCAACGAGCCAAAACGGCTCGGAATTGTAAATGACAGAAAGTAAATGACGATCAACGGATCGATCGATCCGGAATGGTAAATGACAGAAAAAGTAAACGGAACGGGGTCGGAATGCCGTTTTAACCCGTGATTACTTCTCTTACGGAAAGAGAAGAGGATCGAGGGGCTAAAACGTATCGGACCCCGTTAGACGGAGGCGTCTACATTTCAGTAACGGTGTTCGAAACGGTTATAGCGACTGACGCGTAAACCGAGACGAGACAAGAGATTAGAGAGAGGGAGTTATACCTATAGCTAGGGTCGACTCCTTTGGCTCGGAAGGTGTGTACGGGACATGGAAAGAGGTTAGAAACGTTGTTTCGTAGTGGTGAGGGACGTATTTGATCGAAATACAGAGGTTTCACGCAAATCGAGGCAAAATGGGAGCTCGGGAGGGGTGAAACTGGTAAGGGCCATATGAGAGGTGAGTTTTTTGGGGTTATTTGTTGTTATGAAATGGCTTTGTGACCCTCCTATTTATAGGTGAAAAATGCGATGAGTCCGTGGGACTTAGACTCAAGCTTTCCAGGGGTTTTTTGGTATTTTGGAATTTTGAGGGCTTGCTTGGCAATTTCGAGAAAATGTGCACAGGGAGTCTGGCCGGAATTTGACTGTATACCAGGGGTATTTTAGTCTTTTCCCTTTGATTTCTGATTGAAAGGTGATGTGTGGGCTGTGGCATGGCTGCCACGTGTCCCATGACTCACCAAATGCGTGGGAGTTCGTTCCCCGGTGAATGAACGCTCGCCCGAAGAATATCATTTCCTCCCTTTTTTTGAAAGAGTTTTTAATGTGTTTAAAATGATATGATGAGTTTTGAAAACTTCGGTTTTGGGAGTCGCCACGCCGTTTTTAGAGGAAAACATTGAAAAACCTATTTTTGAGAGATTTTGAGTCCGGGAGTCTAGTTACGTGTTTGGGAAGAACTAGAGAGTTCACCCAACACACCTCTTTCGAGACTTTCAATCAACATTGGACAATTTTAGACATTCAAAGTGTGTGTGCAATATGTGTCGATGTGCAAAATATGCAAATTTGACATTTTCATTGATAATAT
Organism: Adenophora triphylla var. japonica; assembly: GCA_022495995.1. Lineage (NCBI taxonomy): Eukaryota > Viridiplantae > Streptophyta > Magnoliopsida > Asterales > Campanulaceae > Adenophora > Adenophora triphylla. The sequence continues at coordinate 309,202 of JAFEMH010001575.1, forward strand.
GGAAGCTGAGTACAGTTTGTGAGCCATGACAGGGGGCCACACCCTTTTTACATATTATGATTATCAAAACAAGGCAGAAGGTAAGACAATCTGCCCAGAGAGTTTGGATGTCGTCCGACACAAGACCTCCTAGGAAGAGGGTGTCGCACGACATGATACCTCTTGGTCAGATTGCCTTTTACAATGGCCAAGCTATTTCTGGAACTGGAATGATATTTTATTTAACTCATTCAAGACACTATTTGAAGGTCTAAAATCAGTTTGGGATTGACGGGAGTGAACAAAGTCACGATAGACTTTGTATGATATGGATGTCATGTAACATGGAACATCCGAAGTTATCCATGTCATATGACGATCCGCCTCCAATAAATCGCACCCAAACAGATCATAGGCACTCAAATAGTGCTTATGAGCCACGAGAATGCTTAGGAAAGCTTTAAGTTGTAAAGGGAATAAACTGGACAGATCTGAAGTCCAAGAATGGCTTTACAGCCTTCTGGGATCTCCATGTCGTATGACACAGGATCTCCATGGAGTCCTGTGTCGTCCGACACAGATAGGCCATTTCTGTGCCCTTCAGTCTGTTTGTTTCCCCTTTGCTCCCCAAGACAAACCAAGCATATTTAACTACTGTAAACAGTAATATAACAATAATTTAGGAGTATTATGGGAGGATCACATGGCTTTAGTGGCCAAATGTGATAAATCACATGTTTATGGCCACTTTGAAGTAGCCATCACCTCCTAACCCAATGTAACTAGGCAAAGATTCAAACTTTAATGGTGTTTATGCCACCAAATGTCCAGATCTGAGGTGGGGAGAAGTGAATATTGAAGATTCACTTCTCCACCACCTTTATCATACAAAAATCCCAATTTCTACATAATATAGAAGCAAGTAAGCATGCAATATATGTATTAAAGACTTTATTTAAAGAGGGAGAAGGGTTTAGTGGCTACCTATTGTAGTCCACAAGGTAGGATCACCAGTAGTATGGTGTCTACCCCTTCTACACACCAACAAAGGGACCCTTCTTTGATCTTGACCTTGGTGTTTGTGTGTGTGTGAGGAGGGAGGTGAGTGTGTGTGTATGAGAGAGAGAGAGAGACTCTATTTCTCCAGAATTTTCCCTATTCTACTGAGATTCCTCCCAAAACTCTCTCTCCAGTCCTCTAAAATGATTAGCCATGCCTTGTATTAATAGGCAGGATGATGGGGCGTCTTATGTCGCACGACAGGGGCAGTTAAACCGCCTTAGTGACTTCCATGTCGGATGACAGCGTACATCTTTTGGCCATGTTGGGCCGAATGCTTGGCAGGCCCAATGGGTGATGTTTCTTGGGATTTTGGACCTTATTTGCTTCTTTAGCAATTATGTAAGCCCAAAATTTAATTTAAGTTGATCTAAATCATGGGTTCGGATTGGGGTACTCACAGAGCCCCTCGGCGACGTCACTTCCACGGGAAGTGGGGTCGTCGACACAATGAGAATCCCGAGCCGGACACGAACGGCGGGGAAAGAGGTGACCAAGATGGTCAAGTGGCTGGACCTCTTATGAAGAGGATTCCTACGTATCCCGTAGGGGAATCAAGCCGAATCGTAGTTCGTTGAAGATGGACTTGCCAAATGAAAGGCTACGGGATTTGCGCCCGAGATTGACTGTTCCAAGGGGAGTCACCCCGAAGATGGGCGTTTATACCCGAGATTGACTGTTTCAAGGGGAGTCACCCCGAAGATGGGCGTTTATACCCGAGATTGACTGTTCCAAGGGGAGTCACCCCGAAGGTGGGCGTTTGGTACCCAAGATTGACTGTTGAATGGGGAGTCACCCCGATGATTTGACTTTTTTTTTGGGAGTCACCCATAAATTTGACTGTTTTGATGGGGAGTCACCCCGATGATTTGACTTTTTTCTTCGGGAGTCACCCGCGAATTTGACTGTTTTGATGGGGAGTCACCCCGACGATTTGACTTTTTTCTTAGGGAGTCACCCGCAAATTTGACTGTTTTGATGGGGAGTCACCCCGATGATTTGACTTTTTTCTTTGGGAGTCACCCGCAAATTTGACTGTTTTGATGGGGAGTCACCCTGCGAATTTGACTGTTTCGATGGGGAGTCACCCCGAAGATTTGACTATTTTTCTTTGGGAAGTCACCCGCGATTTTGACTTTTTTCTTTGGGAAGTCGCCCGCGAATTTGACTGTTTCGATGGGGAGTCACCCCGCTAAATTTTGACTGTTTTTTCTTTGGGAAGTCACCCCGCTAATTTGACTGTTTTTCTTTGGGAAGTCACCCCGCAGATTTGACTGTTTTTCTTTGGAAAGCCACCCCGTGACTTTGACTATTTTTGGGAGTCACCCACGAATTTGACTGTTTTTTCTTTGGGAAGTCACCCGCGAATTTGACTTTTTTCCTTTGGGAGTCACCCGCGAATTTGACTTTTTTTGGGAGTCACCCACGAATTTGATTGTTTTTTCTTTGGGAAGTCACCCCGCGAATTTGACAGTTTTTCTTTGGGGATCACCCCGCGAATTTGACTGTTTTTCTTTGGGAAGTCACCCCGCGAATTTGACTTTTTTCCTTTGGGAGTCACCCGCGAATTTGACTGTTTTGATGGGGAGTCACCCCGCTGATTTGACTTTTTTTTCTTTGGGAGTCACCCGCGAATTTGACTTTTTTTCTTTGGGAGTCACCATCGAATATGACTTTTTTGATGGGGAGTCACCCCGATGATTTGACTATTTTTGGGGGGGGAGTCACCCCGAAGATTTGACTATTTTTCTTTGGGAAGTCACCCGCGAATTTTTACTGTGTGGGAAATTTGTACGGTCTTTCCGGACCGGGTAGTTTATAGCCATTCCGGGCTATTTGCCTGTGTTGGAAACTGTACGATTTTCCGGACCGGGTAGTTTATGGCCATTCCGGGCCAAAGTATAACGATTTGAGAAAGACCGAGAGGTGGGCATTTAGACCCGAATGAAACATAGGAACGAGCCTAAAGGGGTGTAGGAACAAGCCTAAAAGGGTATAGGAACAAACCTAAAGAGTATAGGCACGAGCCTTAAGAGGTGTAGGATCAAACCTACGCATAGGAACAAGCCTAGCGAGATATAGGAACGAGCCTGAAGAGGTGTAGGAACAAGCCTACGCATAGGAACAAGCCTAGCGAGATATAGGAACGAGCCTGAAGAGTTGTAGGAACAAGCCTACGCATAGGAACAAGCCTAGCAAGATATAGGAACAAGCCTAAAGAGGTGTAGGAACAAGCCTATGCATAGGAACAAGCCTAGCGAGATATAGGAACAAGCCTAAAGAGGTGTAGGAACAAGCTTACGCATAGGAACAAGCCTAGCGAGATATAAGAACGAGCCTGAAGAGGTATGGGAATAAGCCCAAACTAGGTGTAGGAACAAGCCTACGGATAGGAACGAGCCTGAAGAGGTGTAGGAACAAGCCTACGCATAGGAACAAGCCTAGCGAGAAATAGGAACAAGCCTAAAGAGGTGTAGGAACAAGCCTATGCATAGGAACAAGCCTAGCGAGATATAGGAACAAGCCTAAAGAGGTGTAGGAACAAGCCTACGCATAGGAACAAGCCTAGCGAGATATAGGAACGAGCCTGAAGAGGTATGGGAACAAGCCCAAACTAGGTGTAGGAACAAGCCTACGGATAGGAACGAGCCTGAAAAGGTATGGGAACAAGCCCAAAATAGGTGTAGGAACAAGCCTACGGATAGGAATGAGCCTGAAAAGGTATGGGAACAAGCCCAAAATAGGTGTAGGAACAAGCCTACGGATAGGAACGAGCCTGAAGAGGTATGGGAACAAGCCCAGATAGGTGTCCGAGATAAACTCAAAAGGATCGCGAGATGAACTCTATGACTTGAAATGACTTTATCTGAGAAAGTAATGATGATTTGCAGGTGAATGAGATATGCTTTCATACCTGTGTTGTGCTTACCTGCAAGGGTTGTGCGCACGATGATCACTTGAAGTGATTGGCTGACTTTGGAAACATTTGTCGGGTAGAACACGAACTTTGCGGTTGATATTACCGTTGCAAGACGGATTCTGCTGTTAATTTGCCTTTGCGAGACGGGTATGGCTGATGATTCACCGTTGCAAGATGGGCTATTGAGGACTTACCCTTTGCCAAACTGGCCGTTGATGAACATTGCCGTTTCAAGACGGACCTTTGACGATGATTTGCCATTTCAAAACGGACTTTTGATTCATTTGTCATTGCAGGACGGGCCTTTGACGATGATGGTGAGGATGATCCTTTCCAGCCCCCGCTTGCCTCAGTACCCCAGTGGCGCGGACATTATAGTGAGCCCAGGCCTTGGGCCCTAGATGAGGAGGATGATGACTCTGGATGGCGAGATCCATAAAGTACAGGAGGGTGGCGACGACGGCCAGGAGCATAGCGGCTCTGAGGAGGAGGTAGGCAGCATCCAGGACGACAGCGGCTCCGAGGAGGATAAGGAGGACGATTTCGAGTCGGAGTGATCACGGCAATCCCCTTTTGTCATGCTTTGGACTCTTTTAGGGAGAGAGGGAACAATGCATGCACTAATCTATTGCTTCTCACTTTGTATCATAAAATTTTTGTATTTTGCAACTAATGCATTTTATTGATAGCATCTAGACTAATTTGTTTATATGTATTAGTCCGTCTCAAGAAATGGCAAGAAAGGATGGCATTTGTTGGGGGTTGGTAATGTATTTGAGTGCAAAGTGTGCCAAATCCTCTCCCATGCGGCTGGTGAGTAGGGGGAATGGATATAGAGTTTTGGGTTGCTTTGGACAAGTTTTGAGCAAGTATCATATTGCCGATGGAGTGCTGCAGATGCAGCCAGTTCTGACGTCCGATGGATGGTCATGTTTACTGACTTTCTTGGGAAACTAGCCCCAGCGTTTGTAAAAGGACAGCTTTGCAAAATGCGACTTCCAGCAGTCACAGCAGCCCCAAAATTCATCTTCAACCTTGCATCATCCCCCAGATCCAACATTTGGCTCAAAATGGAACGTTATGAAGAGAGGTCCAATGCAATCCTGTTACAGGCATAATCATCACGCGACCCAGGAGGCACCCATCTTTCCAGACCTTAGTCAATCAGTCACAGACTTGGGAATATATACGTGCAGGGGCACATTTTTTGAAAAGTGGGAATGAATCCCGAATTTGTGTATAACACACTTGCTTTGGGTTTGACTCTTTTGAGAGAGTATAAACATGACAAGGTGTGGAAAAGTGTTTGGAAGCCCCTGTTGACAGAAAGACAGTGTTTGGCTCTATTTCCCCATGACGGAGAGGGAGAAGACTTGTCGAGACACTTGAAAACTTGTCTTATTCATGATGATCACAAAGTTGCTTAAAACCCTTTATTGATGTTCGGGTTATTCAAACACTAAGTCTGATATGAACAAATATTTTGATTGATCACAAGGAGAAAACCAACTGACATCGAGATCAAATCCGGAAGGATGGAAAGTGTACAGGAACGGTCCTTGATGAGACCGGATTTTTTGAGATTTGTTTGTGATTTCGACCGGACCAATTATGGTTGACTACGTTCCCCTCCTGACGAGGAACTCAGGTCGCCGTAGTTCGGGCTTATCCCGAATGAAGAGAATGAATGTGAAAATTCGAGATTTCGAGGACCCTAGAGGATTTTGAGAGTTGGGGAATTGAAGATCATGTCCCCTTGGAGTGTCCATGAAAGACACGGACGCGAAGCCCCAGTGGGACATCCACGGCAAGTGTTTGAGGAGGAGAAATGAAATATGCTCACATGAAGTGTCGAATGAATGGATTGAATTTGCATAATCTTAGATTGATGATCTTTTGAGCCAAGATGGATTCGACTCTGATTTAAGCAAGCAATGAAGCATTAATCTGATTTAGATCTCAAAGATATCAGAATGAAATTGCTATCCGGTAGGGACTGTAGTTGGGTTTCCGGGCTTCGATCGGCCATCGGGTGATTTGGAATGTCATGACCTCTTAAGATGAGAGGTCGGCTAGGCCTTTTACTGACTATACCTCTAAAGACGAGAGGTTGGCTTGCAGGGATGTGTTTGGAATCTCCAAGGTAAGGGAATTGATTTGCCTCTAAGAATGAGAGAGGTCATATTTTGACTTTGGCCAAAGGCAAGGGTAATGGTAATGGGAATGTCCTCTAAAATTGAGAGGATGGCTTGGAATTGGTTAAGGAAAATGGGAATATCATCTAAAATCGAGAGGATGGCTCGGGATTGATTTAAGGTAATGGTGAGAGGAAGTCCAAGCTATCGAGAGCGGGCTTCTTTTTGATCATGGGAGAGCTTCTCGAGAAGTCGGGAATTTTTTGCTGGATTGTGAGGATTTAAAATCCTTCCTTTTTTAGAATTTGGAAGGCCTCCTTGAGGACTTGAGGATTATTTCTGAGATGTGGGGATTTAAAGTCCTTCTTTTAAGGATCAGAAGGCTTCCTGAGGAGCTTAGGATTTTATCCAAGATCGTGAGGATTTTTATTTATTTTTTTTTTTTGAGAATTTGAAAGGCTTCCTGAGGAGCTGAGGATTATATTTGTCCTTTCTGCATGACTTGAACATTTTGCGCGCCGCCGACTCTCGAAGCTAACTTCTTGGCATTGCTTGGACTTCTCTCAGCAAGGAGGAAAGGTGATGGATAGATGGGGTTTCAAAACACGCTGATCTTGAAATGAAAGGATATTGTTTGGTGAGGGTGAGGTAATGGCTTTCCTATGGGTGAAAGGCTTCAACCGCAATCCCTACCGGATGACCTAAACGAAATTAAGTCTTCGTTGCTTGCTTAAGCTTTAAATGAGAAAGATTGATGCAAATTCTCGATCAACGAAATGATGAGGCTAATGAAAGAGATGTGAGCATATGAAATGCAAGATGGGGAGTTGGTAAGCCCCAATTTGAGAAGGATATTAATTGATTTTCTCACTCTGATTAATTTAAACATGAGTTATTTCAAAGCATTAGTGATTGAGCAGCAAAGGTGATCATCTAGGATAAGACCATTTCAATTAATTGTAACGTGGGTGGGCAAGTGATGTCTCGAGTCTAGCAGGAAAAGAAACAAAGACTTTTATTATTAGAAGAAAAAACTAGTCCAACGTGGACTTGATGTACTCTTGTCCGATAAAGGACATTCATCAAAGAAACAAACAGACAATCTAGATCCTACAAAGACCGATTGGCTTGTATTAATATTGGATGGGAGGGCCCCGGGCTCGTGAAGATCACGGAAGTGGATTGGTAATCACATTGGGCGAGGAGCCTTCTCGATCTTCCTCATCAATAAGCCTTTGGATGAGCGGCTTTAAAGGGACGCACTCATTGGTAACATGTCCAGTGGTACCGATGGTAGAGGCAAAAATTGCTAGTGTCAGATTGGGATTTGCCTTGACCGGGTTGTAATTATCCGAGGCTTGATCGGCCCGGCCTTTACCAAACCATTAAATGCCTCCTCGGTTGGCATCCCCAAATCATCGAATTTCTGCCGCTGAGGCCTTCCTCCACCACGGCCAGATAACTGAACCTTCTCCCCTTGAATGTAGTTGACGGTGTTAGAGACAGCAGTTTCTTTACACTTTGGAGCGACAGGGGTAGAGCTTGGAACAATGGAATAGGTAGCATTCTCGCTTTCGGCCCTGCACTCACCATTTCTCGCAGATTCGGGTAGTACCCCGGCCAATGGCTTCACGACGGATGGCTTGACACATGAAAGGAAGATGGACTTCTCGTCGGAGAGAGGGAATTGGGTGAGCCAACTCATTAAGCTTCTTGTTCCACCTCTTATAAAAGTACATTACGGACTCATCGTGCCTCCTACGGATGGTGCCGATCAAATCACTACGAGTGGTGTACCATTCGACACTTCCTTTGTATTTGTCGAAAAAGGCATCAACGATGCGGGACCACGTAGCCCTCGCTTCCGGTTTAAGACCTAGGAACCATCTCAAAGGAGAGTCATCGAGGGATAAGTGAAAGTAAAGGGTTAGCATCTCTTCGGTGGCCCCTTTGGCACCCATTGACATGATGTAGCTGTTTATGTGAGTTTTAGGGCATGTGGAGCCTTCAAACTTAGTTATGGGGGGCATCTTGAAGTTCTTCGGGAGGGCCTTAGAGTCCTTGAGCTCTACAGAATTGACCACGTCTGACCTAAAAGTCATCTTGTGCAACTGTTCTTTCACATACTTCAACTCTTCCTTCAAACTCGAAACTTCGGAAGATGGGGGTTGCCCTACAGTTGGAGCTATCGTTGAAGATGGTACTGGAAATTCTGGCATGGATCTGATGGGCAAGGCAGCCGAAGGAAGACCTAAAGTACTGGGCATGCTGACATTGCTGTCCAATAAACCAACCGAGCTGGGGATTCTATTCCCGTGCATGTCGTAACCATTGAATTGGACATCGGGATTCCGGGGCCCGAACTGTACTGATTGGTTACCGACCTGACCATGGGCAGGGGACCTGATATTGGTGCACGGAGCTGAATACGGGGTGGAACCGTACAGATGTTGGGTGAGAGGGGAACAAACCACCGGCCGAGGGATGTTGTTTTGGAATTGGGGTTGTGGATATTGCGGGATCTGATCCTGGCAAATCTGGCTTCCTAACATGCGATACCCGCTCTGCTGCTGATTGGACTGATTATGAGGAGCCATAAACTGACCACCGAAGGTTGGGTTGAACGGCTGACCCGTGCTGTTATACGGACTTTGACCCCGAGTCCCAAACTGATTTTGAGTATACCCAAACGGCTCTTGATTGACACCATGGGTTGCCGACCTTGCCCAAGCCGGTTACGAGGTAAAACATAGGCGATCCCGAGCGGACCTTCGGTAAGGAGCTTGATTCGCCCCTCGACCCGTATTGCATACTATAAGTAGATACTGGGATAGGGGGAGGTCTTGACATACCCCCATGAGTTGGCATCGAGAGGGAGCCAGGCACACCATAGGAGACTGGTGGGGGCATATTGTGAAGGCTTTGCCTAGGTGAGGATGGTGGAACAAAGCCAGTGCCGGTGATAGTAACATCGGGCTCTTCCCTGATTTCTTCGTACGACCCATCGGGGTGACGGATCATGGCAACGCCTTGCATGCGCATCACTTCGACATAGCGAGCCCAACCGGCTTCCTCACGAGCACGAGCGGCTTTGAGAGCAGCGCGGAGAGAAGCTTCTTGGGAGAAGTTGAAACCTGGGTGAGGGTTTACAAACGGACTTCTCGGGGGTGTCATGTGAGGACCCATGCCATAACCACTGCTAGGAGAGGGATTTAGAGCTGTGTTCGGCCCCGTGTTCTGACCTTGATCTGGCCCTACACCCTGACTGACATTCTGATTCTGAGCTGGATCAATGCTTGCATTCAGACCCAAACCCGCTGAGACTTGCGAATCTGCCATTTCTGAGACTGCTGGAAATGAACCCCACATTGGAGAAAGCCGATTAACCGACCACCCGGAACTCTGACCCAATACTTGCTCGCTGAAAGGGGGAGAGAACGGTTTTAGGCAGGGGAGAGGATAGGCTGAGGACGGACTCATGCATATGCTCTTTTCTTTTTATATATATATTTTCCTTTTTTTTTTGTTTAAAAATGATTTTATTAATCCTAGGAATGGTTGGAAAAGGGGGAAACCTTCTTTTTCGCATTCTACGCTATTCCTGGATTAGTGGGTTCCATCAATACGTCTATAGACCCCCTGTATTCCACCTGTATTGCACCTCCGGGACGGACAATCCCGGCAGAGGTCCTATAGGGCACGTGGAACCCACCAACCAAAAGGGAGAACGAACCTGTGGGCATACGAGCCAAAGCAAGTCAAACTCGGGGTTTTCAAAACCAAGTCCAAGTCAACGTCTAAACTCGGGAGGAGAGAGGGTCGAACGTACGTTTGAACGTACGAGACCACAATTTGGAGGTAAAACCCTCGAGGAATTGGGCATGACCTCTCCTCTTTTCGAGTTGGAAATCTGGCATGGCCTCTCGTCACTTGGTGGTGAAATTTCGGCATAACTCTCGTTAGTATGGGTTAAGAATTCGACATGGTCCCGTGTTGAGACATGTCGAAGACGCGTCATGACTTCTTATGAAGCCAAGCCGAGAAATCGATATATACCTACGTCGAGACATGTAGAGATCTTAATGTGTACTTACGTTTGAATTATGTCGTGATTCCGTCACGAAGAGGGAAAGTATGCCAAGATTTTTGGAGACGGTGTATGACTCGGACTTTGTGAGAAAATTTTGAAAATCGAGTTTAAAATGTTTTGAAAAGTATTGGCCAAAAACCAACCGGTCACGGTAGAAAGTGTGTCACGGACAAGTGTTGGCTGACTCACTGGCTAGGAGGACTTTAGGCGCTCAAACGTCAGCGAAACATGTCACTTTCCGCGATGCCGTCCGTACACTCCCGGGTTCTAACTCTATGTGCGGGTAGAGTGCGAGTAGTGTGAAGGTATTTTCTAGGAAAATATTTTTTGCTTTTTTTTTTTGTAAAATATTTTTTTCTTTTTTTTTTATGCAATATGCAAAGGAAAAAACAAGAGAATGAGTCAAAGCATGACAAAAGGGGACTGCCCCAAATGTCAGAATTTACCAGTAGCTGTAGTCCAGCGCCATCCCGCCCTGTTCTGATCAACGGGAAGAGCAAATTGCAAAAGGGGAAGCCCCGGCTTCCAATAGTGTCACATACCAAAGCATGGCAAGGTGAATTTGAGCACACAAAATGACACAAATGTACACACAAGGTGAATGTCGAAATTGTCCAAGTTGATTTGAAGAAAGTTAGACTCTCTTAAGAAAAAATTTTCTCCTTTTTTGGAAAATAGAAGAATGATACTGGTACGTGGGATTGTTAGACCGCCATTTATCCCAAGCCCTGGGTTAGGGAGCGATACAGGAAGGTTAGTGGTTTCCACCTATATACCGAGTATCGTCTTCATTTTTTTAGAACAAAAAGTTTTTCAATGTCCCCAGCGGAGTCGCCACTGAATGAACGCTCGCCCGAAGAATATCATTTCCTCCCTTTTTTTGAAAGAGTTTTAAATGTGTTGAAAATGTTATGATGAGTTTTGAAAACTTCGGTTTTGGGAGTCGCCACGCCGTTTTTAGAGGAAAACATTGAAAAACCTATTTTTGAGAGATTTTGAGTCCGGGAGTCTGGTTACGTGTTTGGGAAGAACTAGAGAGTTCACCCAACACGCCTCTTTCGAGACTTTCAATCAACATTGGACAATTTTAGACATTCAAAGTGTGTGTGCAATATGTGTCGATGTGCAAAATATGCAAATTTGACATTTTCATTGATAATATGGAAGCTAAGTACAGTTTGTGAGCCATGACAGGGGGCCACACCCTTTTTACATATTATGATTATCAAAACAAGGCAGAAGGTAAGACAATCTGCCCAGAGAGTTTGGATGTCGTCCGACATAGGACCTCCTAGGAAGAGGGTGTCGCACGACATGATACCTCTTGGTCAGATTGCCTTTTACAATGGCCAAGCTATTTATGGAACTGGAATGATATTTTATTTAACTCATTCAAGACACTATTTGAAGGTCTAAAATCAGTTTGGGATTGACGGGAGTGAACAAATTCACGATAGACTTTGTATGATATGGATGTCATGTAACATGGAACATCCGAAGTTATCCATGTCATATGACGATCCGCCTCCAATAAATCGCACCCAAACAGATCATAGGCACTCAAATAGTGCTTATGAGCCACGAGAATGCTTAGGAAAGCTTTAAGTTGTAAAGGGAATAAACTGGACAGATCTGAAGTCCAAGAATGGCTTTACAGCCTTCTGGGATCTCCATGTCGTATGACACAGGATCTCCATGGAGTCCTGTGTCGTCCGACACAGATAGGCCATTTCAGTGCCCTTCAGTCTGTTTGTTTCCCCTTTGCTCCCCAAGGCAAACCAAGCATATTTAACTACTGTAAATAGTAATATAACAATAATTTAGGAGTATTATGGGAGGATCACATGGCTTTAGTGGCCAAATGTGATAAATCACATGTTTATGGCCACTTTGAAGTAGCCATCACCTCCTAACCCAATGTAACTAGGCAAAGATTCAAACTTTAATGGTGTTTATGCCACCAAATGTCCAGATCTGAGGTGGGGAGAAGTGAATATTGAAGATTCACTTCTCCACCACCTTTATCATGCAAAAATCCCAATTTCTACATAATATAGAAGCAAGTAAGCATGCAATGTATTAAGAATGTATTAAAGACTTTATTTAAAGAGGGAGAAGGGTTTAGTGGCTACCTATTATAGTCCACAAGGTAGGATCACCAGTAGTATGGTGTCTACCCCTTCTACACACCAACAAAGGGACCCTTCTTTGATCTTGACCTTGGTGTTTGTGTGTGTGTGAGGAGGGAGGTGAGTGTGTGTGTATGAGAGAGAGAGAGAGAGACTCTATTTCTCCAGAGTTTTCCCTATTCTACTGAGATTCCTCCCAAAACTCTCTCTCCAGTCCTTTAAAATGATCAGCCATGCCTTGTATTTATAGGAAGGCTGATGGGGCGTCTTATGTCGCACGACAGGGGCAGTTAAACCGCCTTAGTGACTTCCATGTCGGACGACAGCGTACATCTTTTGGCCATGTTGGCCCGAATGCTTGGCGAGCCCAATGATGGTGATGGGGCTGTGGGATTTTGGACCTTATTTGCTTCTTTAGCAATTATGTAAGCCCAAAATTTAATTTAAGTGGATCCAAATCATGGGTTCGGATCGGGGTACTCACACCCGATCCCGGTTTTGTCCGTTTTTTAAAATAACAGTCCGAAAAATGTCCGAAACGCCCCCGGAAAGTGCCGAAAAGTGCGTTTTTCAGGGAAAGCCATACTTTTACGTGAGACGACACGTGTTAAGTACGCTTCGACGTCAGGATGCACGGGGCTATCTCGGGACGTCTCGTTGGCATGGCAGCGGGGAGTTTAACGAGTTCCGATTAACCTGGAGTGGGCCAATTAACGGATTTCGGTTAACTTTCTGACGGATTTTGACGATCCGGATTTGGGTACTTACAGTTAGCCCCTCAGCGACGTCTCCTATGAAGGAGGTGGGGTCGTTGAAAAAGATAAGGATCCAAATCGGGATGCCTTACTTTGAAAGACCTGGGCGGTCAGCTGGCTGGACCCTTAGCGAAATGATTCCTACGTATCCCGAGCGGGAATCAAGCCAATCGTAGTTCGTAGGTGCAAGGGCCGCGCGTGGGGACCCCGACACGACTGGCGAGGCTGTTGGAGGCGTCTGAACCTGAATGGAGACTATTGTGAGGCGTCTGAACCTGGGACTTCTGTAACCTTCGAGGGTGTGTGGCGCCTCAAACCGTAGCTGCTGATACTGACGAGGGCGTGTGGCGCCTCAAACCAGAGTTGTTGGAGAATACGAGGGCGTGTGGCGCCTCAAACCAGAGTTGTGAGGATACGTTTATCCTGATATGAAGGCGTTCGTGCCTTGGGTACTGGGCTTATTCTTCTTTGCCGCGTTTTATCCTGTGGGGATAGGATGGCAATGATGAGAACGGTTGTGTTAAACTGGCGTTATTAACAACTCGCAAGGATCGACATTTCTTCTTTAGAATCCTGCTGGGGATGAGCATTCGGGCTTACCTTGATGGCCGAAGAGGGATTGTTGTGCGGGCTTATTGCAGCTGCCGCTGAAGTGGGACGGTCGGGCTTACGGCAGCGGCGGGAGATGAATGTTCACTTGCTGAAGTGAAAAAGATATTCAGGCTTACGAGGATGACCGAAGAGGGATTGTTGCAAGGCGTTCGTGCCTTGGGGTTCGGGCTTATTGCAGCTGCCGGGGAATATATGATGGTGAAAACCATTAGAAAATTTAATGTCGGGAGACGGAATCATAACTGGAATGTCCGGAGACATGATTGAGCGTTTGAACGTCAAACGTCAACTGGGAATTTAACGTCTGGAGACGGGCGTTAGTGAAAACTAACTGAGATTTTAACGTCTGGAGACGGGCGTTAGTGAAAACTAACTGGGAATTTTATCCTCGGGGGATGGGGTGTTAGAAAGGTCTAAGTGGGGGAAATTTTACACTTTTGGGGGCCAAAAGTGGTAAAATTGAAACTGCGAAAAACTGAGGGGCCAAAGTGGCAAAAAAATTTCTGGTGCAGCAAGAGTCCGGCTGGACTTTGATTGAAATTGGCCATGTCCTTTTCAGCGCCGAGGCCGAGGAAGGAGAAGCCATTTTCTCCATTAATTCCGACGAGAGGGAGAGAGAGGAAGAGAGAAAATCCACCCCAAATTGCATGATTTGCTCGGATTTGCGAAGGAAAATCGATATGGAAGGTGATTGGGACCCAATGGCTCGTCATGGAAGGACCGATGACGAAAGAACGCGGTTGGTTCGGACCCCCTCATGGAACTAGCCGCTCAAGAAAACCGTCTCTGGAATGAAAACCAAGCTCGGAAGACCTACAGGGACCAAGCCCTTAAAGTGTCACAAGCAGCTTCAGACAGAAAGCTAGAGGCCACTCTAGACCAGTTCGACCTCAAGGGTTTTGCTCACGGCAACTTCCTGGACTACCGTCTGTTCTCATCCAACCCCCTCTGCCAAACGAGGGTGATCAACGGTCCCGATGACCTAGGAGATGGAACGGCACAGTAGAACGAATACCAGCGCTTATCTCCCCGAGGAAAGCAAGTTCTCTGTGAAAGCAACGACGAAGACGATGAAACCATTCTCTTCCAAGCCGGGCATGAAGTCAACAAAACCGGACTCCCAAGGGTCCTGGGAGGATGGAAACGGATCATTTCCGCACTCAAATTGAAAGGCCAACTGAGAGAGGAAGGTCTATTTAAAAACAAGAGGAAGATGGAAATTCGTCTCGAGCAACTACTCAGGGAAATTCCACAGACTGCAGCATTCGTTTACAGAAACGATCAACTGGGACAGCAACCAGTCACATGGGCAGATGTTCGGGAAGCCGTGTACTCACCTTCCGACATACCCGCTACTCAGATAAAACAGAAGGGAAAACTCTCCCCGATGGAGGTTTACCTAGACTGCCGCACGCAGTTCAAAGAAGCACTGGCCATTCTCACATGGGAAGAAACGCAGGCACTAACTCTCGACGCAGGCTCCGCTGCAAGAAAGTTGATATGGGCCAAGAGCGGAGGAAAATTAGCAAACCATGAATATCGCCAGACCCAACTCCAGAATGCCCTGAGCATGCTCAGCAAGAAGGAAAGGAACGCGATATACCGTGAAGAGATCAAGGAGGCTGTTCGCTTAAGCAGGGAACTCTCCAAACTCCCCGGAGGGTCAGGCAACGCACGATTCGATTCGAGGCAATCAGCTGTTGCACACCGACGTTCGAGCAGTGCGGCAATCCGTAAACTACCTCCCCGCGGAGGCACCCAAGCCGGTATCCACGGGATAGAATCCGTCAAGCTGCCGAAGCTCTCGGAAATACATCTACAGTCAATGAGTTGAGGGAAGACATATGGCCCTATGCTACGAGGAATCCTCCTCTAACTATGGCTCAACTCAGAGCGGCCTGTTCAGAAGGAACCAAACCTGATATCAGCGTTCTAACCCGATCGGGTCAAATCCATGCATTACCACCTAAGGCCACTAAAAAGCCTGCGGAGCTAGAACCGCAACCTGCCTGAAGACACAAGTTCCGTGAAAGAGGACCCGATCCTCACTCAGCTCAAGCAAACCCAGGCGAACATTTCCCTTTGGTCCCTGCTCACATCCTCTTATTCTCACAAGCTCAAGCTAGAGGAAAGCCTGGCCCGTACCATGGTCCCCGTGGACGCAACCCCTGACAAAGTCATTCAGATGATTGGCAACATCCACTATGGCAACATTATCACCTTCACAGATTTGGACCTTCCAAAATTTGGGGCTGATCACAATGAGCCGCTCTACATCACAGTCCAGCTGGATGAGCGTTGCCTCCCCGCGTGTTGGTAGACGGAGGTTCCGGAATGAATGTCTTGCCCGCCAAGATGATGGACCTGCTTGACATCAAGCCCACAGATCTGAAGCCTTCGGTCCACACTGTCAAGGCCTATGACTCTACTTCCCGTACTGTTCTCGGGGTTGCTACTCTTAATATTTGGTCCGGCTAGCGGATGATCCCCACCGAATTCCAAGTATTGGACATTCCAATCACTTTCACAGCCATCCTGGGGCGTCCCTGGCTGCATCAAATCAATGGCGTGGCATCCACCCTTCACAATGCCTCAAGTTCATGCAAGGCAACGAGCTAACCACAGTCTACGGCGACAGCGTCACCACCGAGGGGACCAGCACCAACGACATTCCAGTGTTAGAAATCAAGCATAGTGACGACATGGAATTAACTGGATTCACTCTGGAGACCTCCAAGATCCAAACATGCAACGTGGACCTTCCACTGTCTCACGACAAGATCCCTCCTGCCATGAAGATGATGAAACTCATGAACTTCATCCCAGGATTGGGGCTCGGCAAAAGGTTACAAGGCCAACACCTAGTCATCGAAGTCAAGGACCACACCACGGTCCAGGGGCTTGGCTATGTGCCAACACCAGCTGACATCAAGGAAAACAAAGGCTCGCCCGCACCAAGCGACGGCCGCAAAGGGGAACCTCCGACGGCACACCCAACCTCCTACCTTACGGTTTCAACCTCGCTCATTACTTCACCAAGGGAACCAGCAGCGAACGAGCGGGGACCGACGGGGACCAACAACGAAGCGAGGGGATCAAGCGGAACCGACAGCGAGCGAGGGGACCAGAACGGTGGAACTGATGAAGATGAGAAAGAAGCGGGGATAGTCGGCAGAGACTACGAAAGGATGGAACAGCTAGCACGGGACCTCAGCGTTTCGAGAGGACTCAAAGCTAATCCGATAAGGGGAGCGTTCCTCGACATCACGGCTCTACCTGGACTAACGGCCACCACAGTCCAGCACGAGTACACATTCAAGGGAATCCCAGACTTGGAGGAGCAACTCAAGGTACTCTCCATGGGAAACAGATTGTTCGGATCAGCAGTCGAGGCCACATTCGAGATAGTAGCTCCAAAGCAGAAGGAACTAGAATTCATAGAAGACGCTCTCAGTGGACCAGCTCTACAGAGTCTTTTTGAAGAAGTCATGGAGGTGCCAAACCACGATTGACACAGGCTCAGAAAAAGCATGATTGCCATGATCGGGACAGCAGAAGCCAAGCCTCTCGACCCCCGAACCCTCATCAAGCATCCAACAATTCCACTAAAGAATTGGGTAACTTTCACCGGACCAAGGGCAAGCCGGGCAGAACTGGAAGACAAGTTGGCCCGCACCCACATCTCCCTAAACCCGATCTTAAACCCTCTGAGTCAGTCCTTTTCAGAGTCCAGTCCTCTGAGTCATCCAATGGCCTTACGCCGGAGGACTATGATAATGTAGCCAACCATGTATTTCCGTTCTTGTTCAATGAAAAGTCTGACCTTTCGGAGTATCCCCTCATTGCCACTTTAACAACTGATAAGTTAACAAATAGCTTAAAAGACGTTAATAACTCAATTGATAAAGAAGCAGACACATTAAATGAACAATACGTTAGAGAAGTTCTCAAGCGTGTAGTTGACCAAGAGGACAATCGGGCCCAAGCTGCCGAAGAGGTTATGACCAAAGTGAACATGGGGTCAGTGCAAGAGCCTAAAGAGACACAAGTGGGCAGTTTCTTCGCCGATGCAGGAAAAGAGGCCCTGATAAACCTCCTCTGGGAGTATGTTGACGTGTTCGCTGGTCATACCGGGACATGCCGGGACTCGATCCCTCGATCGTGGAACACGAGAATTCCCTTGGATCCAGAATCCAAGCTTTGTCAAACGAAGGCTGCGCAAGATCGAAGCAGTGGTCCTTGCAAGTTAAAGAAGAAATTGAGAAAATGCTCCGAGTTGGTTTCATCAGAGTGATTGAGTACCCGACTTGGCTCTCCAACATCGTGACGGTCACCAAGGCCAATGGAAAGGTCAGATGCTGTGTGGATTTTTGGGATCTCAACAAGGCCAGCCCTAAAGATGATTTCCCACTTCCTAACATCGACATGCTAGTCGATTCCACGACAAATTTTGAAGTAAAATCCTTCGTGGATGGGTTCGGTGGATACAACCAGATCAAGATGTCCGAGGAGGATCAAGCCAAAACTGCCTTCACCACTCCGTGGGGGACATATTGCTACACGGTTATGCCGTTCGGTCACGAAGAACAGCGGGCTACTTACCGGCGAGCGCAGCGACCCTCTTCCATGACATGATTCACAAGGAAATCGAAGTATATGTCGACGACATGATCATCCACTCCGGAGGATCGGACATGCATCACATGACGGATACGAGAAAGTTCTTCAACGGACTCGAAAACACTCCATGAGATTGAACCTGCGAAGTGCACCTTCGGCGTCAAGCGAGGCAAGGTGCTTGGGGTACATGGTTACGAAAGAGGTATCGAAGCCGATCCCAAGAAAATCAAGGCCATCATCGACATGAAGCCGCCTCGGACTACGACGAAGTGAAAAGTTTCATGGGAAGACTTGATGCATCGGTCGCTTCATCAACCGAGTTGACATCTCTCTGCGAGCCCATGTTTAAGCGATGAAGAAGAATGCCGACATCAAATGGGACTCAGAGTGCCAAACGGCTTTCGAGAAAATCAAGACCTACTTGGTGAATCCCCCAGTGCTGCCCGCCACATGAAGACAAGCCACTACTCATATATATGACGATATGAGACATGTCAATCGGAGAAATGCGGCACAAGAACGAGAAAGATTCCAAGGTTGAGCATGCAATCTACTTCGTAGCCGGAAGCTTCAAGGAAGTGAACTCGGCTACTCGGCATTAGAGAAAACTTGTACCGCCTTGGTATGGGTAGTCGGGAAAGCGAAACACTACATGCGGTCACATTCGGTGCTCCTGGTCTCCAAAATGGACCCCGTCAGATATCTCTTTGACAAGCCGTCCACTGTCGATGCGACTAGCCAGTGGTCATTCTTCTGGTGAGTTCGACATCAAGTACATGGTCGAGAAAATCAACAAAGGGCGAGTAATGGCGGATCGGTGGCCGACTTCCCGAGCGGTGAACCTAAGGGTCACGATCCGCAATTTCGGACGACGGAATCTTTTCACTCGGCAGCGCAAACCGGCAGCAACTCTTCTTCGATGGGGCAGCCAACAAGAAGGGGAATGGTATTGGAATGCTCCTTGTCGATCCCAAGGACGAGCACACTCCCATAGCCATCAAGCTGAATTTTGAAACAACCAACAATGCCGCAGAATATGAAGCTTGTGCAGCCGGTCTAGAAGCCGCTCTCGAGCGCAACATATCAGAACTAGATGTATACGGAGACTCAGCATTGATCATCAATCAAGTGTCCAACAAATGGAAGATGGTAGATTCTAGCCTCCAGAAGTACCACACGTACATGGAGGAGCTCATTGCTCAGTTCAAGGACATCTCTTTCCACTATTTGCCAAGAGACGAGGAACCGCGCGAGACGCCACAGCAACCCTCGCCTCTCTTGTCGAAATTCCCGATGGGAAAGCGGTAAAACCCCTCGAGAATAGGCGGACGGAAACACCCGCCTATTCTTTGTGAGATCGAAATAAAAAAGAAACGATCGACGAACCACAGTACAATCAAATTTACCGAGTACCTCCAAAGCGGAGAAGCTTCCTTCACAAATGAAGATGGAAAATACAAAGAAGGGATCAAAGCCAAAAACATGATGGCATTAAAATGCCTGGCATCCCATTTCGTCATTACAGGGGTATGTTGTACAAGAAAGCGCCACCAAGGACCACTCCTTCGGTGTGTAAACAAAGAAAAAGCCAGCGAGCTAATGAACGAAGTTCACAACGGAACCTGCGGTCCGCACATGAACGCCCGAGCATTGACACAGATCATTCTCCGTATGGGATACTATTGGATATCAATGGAAACAGACTGCATCCAGTTCGTCCGAAGCTGCGACAAATGTCAACGGTTCTCCAAATTCAATCACATCCATCCTCATGAACTCTATTGCATGACTACGCCATGGCCTTTTGCCACATGGGGAATCGACGTCATCGGCAAGATCACTCCACCTGGGAGCAATGGTCACGATTTCATTTTAGTCGCAGTCGACTACTTCACCAAATGGGTAGAAGCCAGATCGTACAAGGTACTGAATTCTAAGAAGGTGGCCGAGTTCATCCGAGAGAACATCATGTGCCGATACGGAGTGCCCAACGAGATCATCTCCGACAATGGGACCCACTTCGAAGGAGATTGTGATCAACTTCTGACCGAATTCAGAGTCACACGTCACAAATCTTCTCCTTACAAACCACAAACCAATGGTGTAGTAGAGGCAGCCAACAAGACTCTCGCCATGATAATCAGGAAGATGACCACCAGAGGTCGGGACTGGCCCGAAAAGCTACATTTAGCCCTCTAGGGATACCAAACATCAGTCAGAACCGCCACAGGGGAGACTCCGTTCGCGCTTACCTACGGAATGGAAGCAATGCTACCCGTGGAATTGGAAATTCCATCCCTTTGGGTCCTCTTGGAAAATGGGATCAATGAAGTCGAATGGCTACAGAGCCGTCACGACGAACTTGCTCTACTCGACGAGCGCAGATTGAAAGCCATGGAGCATACTCGAGCCTACCAAAGCAGAATGGCCCGAGCATTCGACAAGAAAGTCAAGATCCGAGACATCAGAGAAGGTGACTTGGTGCTAAAGGAAAAGCCTCCTACGCAAACCAATCCCCTTGGAAAGTGGGAGCCTACCTGGATAGGACCATTCGTGGTACAAAGAATCTTCTCCGGAGGAGCCATGAAGTTAGCAGATTTGGACAGGAACCCTTTCGTCAACCCCGTGAACGGAAGCAAGCTCCGCAAGTACTTCATTTTAGGAAGAGCACGAGTCAAACTCTCCTTCCCCATACACCACCCCTCAGTAAAATTAAAGTGCCAAAAGAGTAATACCCAACTGGATACATTCCGGCTAATGATCCACGTAAAAAATAGGGTCGCACTTCTTTAGTCTTTGTTTTTCTCAAATTCACCTAAAGTGTCGAACTACGGTGACCTGAGCCCCTTAGTCCAATTGTAAAAGGGGAACGTAGGCAGCCATCATTGGTTTGGTCTAAAAAAACAAAAAAAAATACAATAAGCATCAATTGCTTGTGTTTCGAAAAACTCTTTTCAATTAACCTACAAATTCATTACGGTTAAAACAATCTTTGATGAGTTCAAGCACGGTCAACTCTTGACTCGCTACACACTAGCAAAACTACAATAAAACATTAATCAGTTAATGTGTCTGCAATGACAATGGGTGGATACTCTGGACAGCAAGATCAACCTAGTTTCCCGTACTTGGTCCTTCATCCTTCTTCCCCTTCCCTTTTCCACGGCGAGTATTCTTCACCTTCACGGGGAATATTCCTGTAGTCCTTCTACCTGGCTCAGGGACCCTTCCCGAAGCCTCCGTCAAACCTGTAGCTGTCAACGCAGCTCTTTCCCTAGCTCTGTCTCGAGCTGCCTCGCTTCGAGCCATCATGACCGTGCTTTGATTAGCCTCCCGATCAGCATTAGCCTCATAGTCAGCCATGTCATTCCCAGTACGATTCCCAGGGTTAGCTCCCGCTTCGGTCCTCCTCAAGGTCGAGCTGTCAAGGTGTCCCGGCACCCAACTGACTCACTCCGTCTCCATAAAATGAACATACGTGTCTCCCACATACACTCTTCTTACGTACCGGTTCGGAATCTTTGCGTAGACAGAATAGTGCCCCCTCTTCGGTGAAAGAGAACCCTGGCAGGAAAGGATGTGTATTTCCACCACCGTGTGAGCAGCAATAGCGTCGAAGGATCTTCCATCAGCAGAGATCCCACCTCGAAGGTAGCAGCATAACTCAAGCTCGTAAATGGCACCTGCTCCAGCCCGTACTGTCACAGAACCAATGATGGAATGTAGAAAGACGTCTGAGATAGCCCCGGCACTCTGACAACCAATAGACCCTCCCGAGTGGTCCGACAAGTCTGTAACTTCCAGTGGGGAACCCACCATTGCAAGTGATGCGTGCAAATTCTGGCCATCCAGAGCTCCAGCTCAGCCTGATTGCCCCCTATCACCAGAGGACGTCGAGAGAAGGACCAAGCGTCACAAGGCATTGGCACCTCAGGCATCATCTGCAGTCTCTCCCTCAACCACATGGTAAGCATAGCGGGACTCCCTCCCCACATGTATCGGCTACCGGTCGCCATCCGACCTATGCCCAGGAACGTCTCGCCCAAGACCAACGACACGATGTCTCCCCCGCTCTGGCACTGCCTCACCAGTCCGGTACCTTTGTGATGGCACACACCCAGGGACGTGAACGTGAACAGAGTAGCGATCGCGCACAGAGTAAACGCGTCCCACGCAAAGATGCTCCCCTCAGCTCCGGTAAATCTATCGGGCAGTCCCGAAATGTCGACATAATCAGTATTCAATATCAGCATCCCGTATGCCTCTCCAGCTGAGATACCAAGCAAAGACACTAGCTTCTCAACAGTGGCCATGCCACCAGCATACGGAAGAACTAGTTGTTCCGTCTCAGGTCCTCCCAGAATGGCCCGAAAATCTTCGAACGTAGGTGTGATTTCGTTGTACGAAAATTTGTACACATTCCTCCGTACATCCCAGAAACGAGACGCGGCTCTCAAAAGATCCCAATCTGGCATAAGCTCCTTCAAAGCCCAAACAGATTTCATCCCGTAATAGCCTTCGAAAAACCCCTTGTTTTGCCTCATGTGGTTCCGTACCCACGACTGGAAATTGTCCAAAGACTCTGAAAACTCACCCTCTGTCCGGCCGGACTCCCCTTGCAGTTGACCTGGTCAACTCTGCAGCCAGCTGCTCCTAAATTGGAAGCAATTCCAAACAACGCCCTGTTCATGCCTTTATGAATCTGCGTGCTACCCCTGGTTTCATTCAACCAAAGCCAACACCTCTTCCGTCCCGGGCTCGTGCAACAGTGCAAATAATTAAATATCAGTGCATATAGGCTTAAATTTTGACCCGTTCAATTTTTAATGCATGTTTCATTCTATTTATTTTTTTGATCAACCTACTTGCTTATTTGCCAAAATAAAAAGAAGGTAATCACTAAATAGATGCGCGAAGTACAGGTTCCGCCCCACGGGCGCCTTTTCAAATACAGTTCAAGTCAAATCGTTCCAGACGATACATACATTTTGTCTAAAAGAAAGCAATAAAAGAGGACTACTCCGAGTCCTGCTCGTTATTCGAGCACTCGGCCTTATTGCTCACGCAGCCTACGGATCCGTCGAAAACAAGAAATCCCTGAATTCCTCCAGGCGGGAATATGCGAAAGGCCTCCTCGGCGTCTGCGAACTCGAGGACTCTCCCCTCTCGTGCCCCGAGTGCGAAGGAGAATGAGCTCCAAATCCCGGCCGTTCCGCCCGCGAGCGGCAAATCCTGCGCAAAGTCCTCTCCACCCGGTAGGTGTGAGCGAGGCGAACCTCTCGGCCTAGACGACCTCGGCTGTGCGCTCGTCTCAGGGAACGTTAAAATCCACGTAGTTTCACTAACGCTCGTCTCGACGTCATTCGTTAAGTTTTCACGCGCGCCGTCTCGAACGTGTAATTCCCAGATAGTTTTCACTTTGGACGCTCGTCTCCATTCAGTTAGTTCGATTCACCCCGTTTCACCAGGACGTTAAATTCCCAGTTAGTTTTCACTAACGCTCATCTCCAGACGTTAAATCCCCAGTTAGTTTTCACTAACGCTCGTCTCCATACGTTAAATTCCCAGTTAGTTTTCACTAACGCTCGTCTCCAGACGTTAAATTCTCCGTTAGTCCTCACTAACGCTCGTCTCCAGACGTTAAATTCTCCGTTAGTTCTCACTAACGCCCGTCTCCAGACGTTAAATTTAATCCTCAGTTGACGTTTGACATTCAAACGCTCAACCCTGTCTCCGGACATTCCAGCTACATTTCCGTCTCCAGACGTTAAATTTAATCCTCAGTTGACGTTTGACATTCAAACGCTCAACCCTGTCTCCGGACATTCCAGTTACATTTCCGTCTCCAGACGTTAAATTTAATCCTCAGTTGACGTTTGACATTCAAACGCTCAACCCTGTCTCCGGACATTCAAGTCACATTTCCGTCTCCCGACGTTAAAATTTTATTGGTTTTCACCAACGTTCACTCTCCCCGGCTGCCAGTCGTAAGCCCGATCGTCCCACCTCAGCGGCCATCAAGGTAAGACCGCACAACAATCCCTCTTCGCCCATCAAGGTAAGCCCGAATGATCATCCCTGCCGGGATTCTAAAGAAGAAACGCCGATCCTTCCGAGTTGTTAATAATGCCAGTTTAACACAACCGTTCCCATCATTGCCGCCCTATCCCCAGCAGGATAAACCTGGCCGTCATCGTAAGCCCAGCATCCAAGGCACGAACGCCTTCGTCTCAGGATAAACGTATCCTCGTCAACTCCTGTTTGAGGCGCCACACGCCCTCGTATGTTCAGCAACTCCGGTCTGAGGCGCCACAGGCCCTCAAAGGTTTCGGAAGTCCCAGGTTCAGACGCCTCCCAATAGTCTCCATTCAGGTACAGGTACCTCGCAATGGTCTTATTCAGGTTTAGACGCCTCCCAACAGTCTCGCTCAGGTCAAGGTCCCCCCGCGCGGCCCTTGCACATATGAACTACGATCGGCTTGATTCCCGCTCGGGATACGTAGGAATCCTTTCGCTAAGGGTCCAGCCAGCTGACCGCCCAGGTCTCTTCCAAAGTAAGGCATCCCGATTTGGATCCTTATCTTTTTTCAACGACCCCACCTCCTTCGGAAGTGACATCGCTGAGGGTCTAACTGTAAGTATCCAAATCCAGATCGTCAAAATCCGTTAGAAAGTTAACCGAAATCCGTTAACTGACTCGCTCCAGGTTGACCGGAACTCGTTAACTCCCCGTTGCCAAGCCAACGAGACGTCCCGGGACTGCCCCGAGCACCCCAACATCAAAGCGTACTTAACACGCGTCATCGCACGTAAAAGTATGGCTTTCCCTGAAAAACGCACTTTCCGGCACTTTCCGGGGGCGTTTCGGACATTTTCCGGACTGTTATTTAAAAAACGGACAAAACCGGAACCCGGGAACGAACTCCCACACATTTGGTGAGTCATGGGACACGTGGCGTGCATGCCACCTCCCTCTAGTCACCTTTCAATCAGAAATCAAGGCCAAAAGACTAAAATACCCCTGGTATACAGTCTCAATCCGACCGAACTCCCTTTGCAGACTTTCAGAAATTGCCAGCAAGTCCCTCAAAATTCCAAAATACCACAAAACCCCCTGGATTTCAGCCTATGTCCAGCCGGACTCATGCTGAATTTTCACCTATAAATAGAAGGGCTGTCAAAGCCATTTCATAACACAAAATTACTCCCCAAAAATCACCATTGACACGGCCCAACTGAGTTTCACCCCTTCCCGAGCTCCCGTTTCGTCTCGATTCGCGTGAAACTTTCGTATTTCGATCAAATACGCCCCTCACCACTACGAAACACCGTTCCAAACCACTTTCCGTATCCCGTATACACCCCAAGCCAAAAGAGTCGACCCTAGCCATAGGTATAATCCCTCTCTCTAATCTCTCGTTTCGTCTCGGTTTACGAGCCAGTCGCTACAACCGTTTCGAACAACGTTATTGAAATATAGACGCCTCCGTCTAACGGGGTCCAATACGTTTTAGCCCCTCGATCCTCTTCTCTTCCCGTAAGAGAAGTAATCACGGGTTAAAACGGCGTTCCGACCCCGTTCCGTTTAAATTTCTGTCATTTACCATTCCGGATCGATCGATCCGTCGATTGTCATTTACTTTTCTGTCATTTACAATTCCGGACCGTTTGATCCGGCGAACGTCATTTACAATTCCGAGCCATTTTGGCTCGTCGATCGTCATTTACAATTTCGAGCCGTTTTGGCTTGTTGATCGTCATTTACGATTCCGGATCGTTTGATTCCGTTGATACTGCTTTAAATACTGTCATTTACAAATTCCAACCCATTTGGATCGTGATAGTATTTACTTTTCAAAAGTCCGAGTCGCAACCCGATTCGTTGATCGCAAATCATTTAATACGCTCTTTCCCGTAAAAATCGTTAACAATGTAATGCCCGGTTCAAAACCGGAGTTCGACCTTCGAACTCTCTTTCAAAATGCGCGAAATGACATTTGGCATCCGAACGCTCATCTTCAAACTTAAAAGCAAACTTTTGACATTCAAAAACATTTAATACGTTTTTCCCGTAAAAATCGTTAACAATGTAATGTCCGGTTCAAAACCGGAGTTCGTCCTTCGAACTCTCTTTCAAAAAGCTCAAAACCGACGTTTGCCACGCAAATGCTCATTTCAAACTCAAAATCGACGTTTGCCACGCAAACGCTCATTTCCGTCTCAAAACCGACGTTTGTCATTCAAACGCTCGCCTTTTCAAACAAGATCACCTAATCAACGTTTGACATTCAAACCAAGATTAAGCTTGTCATTCAAGCCCCCATTTCAAAACACACACACACACACACACACACGATTTCAAGAATGGTAGAAAGACTCGTCAAACGAGGCGTTTCGGGTGATCTCGTAATACTCTTCCCGAAACGTAACGTGACCTTCGAACCTAACAATCTCTGGTACCAAATAGCTTTTTACTCGTTTTTTCTACCAATAAAAATGATCCCCCATTTTCATAGCTTTTTCCTATGTTTTTGCTACCAATAAAAACGACACCATTTTCACTAAAGCCGTTTCTCAACGTTTGGGCTCAAAATACAAAAACCGCATGGCGACTCCTCATTCCTTTCCAAGAAGCGAGGTCTCAAACACCAACCCTCCGCGAAAGACAACCGCATTTCGCCGCGCGTGAAATCCCGGGTAATTTCACCTAGCCATAGGTAACACTCCTTAAAACTCCGTTTTGCCTCTATTTACGCGTCAAACACTATTTTCGATTCGGTCAAAACTCTCAAAATGTAGACGTAACGCCGTCTACGGGACTCGATACG
Source organism: Adenophora triphylla var. japonica (assembly GCA_022495995.1). Classification (NCBI taxonomy): domain Eukaryota; kingdom Viridiplantae; phylum Streptophyta; class Magnoliopsida; order Asterales; family Campanulaceae; genus Adenophora; species Adenophora triphylla. The sequence continues at coordinate 336,329 of JAFEMH010001575.1, forward strand.
TTTTAGTCCCTAATCACTTCTCTCCCATAAGAGAAGTAATTTCGGGTTAAAACGGCGTTCCAGTCTCGTTTTTACTTTTTCTGTCATTTACCGTCCGGATCGTTTGATCCGTAGATTTGCACTTTTACCGTCCGAACCGTTTGGTTCGTGATTGTCATTTACAAAGTCCGGATTGTTTGATCCATTGATATTTCTATTTACTTTACGCAACTTTACAAATCCGAGCCGTTTGGCTCGTCGATCGTATCTTTACTGTCCAGATCGTTTGATTCCGTTGATACCGCACTTTTAATACTGTCATTTACAAGTTCGAGCCGTTTAGCTTGTGATAGTATTTACTTATAAAAGTCCGAGTCACCAAATGACTCGTTGATTGCATATCATTTATCGCCTTCTTTTCATAAAATTGGTAACAATGTAATGCCCGGTTCAAAACCAAAGTTCGTCATTCGAACTCCTTTTTCAAAACAACTCAAAATCGACGTTTGACATTCAAAAGTTCATTTCCGACTCAAAATCGACGTTTGACATTCAAATGCTCTTTTACCTCAAATCAACATTTGTCATTCAAGCTAAAGATTTAAGTTCGTCATTCGAACTCCCTTTTCAAAACAACTCAAAATCGACGTTTGACATTCAAACGCTCATTTCAGACTCAAAATCGACGTTTGACATTCAAACGCTCTTTTACCTCAAATCAACATTTGTCATTCAAACTAAATATTTAAGTTTGTCATTCGAACTCTTTTTCGAAATAACTCAAAATCAATGTTTGTCATTCAAACTAAAGATTTAAGTTCGTCATTCGAACCCCCTTTTTTTAAAACTCAAAATCGATGTTTGTCATTCAAACGCTCGTTTTCAAAAGCAACACGAACACACACACAAACACACACACTTTTCGAGAAAGGTAGAAAGACTCGTCATACGAGGCATTCTGGTGATCTCAATATACTCTTCCCGAAACGTAACATGACCTCCGAACCTAACAATCTCTTGTCCTAAAAGTCTTTTTTCAAGTTTTGGCTACCAATCAAAACATTCCTTTTTCAAATCCTTTTCCAAGTTTTGGCTACCAATCAAAACGTTCCTTTTTCAAAGCTTTTTTCAAGTTTTGGTTACCAATCAAAACGTTCCTTTTTCAAAGCCTTTTCCAAGTTTTGGCTACCAATTAAAATGTTCCTTTTTCAAAGCTTTTTCCAAGTTTTGGCTACCAATCAAAACGACCCCTTTTCAAACCAGCCATTTTCAAAGTTTGGGTTCATAATGCAAAACTACGTGGCGACTCTCCTTCACTCTTTCCAAGCGAGGTCCCAATTTTTCCTCGCGAAAGCCGCTCGCCGCGTTCCGCGCGCGATCCGTGTAATTTCAGTTGGCGACTCCGCTGGGGACAAGACATGTTTTTTCAAAACTCCCTCGTTTTAAAAAGCATTCCGTGGGTCAAACTTTCGTTTACCCTTCCTCGTTTTTTTTGTGTACGTGTGTGTCTTCAAAACACCGAACTATTTTCAAAAGAAAGATGTTGCATTTTCATCTCATTCAAAATCATAACATGTTCGTGCATTTCCGTTCATATTTAATTTTTGTGCTATATTTTTGAACTGCGCATAAATTCTTTAAAATGCATTATGAAAATCTCTATTTTACTCAGAAAAAAAATTTAGTGACCGCAGACTACTTGCACTGCTACCTCGGTACACCACACGCTACACGCACTCGCTGCCTCGGTACACTGCACACTACAACCCTCAACCCGGGGTGACCGTTCAGTTGCATCTTGATTGGTCTGCCATAGACCTTTCGAGTGTGCACGGGGTCATCCCAAGCAGCCCATCCTAGCCCGTGTAATCCATGCACTCTTTGTGTCACACTTCGTCCAAGACCTTGGTTGGTTTTTGGCTTAGTTCGTGTCATAAAGCCTAATTGTATGCTTTTACGCCAATCTCCCTCACAAGTCAAACTTAAAAGTTGAGATCAAAGGTCGTTCTCAACCCGAAGTCTTAGCTTTTCAGCCTTGACTTTGACGCAGAGCCGCGCTAAAAACATACCCAAAGGTTCAATGTGACACCGTGTCATCAAACCCTCGACGTATGCACCATGCCAGCCAAAACTTGGCCAATGCCAAAAGCTAAGGCCCCTCGCGCAAGCGAGTCAAGAGAGGTCATGCCGAAATTTTGGCACGATTTCTGCCTTAACTTAAGGATGTTGACTTCGATCGTGACCCGCATGTCACATACGTTGAAAGTTTACATGACCAGCTAGCCAAGTTCACTTTTTCCTTTGTCGGTGGAACTCGCTTGCCTTGTAGGACCCTCGCTCGGGATTTTCCTTCTCGGGAAGACAATTCATAGGTGAAAAACGAGGGGCTTATAAACGTAGTGCCGAGATCCAGTGATTCAAGCCCTAGGTTAGTTGCGAAAAAGAAGATGCAATCTTTTCCAACCAATTAGGACTCCGAGAAAATGCGTTTTAAGTAAACATTAAGCGGTAACTGCACATTGCACAAGACCAAAACCCTGAGCCAAATACCCTTTCTGAAACCTAAGCCCTGCCTTTCGTTCCCTGCAGCGAACAGAGAGTGGTTCAGAATTTAGGGTCAGCGCCTTGTCAGAATTACAGTTACGGCCGCATCAGATAGTTCTTCGGTTCCCTCAGTTCCTTCAGCCAGACTCTCCGACATGTCAGACTTACCGAGAAATCGTGATGGGAATGGAACTCCGCCACCAGTAACGGATATGACACTGGAAGAAGCCATCCGGGCCTGTGAGGTTCACAAGAAACACAAAGAGGATCAACAAAGTTTCGTGGTACAGCTTCTGAATGAACGGGGTATAGCAGCTATCCCCCAACCAGACGGTACTTTCGTTCTAATCGAGGACGAGGATCTTCCCCGATCAGCCCCTCAAACCTTCAACCAGGTTCCTCCCCCGCCAAATTGTGGGATTCCTTCAAACCAAGGAAACAGCCGACCGAGGCCTCATATTGCCACCTCTCAAGGCACCCCCATTATATACGGCCAAGCCAGTTCTACTCCTATCACTCGATACAACCAGCGCAGTGCTGGGCCATCTCAAACATATATCAATAGCCTCCAGTATCCTCTCGGGTTCAACCCATTGCCCATACACGAACCTCAAAACACCGGGGACAAACCCCGATACAATCCAGAAAAGGCCCCCATATATCCACATACATCAAACCTCCCACCTCCAATTACTGCCTCTCATATAGTAGCACCCGACACCGAGCCTCAAAATCCACCACTGGACCCAACCTTGGCATAGATGGTCAAACAAATGAATGACCTGAAAGCCAGCATGGGCAGCTCAAAGCAAGAAATGCTCCGATCCATAGATCCGGGAATGGTCACACCTCTCCCTGCCAAGTTCAGAATGCCAGAAATGGACCGGTTCGATGGGACTGAATGCCCACAAACACATGTTGACACCTACGTTCTCGGCATGAGATCAAAAGGAGCAATCCTTCAGCAAATGGCTGACCATTTCCAGCACACTCTCAAGAGTTCAGCATTACGATGGTTCCTAAGGGTCAAGCCCGCAGATCGCCATACCTGGGGTCAGATCAGCAACATCTTCCTGGAGAGGTAGCGATCCAACCTAGAGTGGGAGACAAGTCAAGAAGACTTAATCACCACCAAGCAGAAAGCAGACGAAAGTGTTGGAGAATTCTATAAAAGGTGGAGTTGGAAACTCTCCGAAATCATGGAGCCACTCTCCAAAGATGAACATATGCGGATCTTCAAGTCCTGCTTAAGGCCGTCCATCAAAACACTCATCAACCATCATTTCTTCCCGGATCTCCGAGTCATGGTCAATGCGGGCTCACAGTTCGAGAAAGATATCAAAGAAAAGCTGGCTACAGTGCCGCCTTACAGATACAGATCAACTGCTACATTCAATCCTGCACCGGCCTCCGTTAAAGGGAAAGATACTTCTGTCAACTACATCCATCAGGGACAACAGTCAAGCAAGAGAAACCCAGCCCTGCAAAGCAACGACTCTCCCAAGAAGCAACCTTCCATATGCTTCAACAAGCTGGAAATGCCTCTGAGTATAATGCTAGAAGGACTAATCAAAGAAGGCCTCCTCAAGCCTGTCAAAAACTACAAACCAAAGAATCCTACAGTCAATGCTGACAAAAGCAAGTACTGTGCCTTCCACCAATACCATGGGCACACAATTGACAACTGCCTGGGGTTACGGTATGAGATCCAGAATCTGATATAAGAAGGGAAATTGGAGCGTCCCTGTGGACCTAATACAGTCGGAAACCCATTTCCGAACAACAACAGTGTAAACTCCATCGAGTGGGTGCCAAAGAAGATTGCCGCAGAGCCAGTTCCTCTGCCTCATCTAGCCAAGTCATCATCAGACGTCCACATTTGGTATGATGTATATGACTGCACCGAATGCCTTGAATACGAGTTCTAGGACATGATCAGGGGCAATTCTCCCAGAAAGCATTATGATTATGATTATTATTATTTGCACCGTTGCACGAGCCATGGGTAGATTTCGCATTGTATGAGGGATGGTTCACGAATTTTTGGCTGATATGGATATAGTGAGACAGATCTTGAAGGTGGCCCACTCAGAGCGTTCTCCACAAATTCTGGTCCTTTCTTCCTCGGGACCATTTTTCGAATGTGACTGTTGTGGATTGGACCAAACAGTAGGTCTTTCAAGAAGAGGGCTTTGAGTTGTTCTTTTATGTTGGGTATCCTTTTGAACGGGTATTCATGCTGAACTGAGGTGACAACTGGTCCAGGTAGTGAAGTTCGGGATTGACTTATCGGACCGTGAGGGGTCTTGATTGGAGATTTGATATCGGACCGTGAGGCTCTCGATTGATTATTTGACCATGAAAGTCCGAGATCGAAGATTTGACCATGAAAGGTCGGGATTGAATATATGACCATAAAAGGTCGATATCTTGGATTGGACCGCGAAGGTCGGGAATGAAAATTGGGGATCGAACCCTGAAAGGTCTCGATTGGAGATTGGACCGCTAAGGTAACGATTGGAGATCGGACCGAGAAAGGTCGCGATTGAGGATTGGACCACTAAGATCACGATTGGAGATCGGACCGAGAAAGGTCGTGACTGAGGATTGGACCGCGAAGGTCATGATTCTAGATCGGTCCGAGAAAGGTCGCGATTGAGGATTGGACCGCGTTGGTCACGATTGGAGATTGGACCGAGAAAGGTCGCGATTGAGGATTGGACCGCGAAGGTCACGATTGGAGATTGGACCGAGAAAGGTCGCGATTGAGGATTGGACCGCGAAGGTCACGATTGACGATTGGACTGCTAAGGTCACGACTTGAGAATCGGACCGGAAAGGTCGCGATTTGAGGATTGGACCACTAAGGTCACGATTCGAGATCGGACCGAGAAAGGCCGCGATTTGAGGATTGGACCGCGAAGGTCGCTATTGGAGATCGGACCGAGAAAGGTTGCGATTGAGGATTGGACCGCGAAGGTCACGATTGGAGATTGGACTGAGAAAGGTTGCGATTGAGGATTGGACCGCGAAGTTCATGATTGGAGATTGGACCAAGAAAGGTCGCGATTGGAGATTGGGCCGAGAAAGGTCACGATTGAGGATTGGACCGCGAAGGTCACGATTGGAGATTGAACTGAGAAAGGTCGCAATTTTGAAAGATTGGACCGCGAAGGTCGAGATTGGAAAGATTCCCGAAATGGGACCATGCAATTTGTTATTCTATTAAATGTTTAAGTTTACTGAAAACATGTCTTTCCCAGAGTCCTAAATGGTTGGAAAAGATTTCTCTTCTTTTTCGCAACTACTCTAGGTCTTGAATCAGTGGATCCCGACACTACGTCTATAAGCCCCTCATTTTTCACCTGTAAATCGTCTTCCCGGGACGGACAATCCGGAGCGAGGGTCCTATAAGGCAAGTGAGTTCCACCGACAAAGGGAAAAGTGAACTTAAGTCTAGCTGGTCATGTAAACTTTCAACGTATGTGACATGCGGGTCACGGTCGAAGTCAACATCCTTAAGTTAAGGCAGAAATCATGCCGAAATTTCGGCATGACCTATCTTGACTCGCTTGCGCGAGGGGCCTTAGCTTTTGGAGTTGGCCAAGTCGTGGCTGGCATGGTTCTTACGTTGAGGGTTTGATGACACGCCGTCACATTGAACCTTCGGGTATGTTTTTTTTAGCGCGGTTTTGCGTCAAAGTAAAGGCTGAAAAGCTAAGACTTCGGGTCGAGAACGACCTTTGATCTCATCTTTTAAGTTTGACTTGTGAGGGAGGTCGGCGTAAAAGCATACACTTAGGCTTTATGACACGAACTAAGCCGAAAACCAACCGAGGTCTAGGACAAAGTGTGACACAAAGAGTGCATGGATTACACGGGCTAGGATGGGTTGTTTGGGATGACCCCATGCGCGCGCGAAGGGCGTATGGCAGGCCAATCAAGCTGCAACTAAACAGTCACCCTGGGTTGAGGGTTGTAGTGTGCAGTGTACCGAGGCAGTAGTGCGAGTAGTGTGCGGTCACTAAATTCTTTTTTCTGAGTAAAATAGAGATTTTTAGAATGTGTTTTAAAGAATTTATGCGCAGTTCAGAATATTGCACAAAGAATCAAATATGAACGAATATGCACGAACATGTTATGATTTTGAAAGAGATGAAAAACAACATCTTTTTTTTTTTTGAAAACAGCCCAACGTTTTGAAATCGGAGCTTTTGAAATTTCCTTTTTTTGAAAAGAAAAAACGAGTGACACGAATCATAAAGAAAACACACACGCACACAAAAACGAGAAAGGGTAAACGAAAGTTTGACACACAAAATGTTTTTTTAAAACAAAGGCAGTTTTGAAAAAAACACGCTTTTCCCCAGCGGAGTCACCAACTGAAATTACACGGATCGCGCGCGGGGACGCGGCGAGCGGCATTTCGCAACTTGGGCCTCGCTTCGGGAAAGAAAGAGTCGCCACGCCGTTTTGTATTATTAGCCTAAACTTTGAAAAGGGTTGGTTCGAAAAAGGAGGTCGTTTTGATAGGTAGCCAAAACTTGGAAAAGGCTTTGAAAAGGAGGTCGTTTTGATTGGTAGCCAAAACTTGGAAAAAGGCTTTTTTTTTTTATCAGAGATTGTTAGGTTCGGAGGTCACGTTACGTTTTGGGAAGAGTATATTGAGATCACCCAAAATGCCTCATATGACGAGTCTTTCTACCTTTCTCAAAAAGTGTGGGTGTGTGTGTGTGTGTTCGTGTTGCTTTTGAGAATGAGCTTGAATGACAAGCTTTAATCTTGGTTTGAATGACAAACGTTGATTTTGGTAAAAGAGCGTTTGAATGACAAACGTCAGTTTTGAGTTTGAAAAGGAGATTAAAAAGGGAGTTTGAATGACAAACTTGGTTTTGGACCGGGCGTTACGATGTTACCATTTTGATGAAAATTATGGCAAGTAAGATGCAATCAACGAGTCATTTTGTGATTCGGACATTTGTAAGTAAATACTATCAACAAACCAAACGGCTTAGACATGTAAATGACAGTATTGAAATTGCGGTATCAATGGATCGAACGATCCGGACTTGTAAAAGTGCAATCAACTAGCCAAATGACTCGGATTTGTAAAGTGCGATCGACGAGCCAAACGAATCTAATTTGTAAAGTGCGATCGACGAGCCAAACGACTCGGATTTGTAAAGTGCGTAAAGTAAGTGCAGTATCAATGGATCAAACGATTCGGACATATAAATGACAATCACGGATCAAACGATCCGGACGGTAAAAGTGCGATCGACGAACCAAACGGTTTGGACGGTAAATGACATAAAGTAAAAATGGGACTCGATCTCCATTTTAACCCAAAATCACTTCTCTTGAAGGAGAAAAGATGATAGAGGGAGGATCATTTCGAGACCCGTAGACGGCGTTCCGTCTACATTTTGAGAACTTCGACCGGATCGGAAGTAGCGTTTGGCGTGTAAAACGAGACAAAGCGGGTTTTAAGGAGTGAGAGTGTTACCAATGGCTAGGTGTGACTCACTACCAGAAACTGGTGTTTTAGCGACGGAATCAACAGCGACGGACTCATTCCGTCGCTAAATAGCGACGGAAATTAAGCTTTAGCGACGAAATGATTTTGGCATCAAATTTACCGACGGAATTTAATTCCGTCGCTATATTCCGTCGTTAAAACAAATATTCCACGAATATTCGTTTTATTACCGCCACTATTTTGGGGCATAATTTATCGACAGAATATTCCGTCGCTAGTTCTTTATCAGCGACGGAATTATTCCGTCGGTGAAAAGTTAATATTTTTGTATTTTTTTTATTTATCAGCGACGGATTATTCCGTCGGTGAAAATTAAATATTTTTTTTATAATACACCGACGGAATATTTCCGCCGCTGATAAATTAAAAAAAATTAATTTATCAGCGGCGGAAATATTCCGTCAGTGTAAATAAAATATTTTTTATTTTTTTTTAAATAATACACCGACGGAATATTTTCGCCGCTGAATAATTAATTTTTTTTTAATTTATCAGCGGCGGAAATATTCCGTCGGTGAAACGTAAATATTTTTTTTTTTTTTTAAATAATACACCGACGGAATATTCCGTCGGTGATTATAAAATTTAATTTTTAATTATTTTTAGAACTAATTTACAAAATAACTAACTGAAAACATTAAAAAATTATACTGAAATGTTGGAAAATTGACTGGAATTTCAAAAAACTAATTGAAATTTTGAAAAACTAACTGGAAAGGTTAAAAAACTGACTGAAATTCTAAAAAACTAACTGAAAACGATAAAAAAACTGACTGAAATTTCAAAAAACTAACTGAAAATGTTTTACCCTATACCATATACTATATACCCTATACCATATACTATATATATACCCTATACCCTATACCATATACTATATACCCTATACCATACACCCTAACCCCTAACCCCTAAACCCTAAACCCTAAATCCTAACCCCTAAACCCTAAACCCTAACCCCTAACCCCTAAACCCTAACCCCTAACCCCTAAACCGTAATCCCTAACCCCTAACCCCGAAACCCTAAACCCTAACCCCTAGACTCTAACCCCTAATGCCTAAACCCTAAACCCTAAACCCTAAACCCTAAACCTTAACCCCTAAACCCTAACCCTAACCCCTGAACCCTAACCCCTGAACCCTAAACCCTAAACCCTAAACCCTAACCCCTAAACCCTAAACCCTAAACCCTAACCCCTAAACCCTAATCCTTAAACCTTAAACCCGCATCTGGGCAGAGCGTTTTGTGCGGGCAATTTTGGCAATCCACGGTGCGATCAGTGCGTGTTTCTTTTCTCCGGCCAAATTCCGGCACCGATGGCCAAACCACCTGACATTGTTGATCAGGCGACCTTCCCTACCCTTCCTAATACACAATTACCGAAGGATTTAGCACACAACATTCCAAATCTCATCAATTCGAATTTCGTTTGTCCGCAAAAACCAAGTTTCGTGCGAGCTGTGCAAGGTGATCGGAAAAGCTTCGATGGCGTCAATGGAGTACTAGGTTATGCTTGCCTACCTCCTAGAAGAAAGTCTAAGGTGGATAACAAGACAGCGGTGTTGTTTTCCAAAATCGAATTATCAACTGCCAATGAGAAACTTCGAAACTCCATGGTTCTCAAATTCTCAGCAGGTAGGCCTACCTTACTACAAATTCATGAGCATATAAAGCATAATTGGTGTTTGAGTGGTGAATTTGTTGTCAGTTTAATTGATCCTCGTCATGTTGGAGTGTACATTGAAAATGAGGATGATCTAAGATTAGCTCTGTCTAAGAATTCACATATGATTAACAAATGCATGTACAGAGCATTTAGGTGGACTCCGGAGTTTAATCTGAATGTTGAGAATCCTGTAGTAGCTGTGTGGATTAGGCTCCCTGGAATTCCATGGCCTTTTTATTACGGGGAAATGTTGGAGTGCATTGGTAATGAAATAGGGAAGTTCCTAAAGGTGGATAATAGGATTTTGGCACTCACAAATCAGTTATTTGCAAGGTTATGCGTTGAAGTTGATGTATCCCAGCCTCTAGAAATTGAAATATGGATTGGAGAATCAAAGGAGGTTGGATTTTGGCAGAAAGTTGTATATGAGGGTAATATTGCTTATTGTAGTGGATGTGGGATCTTGGGACATTCTATTGGTATTTGCAGGAAGGCTAGAACAAGGAATGTTAATACTAGAATCAATGATATTGGGGAATAACAAAGTAAGGCAGAAGGAAAGAAACCAATGGTTAATAATGTGGAGAATTCCTGGGATATAACCAAACAAGAATGGATGAGAAAAAAAAATACAGATCCTTCCAGTAGCAAAGAAGATAATCAAGTGGAAATCAATAATGAAAACCGAAAGGAAAATGATCATATTGATGTTCTGGAAAATCAGATGTTAAGGCAAGTGGAAAATTAGACTGTGAATAAATAGGGAAAACAGGTCCAAATTGGGGGTGGATACTTTAAGTGTTTGGAGGAAATTCCAGAAGAAGAGATAGAGGAACAGATTGAAACTTCAACAGCTGATGAAAAGAAAGATGAAAACAAAACAGAATTTGGAACTTCAAAGCATGTTGAAACAGAGAGTATGAAGTTGAATAATTTGGGAGATAAGGGCATTAATGATGAGCATGTTGATCAGATAAGGGTTGGCAGTGAAAGAAAAGCTAAACAATCTGAAGGTGTTACGATTGTATTGCTGATGAACATCAGCATGATGAAAACAATAGTCCAATTGGTAGTATACAGTCAGCTTATAGAGTAGATGAGGATGTAAAACAACAACAACATCAGATTTTAGCAGAAAAGATGCTATAGGCTTTAGTGAAGAAGAGATAAGGTATAATAGCATTGTGGAAGCTGAAATAAGGATGGAAAAACAGAATAAGGGGGATTGAATGCCTTGGGCCTTGTACTTTGAATATGGAGGATTCTTGTCCTTCTAGCAATGTTTTGGATAGTCCAACTGATGGAAAAGAAACAAAAGGAAAAAGCAATGAAAAGGAAGTAGAGAACAAGATCATTGAAGGAACAAATGAAGATGACGAGGAAGAATATCAATTATATGTGGGGAAGAATAATAGAAAAAAGAAAGGGAATGCATATAGTAGAACAAGAGCTGGAAGCAAGAGGGCTCAATGATTCTAACATTGTTCCAATGATTCAGGTTTGGATCTTGCCGAAGTTGTTTATCATGTAGTATTTCCCAATGGAAGTGTGTATGGTAGCTTGGATTCAAGTTGATGGTTTCAAGTTGTTGAAAGTTCAATCAGCTATGAAGAAAGATCACAGTTATTTCAGTTTGTGGTTTAATGGTTGGCAACATCAGAATAAATCAGTTTACAGGTGGCTGTTGTTTCAATCAACAAGTAGTTGGCAGCATCAGCAAGGTTTGCTTGTGGTTAGAACTGAAAATTGGGATCTGGTAGTTTTCTGTTATGTTGGTTATATTGGTTTGTTGTTGTATTGCAATGGATATCCTATGGAATATAGGGAGAATCAAATCATCAATCAGGTTTGGTGGTATTCTGATTGGGTGGTCAGATTGGTTGGTTCTATCTCAGTAATGACAGCATTGAAGCAGGTTAACAGCCATTTATTTCTAATTTTTGGCTGCTGGCATCATTTGATTGGTTTGTATGGTGTGTTAGTGTTGTTTGTTTGCTTGGTTTTGTGGAAAGCTTATGGTAATTTATATATTTGTGGTTCCAATTTGCTGTTTGAAGAAGTTGTGGATAGGTGGCAGCATTTAGCTGGTTTTTTGAAGCAATTTGCTGGTGGTTATCAGTATATGGTTATGGCTTTCTTTTTGGTTGGAAGATCTTGTGTGGCCGAGACATATTGGCTGCAAATAGACATGTATAGATATATGGATAGAGAAGATATTGGTATGTGAGTAGAGGATATAATGTTCATTTTAGGAGTCATAAAGAGATGTTGAGATTGTTTTGGAAGGTAAAGGAGATAGGATATAATGTGTTTAGAATGATAGGTGATATATGTGTTATAGTGAGGTTGAGGTTTAGGCTCCATTTCACTATTAATGTGAATGGTTGTCCCCCTCTTGTAATAATTCGTATGGTTGTGTTTAATAAAATTCTTCCAGGTTCCGTCCTGGTTTAAAAAAAAAAAAAAAAAAAAAAAAAAAAAAAAAAAACCTAACCCCTAAACCCTAACCCCTAACCCATAAACCCTAAACTTTAACCCTTAAACCCTAAACCCTAAACCCTAACCCCTAAACCCTAACCCCTGAACCCTAACCCCTAACCCCTAAACCATAAAACCTAAACCTTAAACCCTATTCCCTAACCCCTAAACCCTAAATCCTATAGTGTATAGGGTATAGGGTATAGATAGGGTATAGTGTATAGGGTATATGGTATAGGGTATAGTGTATAGTGTATAGGGTATAGTGTATAGTGTATAGTGTATAGTGTATAAGGTATAGGGTATAGTGTATATCGTATAGGGTATAGTGTATAGGGTATAGGGTATATTGTATAGGGTATAGTGTATAGGGTATATGGTATAGTATATAGTGTATAGGGTATAGTGTATAGGGTATAGTGTATAGGGTATAGGGTATAGGGTATAGTGTATAGGGTATAGGGTATAGGGTATAGGGTATATGGTATATGGTATAGTGTATAGGGTATAGGGTATAGGGTATAGTGTATAGGGTATAGGGTATAGTGTATAGGGTATAGGGTATAGTGTATAGGGTATAGGGTATAAGGTATAGGGTATAGTGTATAGGGTATAGGGTATAGAGTATAGGGTATAGGGTAAGTGTATAGGGTATATTGTATAGGGTATAAGGTATTGTGTATAGGGTATAGGGTATAGTGTATAGGGTATAGTGTATAGTTTGTAGGGTATAGGGTATAGTGTATTGGGTATAGGGTATATGATATAGTGTATAGTGTATAGGGTATAGGGTATAGGGTATAGTGTATAGGGTATAGTGTATAGTGTATAGGGTAGAGTGTATAGGGTATAGGGTATAGGGTATAGTGTATAGGGTATAGTATATAGGGTATAGGGTATAAGGTATAGTGTATAGTGTATAGGGTATAGTGTATAGGATATAGGGTATAGGGTATAGGGTATAGTACTGTACAGTAATTTAAAATAATTTTCATGTTTTATATAAATAAAAATAATGATATTTATTAAATTAAAATTAATTACTATTTATGATTTATTTATTTTTTCAAAAATAATATTTATTGACTCATACTTATTTTTTGACAGTAATTTAAAATAGTTTTCATGTTTAATATAAATAAAAATAATGATATTTATTAAATTAAAATTAATTAATATTTATGATTTATTTATTTTTTCAAAAATAATATTTATTGACTCATATTTATTTTTTTGAGAGTAATTTAAAATAATTTTCAAGTTTCATATAAATAAAAATAATGATATTTAAAATAATTTTCATGTTTTATATTAAATTAAAATTAATTAACCTCAGCGACGGAATATTCCGCCGCTAAATATTGATTCTAGCGTCGGAATTTAAATTTTGCCGCTATAATCAATGTTTAGCGACGGAATATTCCGTCGCTTGTGTTAATTAAACCAGCAGCGGAAATTTCTGTCGGTGTTACATGCCATGTCATCAATCCGCGTGATTACGTATTTACCAGCGGCGGATTACCAGCGACGGAATATTCCGTCGCTGAAATGATATATTAATAAAAATTTTGACGCCCTAAATTACATCACACTGTAAACTCTCTCTCTCTCTCTTCTCGCTGTCTCTCTCTTCCCTCGGGTCACGTACATCGCCGCCGTCAAACTCTCCATACCGTGACGAAGAAGCTCGCCGGTCACCCTCTCCACCGTCTCCATCCTCACACGCACACCGGCCGGAAAATCACAGCTCCTCCTTCTCCGTTAATCGCCTCAACCGGTAATTTTTAATCTCTTTCTCTCTCACATCTCTCCTTGCCGTCCCCAATTTGGGATTTTGCCAATGGGTTATTCTGTGTAGTTTGTATACTCTAATTTTGAGTATAAGTTCATATAGATTTGGTATTTGAATATACCCTTGATTATTTGACAATGGCAAGCTGGAAACTGGTTCTGTTGAGGATTGCTATTCGGAATTTGGTTATTTGACAACCTAGAATTTCAGTAGGTTCATTATTGTCTCAGAAATTGGTTCTGTTGAGGATTGCTATGTACATCTCAAAATATGGTCTTTATAGAAAAAAGCAAATATTCTCTCTCTAGAAATTTCTCTCCTTCCCGTCACTAGGGTTTGCCCTAGGGGCTGATTGCCGGCGGCCTATGGCCGATCCTAAGATCTTGTTTCCTCCGCTTCAATCTTCCATGGTTAACTCCCCTTCTCTCCTTGATTCGTTGAAAGATCATAACCCTAGAACTACCAAGCCGCTTTTGCATGAACCAAACCCTAACCCTAATTCCCATGCAACGCCCCCCCAAACCCTAGTAAATCCTTTGCGTCGTTGGTAGCACAACCACGTATTCTGCCAATCCATGATATTCCTCTTCTTCCAGCTGCTACACATAAGGGTGTTCCTTCTCTAAAATTATCAAAGGAAGCAATTGATGCCTTTTCTCGCCCTTTCTCTTGGACTCTTGTTGGAAAATTTACTAATGGAAGGCCTACTATGGAGGCTGCTCGGATTGCCTTCTCTCAATTCAAATTAAAAGGTGAGTATAAGCTTGGTCATCTGGATTCTAGGCACATGTTGATTCAATTGAATAATGAGGAAGACTTCCAAAGAATATGGACTAGAGAAGTGTGGTATGTCCATCGCTTTCCTATGAGAACATCTGTTTGGACTCCTTCTTGGAAGCCTCAAACCGATTCTTCCATTGTCCCGATTTGGGTAAGTTTACCAGGGCTTCCTGTGCATCTATTCAATAAGATATTCTTGTTTTCTTTGGCTCGGATTTTTGGAAAGCCTATGTCAATCGACAAGGCCACTGCTGATTTATCCCGGCCAAGTGTAGCTAAGGTTCTTGTGCAAGTTGATCTTCTTAAAAGGTTGCCTGAAAAAATTCATATTGACTGTGGAGATTGCATGCCGAGTTTCTTCCAAGCAATTGAATATGATAATATACCTTTGTATTGCAGTCATTGCTTTATTTTGGGTCATGATATTTCTGTTTGTCGAAAGGCCAATCCCTCTCTTAATGATTCAAAACCAAATTCAAAAACTAAGGATTCAAAATCAGCCTTGCAAGTGGAGAAGGGTGAAAAGGTTTATGTTCCAAAGCAGGTTGTATCTAATCCTTCAAAGGTCGTATCTAGTAGTGGTGCTCAAGAAACTGAGATTGTTGATCTCGATGGGGGATTGTCCAATCTAAGCCGTCAGCCGAAAATGGTTGTGAAGATATTGATACCCATAATGTGACGGTTGACTCCCAAGGTGAAGATTTGGTAGGCTTGGATGACACAGCTATTGTTGAGATAAATACAGGCAATGAAACTGCACGGTTGCTCTTTGCTGCGCTTGGAGCGCAATTGGGGGCTTTGGCCATTCAGAATGGGGCTATTGACTCACCATCCATCCCTATGACGGCTCCTGTGGTGGATAGCGAAGCGCTAAATCTCGTTCGGGAAAAGGTTAGTCAAATTCAAGCTTCATCAGCTCCTAACTTACGTCCCTCTTCTGCTCGTATGCCAAATCCTAAATATTTTAATCCCGAATTTGTAAACCCAAAAAACCTAAAAGAAGCTCTTACTATTCGGGAAAAATGCGATTCTGAACCGGAAGGCGGTCTTTCTGCTACTTCTCCTTCGGCATATCTAGAAGCTCGCACTTATGGGGGTATTGTTGGAGGAGTTCATGTTGATCCGTGGGCTCCAATGGCTGACTGCGATAATTTTGAAGATTATTACGATGAAGAAGATGGATTTCAAAAGGTTAAAGGAAAACGAGGAAAATCTGGATCGAAAGCTAAATCAAAAAACTCAAGCCTAAAAGGCCTTGGATTCCTAAAAGGCAATTTGATTGACCTTTTATTTTATTTTTATTTTATGTTTTTTCTTCTTATTTAATTTTTTTTTTCTTTTTTGTGATGGTTCTGGCTTAGTCCTCCATCACCTCTTTGTACCTTTTATTTTTCAATAATATTTAGGGGGCATTGCCCTTTTCGCTCTAAAAAAAAAAAAAAAAAAAAAGAAGAGGATTGCTATGTACATTTATATGTTAGAAATAATATTATTGTGAAAAAGGAAAAGGTAATCCCCCATTATTATTTTTAAAATCTTATTGCTTCTAAGCAGAAAAAGACTGAAGCTTTAATCTACAGTTTCTGTCATTAAAAAACTGTTTAATAGATATTTCTTCTGAGGACCCCTAATGTGATTTAACATCAGACATATGTTTGGTTATGCAAGCACTTGGATTCAAGCCATTCCCCTTCCAGTCAGGGGCGGAGCCAGGAATTGGTCGAGGGGGGGGGGCAAGATTACACGGGAGTTCGGGGGCAGCGCCCCCGAAAAAAAAAATTCGGGTCGGACAAGTAAAAAATGGGTCGGATCCATGAAATACAATGTATTTTAGTTAACAAAAATGATAAAAGTAAATAATTCAAAGAACGATTGAAATAATGTTGAAGTATTTAACGCAAACAATTTATTAAAATATATTACTCGTACAAAAAAGAAATTCAAATTTGCTAATTAAACTTGGGATAATAGGAAGAAAGACCAAAAACAAAAAAAAATTGGGAAAAGCCTAACGAATTAATTAAGATTGAAAAAATGTGAGGAAATTAAGAGAAAGAATAGCAAAGATGGAAAATAAATAAAATTAATTGAAATTGCAGGTAGCAGGGTTCGAACATGGATTTAAAAGGAAACACCAAAGGCTTTAACTTCACTCCTTCTACCGCTGAACCACACCACTCACTGGTGTTAATCTTGAAGTTAATTATATATATACATATATAACAAAAATATGGTGGGGGCAAAAAAAAAAATTTCCACTGCATTTCCGGCCGGTGTGGGGGCGAGTGCCCCCGCCTGCCCCCCTGGATCCGCCCCTGCTTCCAGTAGCATTATGAGTGTGCATGCACCCTATTTTGTTTGTTATACACCTTGGTTTATCTCTCCACTCGTCGTAAGATTAATTTTTTCTGTCTGGTAATTTATCCACATTTAGCTTCCCATATGAAACATTAAAGGAAGATATATAGACATTAGAGATCTCGAAACAAGTGCTTGTTATTTGATTTATTATTATGAACAGAAGGTATACCCTGGCATCCCCTTCTCAATGATAAATGCTGTGATTCCTTTTGAACGAGCCGCAATGTCCGTTTTTGCATAAATAACCTGCTCATATATAAAGATATAGTTTTGATGAAAGTCAAGTACAAAAGCAGAAGTGAAGGATGAAGATGAAGTTAAATTTCCATAAAAAGCAAGGTTATAAATCGTTTTTGGAAGAACAAAGTAGGTACCTTTTGGTACTTTCATTTATTTACTAAATATTAAAAAAAATGTCCGGAAAGAGGAAACAATAGTAATATTTCCGCTCAAGAACTAGAGATTGTTGGACTTTTGTATGGCTTCTCAAGAACTTAACAGAAAAACTTGACTGAAAATTTAACGGAGATTGGGAAAAACTAGAAAACAAGTCGAGTCTTGTATTATATACAATCTCCGTAAGAGTTATTTGTCCCGCACAGGTGCTTACGGTTGAATAACAAAACTCTCGTAAGAGTTATTTGTCCCGCACAGGTGCTTACTCCAATATAACTAATCTAACGAACAACACAATGTTTTGAACTTTGGACTTGAAAGGATTTGATGCAACAAGATGATATGATTTGGGTATGTTAATCTATCTCACTAGAGGGTAAAGAGGCTTAAATGACTGTATATGTAAATTGAAATTCGGAGGGAAACTATTTAAAGAAAGTTAAAGGGTTCATGGCTGTTCACTCCAAGAGGTGCCAAAACTGTTCAGTTTCTGCGTACGAGCGCGGCCGCTCTTGCCTTGAGCGCGACCGCGCTCTCATGCCGAGGCCAAGCCAAGATTTAACTTAAATCAGCGCGGCCGCTCTAGGCTGGAGCGCGACCGCGCTTAAGCCCAGAACTGAAAGGTCACGAAAACCTTTTGGGAACAGTTGTGACCCAAAACCAATTTGAATCAGTCCAAGTCAACCCAAGTTAACTTTAACCCTTTATTTAACTTTCGTTAAGTTACAAAAACACTTGTCATTAATTCTCATTCACCCTAGATGATTTTGAGACATTAAACGAGTTTAATAATCTGCAACAAATGTAGAATATATTTTGTAACAAGTCCCGTTAACGAATAATGAACTCCGTTAGAATCTTGGGTACACGTTAAGTCAAACTTAACTTTACGTTACCCATTTCCAACAATCCCCCACATGAATGACAATTAATGCATGAATGCAATTTCGTCCAAAGTTCCGGCGAACTATTATTACATCGGGATAGATAGCTTGTGGCCTTGAATCCTCCTTAGTGAAATATTATCGGATATACTAGCCATTTGGTAGCGAGTCGCTTTGAACCAGTGACTGTCGGATGTATACCAAGACAATAATACTCACATAATAACAGCTCTAACAATTGTTGTTCTCACGTTTTGTCCATTTCGGCCTTGGTCCGTATCTCATTCATAAGCGTTCTTTTAGAGGCGGCCTAGTTACCTCTCGCTTATATAGGTGATTCTCACTATAAGGAGTATCATGCACTACTCCACCCGTAGGTATAGAAATCATTAAAAGTTTTCTCAACTTATCCTTACCACTGCTGCATGTGCGTGTACTTGGATGTTCTAGGAATGAGTATTCAACAATCTCCAGGTTGATAAACCGAGTTGTTGTTTCCAAGTAACTCTACTAGAATTTATAACTTGGTTGCCTCATTGAACCAAGGGTCTGGGATCTCCATTTCTCAAGGTTGAGTGTCCGCTATAAGTTCTTTTGTTGTGGGTTTTAAACCCATTCCCCTTAACAGTTTATACAGTTGATCTCGATTTATACCTTTGGTAAACGGATCCGCTATGTTATCACATGACTTTACATAATCAATAGTGATAACGCCATTCTTGATCAACTGTCTAATGGTATTGTGTCTACGACGAATATGTCTAGATTTACCATTGTACATACTATTCTGTGCCCTTCCTATTGCTGATTGACTATCACAATGTATCATAATAGCAGACACAGGTTTACTCCAACAAGGAATATCCTCCAGGAAGTTCTTAAGCCATTCTGCTTCTTCCCCAGCTTTATCTAAAGCGATAAATTCAGACTCCATCGTGGATCTGGCTATACATGTCTGTTTAGAGGATTTCCATGACACTTCTCCTCCACCTATTGTGAATACATGTCCACTCGTGAACTTAGAGTCTTTTGTGTTCGATATCCAATTTGCATCACAGTATCCTTCCAATACTGCTGGATATTTCTTGTAAAGTATCCCATGGTTTAATGTATACTTTAAATATCTTAGTACTCTCATTAGTGCTTTCCAATGATCAGTACTAGGATTACTTGTGAACCTACTTAGTTAGCTCACTGAATATGCAATGTATGGACGTGTACAATTCGTTAAGTACATCAGACTACCAATTATTCTTGCATATTCCAGTTGAGAAACTGGTTCCCCTTTGTTCTTGGCTAAATGTAGTGCCAAGTCTACCGGTGTTTTAGTCGGAGGGTAATCAAAGACATTGAATTTCCGAAGAACATTCTCTAGGTAATGGGATTGTGAAAGAACTAATCCTTCAGATGTTCTAGAGATCTTTATCTCTAATATTACATCAGCTAATCCCATGTCTTTCATGTCAAAGTTCTTCTTTAACATGCCTTTGGTATTCATGATTAAATCATGATTACTTCCCATTATGAGCATGTCGTCTACATAAAGACAAACAATAACGAATGATTCAGATGTTCCTTTAATGTAGACACATTTGTCACATTCATTAATCTTGAATCCATTCGATAACATGGTTCTATCGAACTTCTCATGCCATTGTTTAGGTGCTTGTTTTAGTCCATACAAGGACTTTACAAGTTTACACACCTTTCGTTCTTTACCAGGAACCACGAACCCTTCGGGTTGTTCCATGTAAATTTCTTCATCAAGTTCTCCATTTAGGAAAGCAGTCTTCACATCCATTTGGTGTATCTCAAGATTATGCACTGCTGCAATAGCTATGAGAACACGAATTGATGTGATCCTTGTGACAGGGGAGTATGTATCGAAGAAATCATATCCCTCTTTCTGTCTAAAGCCTTTGGCAACCAGCCTAGCTTTGTACTTTTCGATTGATCCATCCGCCTTATACTTCCGTTTGAGGATCCATTTGCAACCTAATGGTTTGCAACCTGGAGGGAGATCAACTAATTCCCAAGTATTGTTGAGCATTATGGATTCTATTTCACTGTTAATAGCCTCTTTCCGAACGAACTATCCTGATTTGGATAACGCTTCATTAACGATTCTGGTTCGTTTTCTAACATGTAAGACAGAAAATCAGGACCAAAAGTCTTTTCCACTCTTGCCCTTTTGCTACGTCTCGGTTCTTCATCTTCTATTTGAGAAGGACCGGTTGTAGACTCATGTGTTCTCTTATTAGAACTTAGATGTTTTCAAAGAATACCGCATTCCTTGATTCTATAGTAGTTCCTACATGCATATCAGGAATGTCTGATTTGTGCACTATAAACCGATAGGCACTACTATTATTGGCATATCCAATAAAAACACAGTCAATGGTCTTTGGACCAATCTTGACTTGTTTAGGCTTAGGTACTTCAAGCTTGGCCAAACACCCCCACACTTTAAGGTATTTAAAACATGGCCTACGATTATGCCACAATTCATAGGGCGTTTTATCAATACCTTTCATGGGTATTTTATTAAGAACATAATTAGAAGTGAGTATTGCTTCCCCCCACAAGTTGTCGGGTAAGCCTGAACTTATCAAAAGCGCGTTCATCATCTCCTTGAGAGTACGATTTTTGTGTTCAGCAACTCCATTAGATTGAGGGGTATATGGAGCCGTTGTTTGATGAATTATGCCGGATTTCCAACATAGTCCTTCAAACGGTGCTTCATATTCTCCACCTCTATCGCTTCTAATTTTCTTAATTTTCAAGTTAAGTTGATTCTCAACTTCTTTCTTATAAGTCTCAAAAGCCCCTAAGGCTTCATCCTTACTTCTTAAGAGATAAACATAGCAGTACTTAGTGCAATCATCTATAAACGTAATGAAGTACTTTTTACCTCCTCGAGTTTGCACAAGTTTTAAATCACATATGTCGGTGTGAATTAATTCGAGAGGAGTTGTGTTTCTTTGTATGGCATTAAATGGCGACTTCGTCATTTTTGCCTCAACACAAACTTCGTACCTATTAGTCGAGTCGGATTTAGTCATTTGGATTAAATCTTGTCTCGCTAATTTCTTAATGGTGTCGAGATTTACATGTCCTAATCTATCATGCCATAAATTAGAATTTTCCGACAAGTAAACATAAGAAACACAATTTTTATTCATCGCACTTTGGCGGATCACATTTATTACATTCATTTTAAAAAGGCCCTCCTCGAGGTAACCTTTTCCAAGAAACAAACCATTCTTGGTTAGTACAAATTTTTCGGATTCGAATACGAGTCTAAAACCGGCCTTACTAAGCAAAGCGCCGGACACCAAATTTTTACGGATGTCTGGAACATGCAGCACATCCAACAAGGTTACTTCTTTTCCGGAAGTCATCTTCAACATCACGTTTCCAATGCCTTGAACATCGGAGGTCGCAGAATTTCCCATGTAGAGCTTTCTTCCGGAGATGGGAGTATAGGAGGAGAAACTTTCCTTATTACCACAAATATGGCGGGTAGCACCGGTATCTATCCACCAAGCTTTTGGATTCTCCTCCAAGTTTGCAATGTTGGCCTCAAAGATCATCGCTGCAAAGTCTAGGTCCATGTGGTCAACATTATTTGCCTCTTTCTTTGGAAGACGACAGTCTTTTGCTAAATGGCCCGGTTTGCCACAATTATAGCAAAACCCCTTGAACTTCTTAGAGCCCTTCTTCTTCCCTTTCTTAGCATTCCCGGCATTTTCGGAATGCTTTCTCTTTGTGCCACTTGTGCTAGCCTCGGCGAGATTGACCTTAGCCTCCATCTTGCCCTTAGCAACCTTGGCCTCGTTGATTCTATTGTTCTCTTCTATTTGAAGACGAACAACAATGTCTTCCAAGGACATCTCCTTGCGTTTATGCTTGAGATAGTTCTTGAAATCCTTCCACGAAGGCGGCAACTTTTCAATGATAGAAGCCACCTTGAATGGATCATTCATGATCATCCCCTCGACATCAAGCCCATGTAGAATTATTTGGAATTCATCTACTTGAGTTGTTACCGATTTGGAATCGACCATCATGAAGTCAAGATACTTACCGACGACAAATTTCTTTGACCCGGCGTCTTCTATCTTGTACTTCCTTTCCAAGGTGTCCCACAATGCCTTGGCTAACTCGACGGTACTATACACATTGTATAGTGCATCATCAAGTCCATTTAAGATGTAATTCTTACATAAAAAATTACCGTGAGCCCAAGCCTCCTTTGCCATTTGCCTTTGGGGGTCGGGATCACCATTTTCCACCGCTGGAGGATCTTCCTTTAAGAAGCGGTGCAAGCTTAGGGTGGTCAAGTAGAAGAGCATCTTCTGTTGCCATCTCTTGAAATCCACACCAGTGAATTTCGCGGGTTTCTCACCATGACCGAGGTGATGTGGAGTAGGAGCGGGTGCAACATGGTTGAATGTAGCATCACCTTGAGAAGGAGGCGTAACATTCCCTTGACTGGATGAGGAGACATCTTTCTCATTTGCCATCCTTGAAGGTCTTGAAGAAGCATTGAAATAACTCTTACGATTGTTGGACTTTTGTATGGCTTCTCAAGAACTTAACAGAAAAACTTGACTGAAAATTTAACGGAGATTGGGAAAAACTAGAAAACAAGTCGAGTCTTGTATTATATACAATCTCCGTTAGAGTTATTTGTCCCGCACAGGTGCTTACGGTTGAATAACAAAACTCTCGTAAGATAAACCGACTTTACTATTAGTTATAAGGAGCACTCCAATATAACTAATCTAACGAACAACACAATGTTTTGAACTTTGGACTTGAAAGGATTTGATTCAACAAGATGATATGATTTGGCTATGTTAATCTATCTCACTAGAGGGTAAAGAGGCTCAAATGACTGTATATGTAAATTGAAATTTGGAGGGAAACTATTTAAAGAAAGTTAAAGGGTTCATGGCTGTTCACTCCAAGAGGTGCTAAAACTATTCAGATTCTGCGTACGAGCGCGGCCGCTCTTGCCTTGAGCGCGACCGCGCTCTCATGCCGAGACCAAGCCAAGATTTAACTTAAATCAGCGCGGCCGCTCTAGGCTGGAGCGCGACCGCGCTTAAGCCCAGAACTGAAAGGTCACGAAAACCTTTTGGGAACAGTTGTGACCCAAAACCAATTTGAATCAGTCCAAGTCAACCCAAGTTAACTTTAACCCTTTATTTAACTTTCGTTAAGTTACAAAAACACTTGTCATTAATTCTCATTCACCCTAAATGATTTCGAGACATTAAACGAGTTTAATAATCTACAATAAATGTAGAATATATTTTGTAACAAGTCTCGTTAACGAATAACGAACTCCGTTAGAATCTTGGGTACACGTTAAGTCAAACTTAACTTTCCGTTACCCATTTCCAACAGAGATTCATGAGGACCCTCATGAATCTCTAGTTCTTAACCTAGTAAAGTTAATAAATAAAATGTTCCATTTCTTTTCTTAACCTAGTAAAGTTAATGTTAAAGCTATGGAGGGGAGGGATACATGTATACATTAAAAATAACATAGAGATTCATGAGGACCTCATGGAATATAATGATAGGGTTCTAGATCCCATTTTGGGGCGATTGACGGCATCGCGGACGGTGATTATGTCGCCTACGTTTGAGCGCCTGATATCAATCCTGGCACCCTAGATGCACCTTAGGTCGGATCTTGTGTAAAGTCAAAGGGGGAGGGGGGTGAAGTCTAAAATTAGGAAGACTTGGATGGAAGTATTGTTAAGGAATTAGACTCCTAATCATTGTCTAAAATTAGGAAGAAAACTCTTAGTGGCACTGCTTATAGGGTATTGTGGTTGGTGGTTAACATCTTAAAATATAAACAAGATGAGAGCCTTTCTCATCCATATCTATCAAAATCCGTCCATCTTTCGTTTCGAAAGACAAAGCAAACAAATTCTCCACTGTTTGAGCAAAGAATTTTCTGTTTAATAAGAGTTTTTTCAGTTTCACTGACCTCTTCTCTCTAAGGATCTCAAACATCACAGCCATGTTTGTGACAGTGTCTATTTTCTCTTCTTTGGTGTTATACTGTTACCTTATTTTTTCTTGTGACCGTATAACACCAGTGAAGAGTAAAACAGGGTTTTGATTGTTGTGGATGAGAACGACTCTCATCTTGTTTATAAATGTAAATTTAATTTATCATTGTAAAATTATATATTTTACAACAAAGAATTAAATATTAATATTTAAAATTATTCACAATAGTAATAATTTAAAAAATTCAAAAGCCGAAATTTCTTGATTTTCGATTATAAAGCAAGTAGACAAAGTGATATTTACATTTCAGGATGTGATAGGTTTATCAAACAGGCACTTAAAGGATAGAGTAGGTATTGATTCCAGGTTAACAAGTGTTGAATTTCAACTACCTATCCAACTAAGCTGCCTGAAACATATATTAATAAAGTGCACAATAATTATATTGCTATAACAAGAGATAAAAATAAATTAGTAAATGTTCTGGCTTAATTAGGTTTCATGCTGGATTAAAGCTGGTTGGAAGCATATACTGTTTGCTTAATAATTATATTGATGCTAAAGAATTGTAAAATTTGAAACCTATATGATAATTAATTTGTATACAGTTATATCTAGGGGCGTAAGTGGTTAGGTAGGGACACCATTATCCTTTAGTTTAGTTTGAACTAGAGCTCAAGATTTGTTGATACTAAGAAGCCAACCCCAATTCTAAACCTAATTTTAAATATTAACAATTTACAATTATTCACAATATTAATAGGTAAAAAAATCCAAAGCCCCAATTTAAGGCAAAGATGGAGCATTACAATGGAGAAATTGTTTCCCGAGAGTATTAATTTCAACAAGACATTCTTGAACTCTCGCGCTTTCACCAAAAACAACACCGGAAACTTATTGACAGGAGGTATAGCATGACATGCATCTGGTCTCTAAAAGATTGGAAGATTGATCGATCCGCTCCGAGCCGCTTCGTGCTTTGGGATTCTGAGTGACATGTGTTCACCCTATCGTACAACGATCTGATGCCAACGATGGAGGATTTCCGAGCACCGACTCTGTGTGAGTCGAGGACTGTGGCATTTCGAGACAGACGATCGATTCAGAGCAACTATCTGAATTCTTGGGATTATCACGCAGACCGGGTATCGGGCATTGTCGTTGACGATAGATTCATAGACTTGAATCATATAGCCAGATTGAGTCGGACCAGCCAGATGCTTTGATCTATCCACTTCCTTAGATATATTCATGTTGCTCTTTCACCCGCGCACTACTGTCTGCGGCTACGTGAGTGTGTCCAACTACGCTGTTAGAGATCATTAGGCAGCTAGAGAGGTGATCGAGGAGTTGACATCCGACATATTCAATCCTGGAGCAGGAGCGATGGACATCATTCCACTATTGCTAGCGGAGACATACCACGGCATTGATAGATTAGCCTGAGGATCCGAGTACATAGGTTCAGCAGCCCCAAATTACTATCATTGTGGCCGTAGATTGCGCTGATCTCGCCACTCCCAGGGCACGCATTACCTTGGGTGACGAACAAATGTGCGCAGGATATTGAGGGATACCGCTGAGAGTTGGCATAGGAGGTTGGCCTTGCCCGATATGAGACCGCAAACCTCTACTATTGGATTCCGGCATGGGGATTGCAGCATCAGAGAGATATTCAGTGGCGAGCCGTTGATTGTCCGACTTCCGGACTACACATGTATCATCCTTTTGCATTCCATCTCAAGTGAGCGGGCAGTACGGATACCCGCAGACTATTCGACTTTGAGAGGGGCAGCTGACGACTAATACCATGCCGATGATTATGGACCAGCCTCGCCTACACATTCCTTTGGCAGCGCATTTCTAGAGGGCTTTCTTCCGATATGACCACTACTCTGTCAGACTAGTGGTAGCAAATTTCTGACCACCGAGTATCTGATATGGTACGAGGAGCAGCAAGGTCCTATACAGCTGATGATAGAGGCTCGACGTTGAGAGTATTTTGGGGCAGACTATTCTTCCCGCCGACATTAAGAGACATAGAGGCCAAGAGCAACTTGATGAAATCACGCGACATTGCAAACAGAGATTATGAGAGACGGGAGCTGAGAGCTGCTTTGAGAAATGATCGAAGTGATAGCTCGCAGAGGCCTTGAGGCAGAAAGAGCAGTCTGAGAGCTACCAGGTGTCCGATTGATCCACCGGCTCACACGATACCTGAGCCAGGACGAGGTCAGACTGACTTTTTCGACATACCTAGACCAAAGACCTCCCGGGGACCGAGGCGGAGGAAGAGAAGAGATTCGAGTTCGGGAGCGGGAACGGGACGAGTTCCTAGACACTTTAAGAAGATCTGTTAATATATTGTTAAATATGAGTTAGAAGCTTTAAATTTATTTTAAGAAGATTTGTGTTGCTTTTAAGTTTGTAATTCAAATTTAGGGAATGATAATACGTTAATTACTTCTAAACTGTTAATATATTACGAAATCACTTAATTATTAACATTCCAATTTTGTTTCATCCGTTGATTAAATTGAGTGTACGTATAATATATGGATTGCAATGCAGGAGTGATATCTGTTAATGATGATCGTAGTTGGATGTACAAGCGGAAGTTGCCGAATCATTGCAGTATCAATCCTGAGTTTATAAGAGGGTTGAAGGGGTTTATTGAATTTGCTAAATCAAATCCTAGTCACATGAATGATGAGGTAAGATTAGGTGTCCATGCACCATCTGTTGTAATGTCAGGTATCTAAGCTTGATCGATACTCAGAAACATCTTTTGCATAACGGGTTTGAAGTTGGGTACAAACGGTGGACTCGTCATGGTGAGCAAATGAGATTGCGCACAAATGTTGCGAATAATCCCCCCAGGAATATTCATGTACCTCCCGAACCCGAACCTATTATTGAGTACAATGAAGAACCACCTTTGAATATGGAAGATATGGTTAGGGATGAATCCGGTCCTGAATTCGATTGATCAGAGAACCAACAGCAAGAACCAACCCCTGCAGCCAAGAAATTTATTGATGCTATGGACTCTGCAAAAGAGAAGGTCTATCCAGGTTGCGAGATCAATGTGTTGGAGGCTGTGGCTGAGCTCCTTAACATAAAGGCTGATTACAATATTAGCTAGTTTGCTTATAATCGTATCATGAAAGCAATTAAGCGGATGTTGCCGAAAGAGAATAAGATGGTTACAAACTTTTATGAGACAAAGAAGTTGGTTGGGCAGATTGGGCTATGTTATGAAAAGATTGATGCGTGTTAGAATGACTGCATGCTATTCTACAAGGAAGATTCACAGAACATAGAGTGTTCAATTTGCGGACAAAGTAGATATAAGCCAAATCGGAGGGGTAGTTCAAAACACAAGAAAAACAAACCACATAAGCAGTTGCGTTACATGCCATTGATTCCGAACACTTGATGCCTTCCGTACGTCTAAATCTAATGCAGAAGCAATGCGTTGGCATAAGGAAAGTTTGCGTGAAGAGGGTGTGTTGATTCATCCCAGTGATGGGGAGGCATGGAAACACTTTAATGAGACTTATCCTGACTTTCCGTCTGAAGAAAGAAATATACGATTATGCATCTGCTCTGATGGTTTCAATCCGTTTGGTCCTGGGGAAATCATACTCTTGTTGGCCGGTTATAGCCACTGTCTACAATCTTCTGCCCTGGTTGTGTATGAGTGATCCCTACATGTTCTTGCCGTTATTCATCCCCGGCCCAAACAGGCCTGGGAGGAACATTGACGTCTATCTCCGACCTTTGATGGACGAAATGAAACAGCTTTGGGAGGATGGGGTCGAAATGTGGGATGCTTTCAAGCGAGAGAATTTCAGCATGAAGGCTGCGTTGATGTGGATAGTTAATGACTTCCCTGCATATGGGATGTTATCGGGTTGGAGCACCCACGGGAAGTTGGCCTGTCCGCATTGTATGAGTGACACAAAGTCTTTCACGCTCAAGCACTCTGGAAAACCATGTTGGTTCGATTGCCATAGACAATTTCTTTCGGAGGACCACCCATTCAGGACCCAGAAGAATGTGTTTAAAAAGAACAAGATTGACCATGATGAGGCCCCGATTCGTTTAAGTGGTGACACGGTCTATGGGAAGGTATCTAGATTGCCCGATCCTCGGTGGGGGAAAAAGTTTTCGAAGACCAAAATACATGGGTTTGGGACTTCCCATAACTGGACCAAGAGGAGTATATTTTGGGAGCTGCCATACTGGAAAACAAATCTCATTCGACATAACCTTGACGTGATGCACATTCAGAAGAATGTATTCAATAATGTTTTTAACACGTTGATGGATTTCAAGGTAATAACTAAAGACAACGAAAAATCTCGAATGGACCTTAAGGAAATCTGTAAGCGGCCGGCCTTAGACTTGGCATACGTCAATGGTAAACCAGTTAGACCGATGGCTCAATACGTGCTTACAAAGGAAAACAAACTCCTCCTCCTGAAATGGCTCAAGGATTTAAGGCTTCCAGATGGTTACGCATCTAACATTGGTAACTGTGTCAATGTAGAGGAGGGGAAAGTGCAGGGTTTAGAGTCACGATTGCCATGTTTTGCTGGATAGGCTACTTTCGATTGCTCTTAAGGGTCTCTTACCTGACAATATCTGGGTGGCGTTAACAGAGTTAAGTGAGTTTTTCCGAGCGTTAACATCGACCACACTGCGTGTTGATTACATGAAAAAGCTTGAGGAGAGCATCGTAGTGACTTTGTGCAAACTTGAGAAGATATTTCCTCCTTCATTCTTTGATTCTATGGAGCATTTACCGGTCCACTTGGCATACGAAGCTAGAGTCGGTGGTCCAGTTCAATACAGATGGATGTATCCATTTGAGAGGTAATTGAATTTATTCTATTTCTAAATAATTTGAGCGTTAACAATATACCTTCTTTAACATTATTTATGTTTTAATCTACGAATGACTTTTAGGTATCTAGGCCAATTGAAAAGGAAGATGAGCAATAGGGCCATGGTCGAGGCCTCAATTTCGAGCTGTTATTAAAGATGAGATTGTTTCCTTTGTCGGAACATATTTTACTCCTGATGTTGATACGAGATTGACTAGGGTTGGCCGCAATTATGATGGTGGTTGTCCGTCTAAGGGAAACATCTCTGTATTTTCATCCCCTAGTCGGTTCCTCGGCAAACGGGTTGGTACACGTACATTAACCGCTAAAGAGTTTGCCGCGGTCTCACTCTATGTTCTTCTTAACTGTGACGAGGTTGGGGAATATATCAAGTAAGTCATTGATGTTATGTTTACACCTCATCGATTAAATTATGCATGTTTAATTACCTGCATATGAAATGCCTTGTTTAACCCTATTGCAGAATGTTTGAAGATTTAGCTCAGGATTTATCTCCTGAACTCATCGCAACTAGGACAGACAGAGAATTTCCAAACTGGCTAAGGAAATATGTAAATATTTCGTTTCATTCAAATTTATTCTATACACTTTTTTAAACATTCAATCTTAAAATTGTATTAAATTGGTTACATATTGTCTTATAGATAGCTGAACATCCGGGTGATGCCAAAGCTGTGAGGTTAAGACATTTAGCATCAACTCCGTACTTGAACGTTAATTTATACAATGGTTATTTCATGAATGGCTATGTATTTCATACCAAAACTTACGGGGGCTCTAAATTAACGTGGAATAGCAGTGTGAAGCTTAAAGAAAACCTTGATTATTATGGCATCCTGAAAGAAGTAGTCGAGGTGGAGTATTTGGGTAGAAACAGTGTTGTCTTGTTCAATTGTGATTGGCGAGATGCTGTGCGAGGTGTTAAGAAGCACGCCATATTTGACCTATTCGATGTAAAGGACTCGTCCAGACATAATGGCGATGACGTCTTCATCTTAGCATCTCAAGCACAACAGGTATACATGACTCCCTACCCTCGACCGCGACCCGACGAATGGTGGGCTGTCTGGATGACCAAGGCTAGGAGCATGATTGACAACCTACCCTCGTTGACAACTACAGAGTCGTCATTAGAAACACCCTATCAAGAGATTGAAATGCCAGTGCCACCTAACGTTTCATCAGCTAATCATCCATTAGATGATGTCACTCATATTCCTCAAAATGTTGATGAACCCGAGGAGGATTTCTTACCAGTGAATTTGCTACCTTCTCCGCCTCGTTCAGGTCATCTCGCGCACATTGATATTGATGAATCAGAGGAAGAGGAAGAGGAACCAGAGTTTGATTCATCAGAGTCCGAAGACGAAGATGAAGAACTCGAGTTTTGTAGTAATTCGAGTCCGATGATGATGATGGGGACGAAGATTAATAATAGTTTAAAGTTTTATATGTATTGTGAATGCTTTAGATTATTAGAACTTTAAAGTTTTATATGTATTGTGAATGCTTTAGATTATTAATAGTTTAAAGTTTTATATGTATTGTGAATGCTTTAGATTATTAGAACTTTAAAGTTTTATATGTATTGTGAATGCTTTAGATTATTATTAATAGTTTAAAGTTTTATATGTATTGTGAATGCTTTAGAACTTTAAAATTTTATATGTATTGTGAATGCTTTATATTATTAATAGTTTAAAGTTTTATATGTATTGTGAATCCTTTAGATTATTAGAACTTTAAAGTTTTATATGTATTTATGAATGTTTTATATTATTAATAGTTTAAAGTTTTATATGTATTGTGAATGCTTTAGATTATTAGAACTTTAAAGTTTTATATGTATTGTGAATATATTGTTTCCTATTGTTAAAGTTATATATTTTAATATTTTTACTGTATTTAGATATGAGTTCTAGTAGAAAGGGTAGGAAGACATGGCCCATCTACACATCTATAACTGGGACGTAACCGTCCCGATCCAGTACTGATGATGCCGATGTCGACCCTACACGTAGTAGTACTAGCTCCACCTCTGGGGCCGATACTCATACTGTTGTCGATTCTGATGGGAGGATATTTGTCCAGATATCGTCACTTTATGACCAGTAAGTAACTCTTCATTAATTTGATATAAGTTGGTTTCTTTTTGTTTTATATATAATTCATTATTTAAGTTAAAATGTTATTGTATAAATATACTTGGCAGGTTTGTAGGTGGATACCCTACCCCAGGGACTAAGATCGGGCAGTATTGGCGGCCTCGGGTCATGGCAGAGTTTTGGCCCAACTGGAAATCATTGCCACCGGAGGAGAAGGAGGATGCGTGGGAGGAGTTTAAGGTAATGTGTTAATGGTTTTTATTTAAAACTTAAATGTTAGTTTGTTATTAAAATGTTATAATTAATAATGATTATACTCTTTTAATTTTGTAATGTTATCATTATATGTTATAGGGGAAATTTTGTTGGGCGCCGAAAATCGACGAGTAGATTTGTTTTTGATAAACAGGCTCAGAAGCTATTTAGGGATCATATTGGTAACATATTTATCTATCCTTAATTAGTTTAATTAACAATGATTATACTCTTTTAATTTTATAATGTTATCTTTATATGTTTACGAGATATTCATATTTTTTATAGGTAACACGAAGAAACAATGCTATACTAAGCGGCTCGAGGCGAAACAACAGCCCTTGACACCTTCTTGAATGACCGAGGAGTTGTTTCTTCAATTTTGCGAATATTGGGCGTCGGATGCGGCGAAAGCTATGGCCGAACAGGCTAAGGCAAATAGAGCAGGCTCCTCGGGGTCGGCGACGAAGCATACCATGGGGACGATCCCGGTCGGCGAGCATCACTACCGCATGGTATGTATGTTAGTTTAAATGTAGTAGTGTATGCATGCTTTTAAATAGGTTTATGTACGTATGTTAGCTGGGAGCCATGTTGATGCTATGAAATCCATGGTTTTAGTGTATATGTAGTGTATGCATGCTTTTAAATCAGTTTAAATGTTGCATTTATACAATTTCAAAGTAATAATCTCGCTTATTTTATTTATAGGAAAGGGATCCTGGTCAGAATGTCAGTTTTTTGGATGTTTTCGTTAGCACACATGTTCGGACTCCTACAGCGCCCGATCAACCTCCGCAATGGGTTGACGATCGCTCTGCTAATGCCTTTGTAACTAAACTATCATTAAATGACTTGATTTTGAATATGTAAATTTATTTATGTACATTACATTGTGTATATGATTATAATTGTTTGTTTTATTTTGACAGAGTACATATCAAGCCGCCGTTCTTCCCGAAGGAACGCCTCCCGGCCAGCTCGTTCCCTTCGTACCTGATGTTTGGCGCTCGGTCACCTCTGAGGGACATCCAAAGAGAGGAGACCGAGTGTTAGGGATGGGGGATTATGGGCGGCAATGCCCGTCGACGTCGACCAGGCGTCGGCCAAATGTTGTCCTGCCCATGTATCATGATCCGAGGGTCGACACTCTGCAGGCTGAGTTGGTTGAGGAGAGACGCGATGTGGGCTCCTCCCAACTCCCGAGACCTATAAACTCGTGTCCCAGGATGGAGAGTCCCAAAATACACCTTCTAAAAAAAACTTTTCTTTACTTTTTAATTGAAAAGTATATAACCCATTTTAAAAACAATTTCAAAATAACCTCTCTACACGGAGGCGATATATAAACCTGTTTAAAACCAAACACACCCTGTTTATACAAATATACAACTGGTAAGGCTTACACCATCCAACCATAAAACAAACCAAACTCAAGCTTATTTACAACCCAACTCAACAGAAATAAGCTTCTGAAAGTTTTATATACAAAACATTTCCCAAAAGAATAACCACCAGAACAATTCCAACTCCCCAAGACAACACATACCCCGACAACCAAAAGATGTCCAAACTCCTGCCCCGGCCTCACTGGTCCGGTCTTCCTGTCTCAGCGGGATCTAAAACAGTAAAGGGAGAAGGGGTGAGATAAAATCTCAGCAAGCTATTATGTATGCAGCAATATGCCATACAATATGCAACACATAAACAGGTTGCTCAATCACATTGGGAAAACAGTAAACACTTTACGTTACCTTTCCCTTTACCTTTTCCCCATCTGGGTCATATGTAGTACTACAGTGGGAGTCATACTCCTCTCATGTGGTGAACTGCTAGTGCACATCCACCTCTTATACGACCCCTTTCAGAGATCCATATAAGCTGCCTCGCTATCATGTGGCATGACTGCACATATCCACAGAAGCTGAACCCCTCAATCCGTGGCCACAGAAGGGGGTGAACGGTACAAGTATAAGGACATCCAATCACCTTATGAAATATCTTCTCATAAGTGGTTGCATTCCCTATACTCCCGAAGATCAACTGGTATACCATATTCAAGCACATCACAGATACTTGAAAGTAAGTCCACCCAACGGGACATCAACATATATGTACACATGGTACTGCAACTCATGTTAAACAATTGAAACAGTGCAACACGTATTTAACACTATGTGCACAATTAACTATGAATATGTAAACTCGTATGGCACAAAGTATAGCACATAAGTCCTACACATTCATTACACAATATGTAAACTAGTAACAGGGTACTACCACTCCTGTCCAAATCAAGTAAATATTGCACTACACATTTTATGCACTCTAAGAACAAATAACCCTATACAGGTCATCACGTAAGGATACAATTGTTGGGTTTCAAGGATCCATGCGCAGCGGAATTTTAGCATTAATAACTTAAAACCCATGAGCCTAGGATCCGTTCTATACGATTAAATTGAATTCCTACGAGATAGATTTACCAACCTTAATCGCTTTCCGGTTTTGATTGTGTCGAACGTATAATTATGTGATTCGTAATCACAAACTTTGATCTTCAAATCTTCAAATCTTCAACTCCTTTGGATCTTCAGATTTGAACTCTAGGCCTTTGATTTGTTTGAACAAATTAAGACCCTCTTTTGGTAATCCACACAAATATGAATGTCGAGAACGATTCTCGGATTGGGAATTGCTAGATTCCAAAAACTTATGGAAGAATATTGAGAGGACTTTTGATTGTGATTTTATTGAAAAATTTCGGCTAGCTCTTAGGGTTGACAGCCCTCTCATATTTATACTACAATAGCATGAATATGTTTCCTAATCAAATTAGGAGAACAGGCTGTCACCCTCGCCTGGTGGCTCAATATGTCGCGCGGTATACTTAGCCACTGGCTGAGTATGTCGCGTGACAAAAGTAGCCAGTTTCAGAAACTCTCAATCATTCTTCCTCTAGTTTCAATCAAAACATTCTAAGTGTGTGTGACCCAATAGGATTGTATTATATTGGCAATGTGTCCGATCACATCGACCCTCATAAGACATAAGCGGACTCTAGCAAGCCATTATGTCTACCCAAATAATACAACATAAGAGTTCATGCTTCCATAATAGTAATAGTTTCACAATCCCTTTGTCACACGATGTCATATTGAACATAAGTCATGGTCATTGTCAACTTACATTGTTCAATGCTTTCTCGATTCCGAATATGTTGATCAACCAAGTATCCATGATCTCTATCATGTTCCTTGAGTGTGGCCACACATTTCATCAACACTATTCTACGAGGGGCCCAAGCCAACATCTCTCTTACGAGGGACAAATCCCATCTTGACTTATCATTCTTCCCTACAGAATCCCGTAATGCCAACATAGTCCTTATTGCTACCCGGTTAAGGATAACTTTAGACTACATCTAACAACACGTTCATCAAGTGGAAGACAATGATAATCTCGTGTCTAAGGATTCTAATGACACTATTATTTTGAGATTTGATTATGACATTTGACCATGACATAAATCTCAAGCGGGTCAACTCCGGTCACTTGTTCTCTAACAAGTACCCATAAATCCAATGTGCATCTCTATGCAAATAATCATAATATGATTATCCATTAGCATTTATACTAGTTATTTACAAGTTGTAATGTGCATCTTCATGCATATGATCATCTCTATGTTCATCCATTACCAACTTTCACTAAATAACTAGGGACACAGATTAATATAATAAACATGAAAAACATATATTAATCAAAATAAAATTTCTCTTTTATTAATGATAAAGACGATACATAAAGGTTTATAGAAACTATAAGCCTAGGGCACAAACACTAACAGCCTCCCACTTGCACTAGGCCCAATCTCCCATGTATCGTATACCCATGGACCTAACATGACCATCATGCTTTGCTTGTGCTAGCGGCTTTGTAAGTGGATCGCTAATGTTGTCATCGGTTGATACTCTGCATATCTTGACATCTCCTCTTTCTATGATTTCTCGAATCACATGGAAACGTCTAAGAATGTGTTTGGATCTTTGGTGTGACCTTGGTTCCTTTGCTTGTGCAATGGCACCATTGTTGTCACAGTAAAGCTCTATCGGATTAGTGATGCTTGGAACAATTTCCAAATCACTAACGAACTTCTTGATCCAAACCTGCCTCTTTAGCCGCATCGGATGCTGCTATGTACTCGGCTTCAGTTGTAGAATCAGCTGTGGTACTTTGCTTGGAACTCTTCCAACAAACTGCACCTCCGTTAAGCATAAACACAAACCCCGATTGCGACTTAAAGTCATCTTTGTCGGTTTGGAAGCTAGCATCTGTGTAGCCTTTTACAACAAGATCTTCTTCCATTCCTCCAAAAACCAAGAACGCATCCTTAGTTCTTCGTAAGTACTTAAGGATGGTTTTGACTGCTATCCAATGGCTTTCGCCCGGATTAGATTGGTATCGACTCGTGGTGCTCAAAGCATACGAGACATCCGGTCTAGTGCATATCATGGCGTACATGATGGATCCAATTGCCGAAGCATACGGAATCGCAGTCATTCTCTTTTGCTCATCAATTGTCTTAGGACATTGATTCTTGCTAAGAGTTACGCCATGGCCTACTGGCAAGTTCCCTCTCTTAGAATTTTCCATCTTGAATCTTCTAAGGACCTTGTCAATATATGTACTTTGACTCAAACCAATCATCCTTCTAGATCTATCTCTATAGATCTTAATGCCAAGAATATAAGAGGCTTCACCCATATCTTTCATTGAAAAACACTTTCCTAACCAAGACTTGACGATGCTGAAGTGCGGGAATGTCATTTCCAATGATTAAGATATCATCGACATACGATATTAGAAAAAGCACTTTGCTCCCACTGATTTTCTTGTATACACAAGGTTCATCTTCGTTTTTGATGAAACCAAACTCTTTGACCGATTCATCAAAACGTAGATTCCAACTCCTAGAAGCTTGCTTTAATCCATATATGGACCTTTGCAACTTGCACACTTTATTAGAATTCTTTGGATCGACAAAACCTTCGGGTTGTGTCATATACACATCCTCAAGTAACTTCCCATTTAGGAAAGCTGTTTTGACATCCATTTGCCATATCTCATAGTCATAATATGCGGCTATGGCAATCAGAATTCTAATAGACTTAAGCATTGCAACAGCGAAAAGGTTTCATCATAGTCTATACCATGAGTCCGCCTATATCCCTTTGCTACAAGCCTAGCTTTGTAAGTGTGCACCTTCCCATCCATGTCGGTCTTTTTCTTGAAGACCCACTTGCACCCTATGGTTTTTGCACCTTCGGGTGGATCAATCAAGTTCCAAACTTGATTATCATCCATGGATTGGATTTCGGACTTCATGGCTCCAAGCCATTTTTCCGAATCCGGAGCGGACATCGCCTCTTGATAGGAAGTTGGTTCGTCATTCTCAATGACTTCCACTTCATTACTTTCCGATACAAGAAATCCATATCTCTCGGGCTCGGATCGTAACCTATCAGATCGACGACGGACTTGAGTATCTTGAACCGGTTCCACAACTCCTTGTGAACTTGGTTCCGTCTCTACCCTTGGCTCAATGTTGTCTTCGGGTTCTTGAACTTCTTCAAGATCAATTTTACTCCCACTAGTTCCCTTATTGAGAAACTGTTTCTCAAGGAAGGTACCATATTGAGCAACAAATACTTTGTTCTCAGTGCGGTTGTAAAATTGATATCCTTTTGTTTCCTTAGGATAACCCACGAAAACACATTTGTCAGATTTTGGTTCTAGCTTATCGGAGACAAGTCTCTTCACATAAGCATCGCAACCCCAAATCTTCATGAAAGAAATATTCGGTTTCTTTCCCCACCACATCTCATATGGTGATTTAGGAGCCGATTTAGTAGGAACTCTGTTTAGTGTGAAAGCTGCAGTTTCTAATGCATGTCCCCAAAAGGATATAGAAAGGTCAACTTGACTCATCATCGATCGAACCATGTCCAACAAGGTTCTATTTCTCCTCTCCGACACCCCATTCCATTGTGGTGTCGCAGGTGGAGATAACTCTGAAACAATTCCACAGTTTTTGAGATGATAGTCAAATTCTTGGCTCAAATATTCGCCACCTCGATCGGATCGAAGTGCTTTAATCGTCTTGCCAAGTTGATTTTGTACTTCATTTTGAAATATTCAAAATATCTCAAACGCTTCACTTTTGTGCTTCATCAGATAGACGTAGCCATATCTTGATAAGTCATCGGTGAACGTAATGAAGTACCGAAATCCGCCTCTAGCAATGCTGCTCATTGGTCCACATACATCGGTATGTACTAGACCCAATAAGTCACTAGCCCTTTCACTACTCTTAGTGTAAGGTGGTTTGGTCATTTTTCCCAATAAACAAGATTCGCAAACATCATATGATTCATAATCACATGAGTCTAAGTATCCATCTTTATGGAGTTTAGAAATGCGTTTCTCATTTATGTGACCAAGCCGGCAATGCCACATGAATGTGTTGTTCACATCATTTGGTTTGGACTTCTTACTCACATTATAAATATTTTCAATATTACTTTCTTTTTCAACATTTAGGACATAAAGGCCATTAAATGAGTTTGCAATACCATAAAGCATATCATTTAAATAGATAGATAACTTATTATTCGCAATAATAAAGTTAAATCCTTCTTTGTCCAAATAAGAAACTGAAATAATATTTCTACTCAAATCCGGAACATAATAACAATTGTTCAAAACAAGTATTAGTCCACTAGGTAATGTGACTTCATAAGTCCCTACGGCTAATGCAGCAACACTTGCTCCATTCCCTACACGTAGGTCTACTTCACCTTGTTTGAGTAGCCTTCTATCTTTTAGTCCTTGCACATTTAGACAAATGTGGGATCCACATCCAAAGATCACATACCCAAGAACTAGAAGTAGAAAGGAAAATATCTATAACATAGATACTTGAATCAGTAGCAATCATATTGCCCCTTTTCATACCTTCCTTATTAGCCTTGCAGTTTTGCTTCCAATGATCAATCTCATTGTCATGGAAGTAAACCGCATCCTTTTGAGACTTTTTAGTTTAGCCTTAGTGGCAATGGCAACCTTTGCCTTAGGTTTAGCAACACTTGCTTTACCTTTGCCCTTTTCAATGACGGATCGCAGTGACAGAGTTTTGTTTAATGCCATTTGATCTACAATAAGATATGCAACATATGAACACATATAAGTATCCAACACATTTATCATTCAAGAGACAAATATAGTATTTCACAAATACTCCCACTAAATTATACACCTTCAAATACAAGCATGTATTATATAATTACAATGGGCTAAGATCCATATTTCACTTCAATTTTGGTTTAACTGAGTCAATGCCCAAAATTAAGTTATTTAGGTAGATAACATTTATCAATCACATCATATGTGACTCTTAGATCCTTTATGAGATTTTAGACATCATATGTCAAAACATGTTTTAATCTCATCTTATGCCTTGGGTCAAAACTCTTTTGAAAGCACCAATTAAGTCTAACCAATTTCAAACGTATGAGATACTTAGAACGATGCACCCAACTGAGTCGAAACTACATCAACCCTTATCTCATCTTGCTCCATACTAGAATAGAATGATGTACCCAACTGAGTCGAAACTACATCAACCTATCCCAATACTTCTCAAGTGTTTTACTTTCGGGGTGGCATAAAACTTAAACATTAAATGAAGGTTCTTTAAAATTAGATTATAAGCATATCAACAAAGATAATTGTAAAGTACACTGTAAGTTCCCAGGAAACTGGTGAGCCACAAGGACTACTTAAGTACCCAATCCTTAGACAGAACTCTCCTAGACATGTACAACTACAATATCAGTTTGATTGCAACATAATTCTACTTTGTAAAGCTGACTTGTTTCATAAACAATCAGACACTAACTTGTTTCTCATAAACAATTAGTAAACCATAATTCAATGTTCAAAACATTCTAGAATTATAACAGTTCTTCATGCAATGCAATAATTAATAAAACACCTTTTTAAACAATTAAGCAAGCATAAGAACACAAAATAATCATGCAACGCAACAATTAAATAAACATCTTTTAATTAATTAAGCAAGCATAAGAACATATAATAATCATGCAACGCAACAATTAAATAAACATCTTTTAATTAATTAAGCAAGCATGAGAACATATAATAATCATGCAACGCAACAATTAAATAAACATCTTTTAATTAATTAAGCAAGCATGAGAACATATAATAATCATGCAACGCAACAATTAAATAAACATCTTTTAATTAATTAAGCAGACATAATTATTATATAATTCTAGCATAGATTTATAAACAGATTTGTTTCTCATAAACAATCAGATTCCTTCAAATTTTGCGTAAACTGACTTGTTTCTCATAAACAATCAGAAAACCAAAATTTAATGTTTCAACCAAACATTTAGGAATTCTCAATTCAATGTTTCAACTAAACATCTAATAAAATTCTTAACACTTAAGAACAAATAATTCATGCATCGCAATAATTAATAAAAACACATTTAAATTAATTAAGCATGCATAAATAATGAATTAATCTAGCATAGACCTATAAACTTAATTTCCGTAAATTTATAAAGCATCCAGATTAAGACATAAAACATCTCGGATTATTAACATAATCATAGATTAGCAGTAAAATTTAAACAAACCGATCTCGCCGTATCTGGCTTATTATGTCGCGTGACATAATCGGCCAGTGGCTAGTTATGTCGCGTGACATAACCGGCCGATAACCAGATTTCCTCAAGTGGCCTATTATGTCGCACGACATAGGTGGCCGTTCCAGGATTTCCGGATTTCAATCAATTCGATTATATGCAATTAAATCCTATAAACAACCTTTTAACAGATTTAATTCAACATAATCAGAAACCGATTTAACATAGATTAGCAAATTGTTTCACATAAACAATTAAATCTAATTCATACAAGGCAAGCCTAGAACATTTATAAACAATTTATAACGACTTTCTAGCATGCCAATTCGAATCTAACCATACGAACGGGGCTCTGATACCACTGTTGGGTTTCAAGGATCCATGCGCAGCGGAATTTTAGCATTAATAACTTAAAACCCATGAGCCTAGGATCCGTTCTATACGATTAAATTGAATTCCTACGAGATAGATTTACCAACCTTAATCGCTTTCCGGTTTTGATTGTGTCGAACGTATAATTATGTGATTCGTAATCACAAACTTTGATCTTCAAATCTTCAAATCTTCAACTCCTTTGGATCTTCAGATTTGAACTCTAGGCCTTTGATTTGTTTGAACAAATTAAGACCCTCTTTTGGTAATCCACACAAATATGAATGTCGAGAACGATTCTCGGATTGGGAATTGCTAGATTCCAAAAACTTATGGAAGAATATTGAGAGGACTTTTGATTGTGATTTTTATTGAAAAATTTCGGCTAGCTCTTAGGGTTGACAGCCCTCTCATATTTATAATACAATAGCATGAATATGTTTCCTAATCAAATTAGGAGAACAGGCTGTCATCCTCGCCTGGTGGCTCAATATGTCGCGCGGTATACTTAGCCACTGGCTGAGTATGTCGCGTGACAAAAGTAGCCGTCGTAAACTCTCAATCATTCTTCCTCTAGTTTCAATCAAAACATTCTAAGTGTGTGTGACCCAATAGGATTGTATTATGTTGGCAATGTGTCCGATCACATCGACCCTCATAAGACATAAGCGGACTCTAGCAAGCCATTATGTCTACCCAAATAATACAACATAAGAGTTCATGCTTCCATAATAGTAATAGTTTCACAATCCCTTTGTCACACGATGTCATATTGAACATAAGTCATGGTCATTGTCAACTTACATTGTTCAATGCTTTCTCGATTCCGAATATGTTGATCAACCAAGTATCCATGATCTCTATCATGTTCCTTGAGTGTGGCCACACATTTCATCAACACTATTCTACGAGGGGCCCAAGCCAACATCTCTCTTACGAGGGACAAATCCCATCTTGACTTATCATTCTTCCCTACAGAATCCCGTAATGCCAACATAGTCCTTATTGCTACCCGGTTAAGGATAACTTTAGACTACATCTAACAACACGTTCATCAAGTGGAAGACAATGATAATCTCAGGTCTAAGGATTCTAATGACACTATTATTTTGAGATTTGATTATGACATTTGACCATGACATAAATCTCAAGCGGGTCAAGTCCAGTCACTTGTTCTCTAACAAGTACCCATAAATCCAATGTGCATCTCTATGCAAATAATCATAATATGATTATCCATTAGCATTTATACTAGTTATTTACAAGTTGTAATGTGCATCTTCATGCATATGATCATCTCTATGTTCATCCATTACCAACTTTCACTAAATAACTAGGGACACAGATTAATATAATAAACATGAAAAACATATATTAATCAAAATAAAATTTCTCTTTTATTAATGATAAAGACGATACATAAAGGTTTATAGAAACTATAAGCCTAGGGCACAAACACTAACAACAATATCATATAAGTAACCCTACGCGTACCCAATACCACATTACACACCTTCTCTTAAGGTTCCAAGTTCAAATACCAAGTTTGTCTAACTTTGGTTCAAGTTTTACATTTGCCTCTCAAGCATTTTCAAGACATTATTTAAAGTCTTTCTCAATATAAATTTGGACAATTTAAGGTTCCATTGTATAGTACTAAAGTTGTCCTAGATTTATAGTCACAAAGGAACTAAATCCAAGCTAGGTTGGTTAGGTTCAGAAGCTTGCAAAGTCAGTACAACAACAAAACAACTACCGGTTCTCAGTACCAGATCACTCACACTTGGCCTATACTTTTAATATGGGGTATCTTATAAATAACCACCCACATCAACTTACATTTGAAACCAATTTAAGAACAGATTCCATACTTCAATCCGTCCCTCCTAGGAGTTAACCCACCATATCACTTCAGACTAAACAAAGTGAAAACAAATTAGCAAATATAGGCCCGTCCCAATTGTTAATTTTCTTTCCAATAATAATGCTTCTTCGATCCATAAATTGTGAAAGAATAAAAAAAATAACATTATAACCTTTAATGAAGTACACTGAAAGTACTAAACTCTTGTGTTGATTTAATTTCATTTTCAACTCAAATAAAAATGCTCCAAAAATACCAAGTATCATTTATATAACTCCATTAACATCATTAAATACAGAATAAGCAATTATTGAAAGAAATCATAATAACTT
This sequence comes from Adenophora triphylla var. japonica, assembly GCA_022495995.1. Lineage (NCBI taxonomy): Eukaryota > Viridiplantae > Streptophyta > Magnoliopsida > Asterales > Campanulaceae > Adenophora > Adenophora triphylla. The sequence goes on from JAFEMH010001575.1 coordinate 379,367, forward strand.
ACCAAAATTTGCCGAAATAAAAAGAAGATTTAACCGGCTATACTTGCTCTAATCGACTCCCTGATCACAAATATGAAGTCGGAAATAAAAACGGATCAACGATTGATTTTCTAGGATTTTCTGAAGATAACCCTAGGTTTAGGAAAGGTAAGTGGTACTGATAGAGAGAAATAAAGGAGCTGTGAGAAGGAAAATAAGAAGGAAAAGCTTCTCTCTGGAATTATTACCACATAGCAATAGCAAAGTGAGTCACTACCAAATAGTATATCCTAAGCAACACCTCATCCTTCCCTTTGTCACGTGAAGAAGCCTTGCCCCGAAAAGCCTCGTGAAGAAGACCTTGCCACGTGAAACCTTTTCCAAACAAATCCGTCCCTTATCTTTTATTTTTATTATTATTATTACTCCCTCCGTCCCATAATAAAATGTTACTTATACTATTTATAACATTTCTATTTAAAATTTCAAATGTTATAACTTTAACACATAATTTTTCATTTCCCTCATTTAGATATTATATATTTAAATTTAATTTAATAACATCTAAAATTACGTAAATGACTAAATAAACACATAATCACCCCAAATAGCAAATAATACATAATATGAGATGCAATGCACCCCACTTCCACGTGCTCCACGTGTGACCAAAATGTGCCTAGGTTTAGGGTCGTGACACGCGAGGCTGCAGAGGCTAGGGCAAAGCTTGCGGAGGCTTTGGCGGCTCAGGCGCATATGCAGGAGGCTTTGGCGGTTCAGGCACAGATGCAGGAGGAGAATGATCGGCGTCATGCAGAGACTGATGCCAAATTTGCGATGTTGATGGCTCGTATGGACCAGGGTAATTTTCAGCCTCCCCCGAGTTGATTATGGACTATTTTAGACTTGTTTGTACTATTTTATACTTGTTTGTAAACATTTGAGATATTTGGTACCCGCGGGAGCCCCTCCCCCCCCCTCTCCCCCCTATCCCCCCTCTCCCCCCTCTCCCTCCCGATTTGGTACGGTGATATTTAGTCTTTAGTTTGGTACGCTGATATTGATTTTTAGTTTTATAGTTTTAGTTTTAAAAATTGAATTGTTATATCAGGTACAAAAAAAATTGGTTAATTGATATTTTAAATTATTTTTTTTTTAATTTATTTCATTATCAGCGATGGAAATTTCCGTCCCTGAAATTAATTTATTTTAATTAATTTTTATTCCAGCGACGAAAATTTTCGCCGCTATATCAATTAATTTTAATTTAATTTTAATTTAATTTTTGTTTTCAGCGACGGAAATTTTCGTCGCTGATAATGATTTATTTTAATTAATTTTTTATTCCAGCGACGGAAATTTCCGCCGATATATCAATTAATTTTAATTTAATTTTTGTTTTCAGCGGTAGAAATTTCCGTCGCTGGATTAAAAATTAATTAAAATAAATTAATTTCAGCGACGGAAATTTCCGCCGCTGAAAATAATTTATTTAAATTAATTTTTATTCCAACGACGAAAATTTCTGCCGCTGAAAACAAAAATTAAATTAAATTAAATTTTTATTTAACTGGCGAAATATTTCGTCGCTGAAATGAAAATTTAATTAAATTAAATTGATTTAACGGCGGAAATTTCCGTCGCTGATGTCAGAAAATCACCGACGGAATAAATTTCGTCGGTAAAATCAAAATATACCGGCGGAATTTAAGCCGTCGGACAACAACGACGGGACGATAGCGGCGGACCACCGACGGAATTTTTCCATCGGTATTTAATTTTAGCGACGGAAATTTGGCTTTAGCGATGGAAATTTTCGCCGCTAAAACCTGTTTTTCTGGTAGTGACTCTTTATCTTGGAAAGGAGTATACGGGATACGATTTGGTGTTTGAAAGGTGCTTAGGATATGTTTGCCTCGTGTTTGGTATGAAAATGTGGTTTTCACGCGAATCGGTGTTTACGGGGCTGGGGAGAGGGTTTTGGTTGCTAGAACCGTGAGGATTTGATGAGGGCGTAAATTTCTTGACCTTTTTTACTGAATGACAACCTCTGTATTTATAGGAGGTAATTTTGAAGAACAGGCTGAACTGCCTAAACTTCAATTTGGGGGGTTTTTGGGTATTTTGGAAATTGCAGGGGCTTGTTGAGGATTCTGGTTTTTCAGGAAGAACATGTCGGACGGCCTAACTCTCAATTTCAAGGGTATTTTGGTCTTTTCACCCTTGAATTTGATTGATGGAGATGTGGGAGGCTGTACATGTGTGCCATGTGTCCCTGTGAGTCACCAAGATTAGGATTTTGTTCCGTTTAATCCCGATTTTCACTGTTTTCTAAATAAATGTCCGAGAAAATGTCCGGAACAGTCCCGAAAAGTCCCGGAAATTGCATATTTCGAGGAAAGTGGTACTTTTACGTGTGATAACATGTGTTGAGTACCCTTTGGAATTTGGATGCACGGGGTAGTCCTGGGAAGTCTCATTGACTAGGAAAGGGGGAGTTAACGGATTCCGGCTAACTCGGAAAGGGCCAGTTAACGGGCTTTATCGATCCGGATATGGGTACTTACATCTGCGTGCATAAAAGATGTGCAAAAGCTAAATGGGCTCATCACCACACTAGCCCGCTTCATATCGCGTTCTGCAGAGAAATGTCTCCCCTTGTTAAAAACACTTAAAGGGGGGGGAAGAAGGCCAAGGAGTTCGCATGGAATGAGGAATGCAATCTTGCTTTTGAAGAAATCAAGAAATACCTCGGGCAGCCCCCTCTCCTCAACAGCCTGGTGCCCGGGGAAGAGCTTTTTCTGTTTTTAGCAGTCACTGACATGGCAGTAGCCGCTGTTCTTGTAAGGGAGGAAAATAACTCCCAAAAACCAGTGTACTATGTATCAAAGGTGTTGTCCAACGTAGAAAGTTTCTATCTTAATATAAAGAAGTTAGCTTATGCCTTGCTTGTAGCTGCTCGAAAATTACGAGCTTATTTTTCGGCACACCCTATAACCGTATTCATAGAAGCGCCGTTAAAAAAAGTTTTGCATAAACCAGAGTCTTCAGGAAGGATGTTAGCATGGTCTATAGAACTCACTGAGTTCAAGATCACCTACTCCCCCAAAAGGACTATCAAAGTGCAGGCCTTAGCAAATTTTGTGGCAGAAACATCATTCAAAATTGCGGACAGCGATCTGGGAAAAAGAAAGAGGGTAGAACCCCAAGAAACCAAAGAAAGATCAGAGTCAGAAGTAGATCTACCCAAAGAGCGACCACCAGAAACGTGGACTTTATTCGTTGATGGATCTGCGAGCAAGCTATTATGTGGCGCGGGCATACTACTGATCGCTCCTTGCGGGAAAAATTTGAAAGATCCTTGAGATTTAAGTTTGAAGTATCAAACAATCAGGCCGAATACGAAGCAATCACAGCGGGCATGGAATTAGCCAGAGACATGGGGGTCCCAAATATGTAAATAAATAGCGACTCTCAGCTCATAGTAAATCAGATAAAGGGGGAATATGACACAAATAACCTATTTCTAGCCAAGTACTGCGGTCTAGCAAAAACCCTTCTCAAAAGCTTTGAATACTATGAGCTAAACCAAATAATGAGAGAGGACCATGCAGAGGCAGACCTTCTCTACAGAATCACCAAGGAAGAGATTGAGGATCTAAATGCGGACTGCCAAATCGAATTCGTAGAAACACCTGCATAGATCGGATTCAAATTAACAACATTGAGGACCAAGAAAGGGACTGGGTAGATGAAATCCAAGATTACATCGATAAAGAGACCCTCCCCGAGGATCAAACAAAGGCTAGACTCATCAAAAAAGTGGCTGCAAAGTACACGATCATAGACAGAGTGTTGTATCGGCGGTCATTCACCAAACCTTTGCTCAGATGTGTGAAAACTCACATGGTCACCAATTTACTCTATGAAGTCCATGAAAGAGTTTGTGGCGGTCATTCCATAGCCAGCACCCTCTCAAAGAAGATTAAATTCCAAGGATTCTATTGGCCAACCATGAGGAGGGACGCAGAGGAATACGTAAGAAAATGTGACAAATGTCAGCGATTCGCGGACATCCCTAGACTCCCATCAACAGAGAAAACTTTGGTTATACCATCGTGGCCGTTTGATACATAGGGAATTGATTTAATAGGGTCATTCCCAACCGCTAGAGGAAGCATCAAGTACGTATTAGTGGTCGTTGATTATTTCATAAAATGGACAGAGGCAAAAGCCTTGGCCACTATCTCTGATGAAAATGTCATCAATTTCGTCCACAATCACATCTGGTGTCGATTTGGGGTACCAAGAGTAATAGTCTCAGACAATGGCACTTAGTTCGCAACAAAATTTACGGCTGAATGCGAAAGAATGAAAATCCAACACGGCCAGTCTGCAGTAGCTTATCCTCAAGGAAATATTCAAGATGAGGCCGGGAACAAGTTAGTTCTATACACCCTAAAGAAAAATTTGGAAGGAAGAGGAGTACACTGGCTAGACGAACTTCAGACCGCATTATGGGTAGTCCTCACTACCACAAGAAGCTCAACAGGAGAAACACCTTTCTCGCTCACCTATGGGTCAGAGGCCATAGCTCCGGTAGAAATAGCCCTCTCCTCCTAATGAGTCTCTTATTTTGATGAAACACGAAATGAGGCCACCAAAAGGTGCGATCTAGACGACCTCGAAGAAAAAAGGACGCGACTAAGAGAAAAAATGATTAAAAAAAAGCAGAAAGCCAAAAAACATCATGACAAGAGAGTCAGCAAAAGGGGATTTTCAGTTGTAGATTGGGTATTAAGGAATGTAGTAGTCCAAGGGACCCAATCTGGTTTTCACAAGCTCTTCTCAAAATGGAAAGGTCCGTATCAAGTTACCCAAATCATAAAAGAGGGGACCTATAAGTTGCGGAAAGAGGAAGGAAAAGATCTCAAAAACGCTTGGAACATCGATCACCTTAGAAAGTATTATTTTTTATCTTTTTATTGTAAAAATGGTTATAAAGGTAACAATGTATTAGAAAACAAGGCATTTAGGCATACTCTTGTAACTCAAAACGAGCACGAAAACAAGATCCTTACTACTGAAGCAACAAAGTGAATTCCCTAAAATAAAGGATGCCAGTATCGGTCACAAACCTGCTGATACACGGTGATCTCATTAATCGCAGACCGCATGTGATAAATGGCTATTTTATAGTCATTTATAGTATTTTTATTACGTTATTTACTTTAAAATTAATGTCAATTAAGTATAAATTAAGCTTCTTTTATTTTATATCTTCGATTTTACGCTTGATTGGTATTTTGTGTAAATATACATGTTTTAAGTACATATTTTGAAGTACAAGGGGCTTAGAGTAAAACTATGGAAATAGAGGGGTCAAAATGGAAGATTTCAGAAGTCAGTCCGAAGCAGCTGCTGCTCGTCCGAGCACTTCCTTGACTCAGCTGAGAAAGAGGGACCAGAAGGAAGCTTACTGAAGAAGACCTTGCTCGGCCGAGAACCTCTCTTGCCTCGGCTGAGCACCCCCTGATCAGCCAAAGGATGCCTTTTTCAAGAGATACGACCCTCAGCCAAAATGGCTATAAAAAGGACCATTGTATTCAGTCTTAGATATAGAAAATCATCTGAAATATAGGAGAAAACACACAGAAACATATCTAAGTACTATAGGAATTTATACATAATATTTAAAGATTCATCGATTGCTCTTGGAGTTATTTTCGAAGATTGAAGCAATAAAATTATTGAAGTTTACTTTCAGCCTCTGTTTCTCTACAAGCATAAGTCTTTCTATTCCTATCTTCATCTCATTATATCCTTATGCTTGCTTTAATTATGGGTTGTGAGTAATCCCCCCCCCCCAAGTTCTTGGGGTTGGAAACTCAACACTTTTATTCATCGTTTTTAAATCTTGCCATCTCTCTTCATCTTAACAATTCTTTCATATCAAACTTAAAACACTTACATTTTGGAGATGTCCAACTTGTATGATTCTAGTTAATCGAGAGAAGGATGTAGCTGTGAATCTCGATTAACGGAACCATATGAATTGAACTAGGTTTTATTAATCACGAGAGTAGTTTAATGGCCCAGGTATGTTCCTTGAATGGAAAGTGCGTGGTTTTTATAAAACATTAACGGATTCTTACTAATTATGGGTCATCGAGAGATAGGGCATAATTAGTGAAGAATACAAATACTACTTGCTTGATCATGAGAAGTAGTATAGGCTCAATGTACCATCCTTGATTTTGATGAAAAATTTTATTCAAAGGCATGATTATTTGATGAATAAATGATTACTCGAGTCCCAACCCCGAGAATACCTTCATCTTATAAGAGTTCAATTAAAGTAATCAGTGCATGTTTCTAGTATTTTCACAAACCAAAACATATTTCCCCCCAATCTTATTAATATAATTTATATAAAAGCAAATATTTTTTTAAGTAAACCCTGTCTCTGTGGGATCAACCCGTACTTGCACTTTCTATACTATTTATAACCCGTGCACTTGCAGTATAAAAAGAACCGTTAGGTTTTGAAACAACATCATGCTCGCAAGTATGCCAGCAAACGGTCACAAACCTACTGATGCGCGGTAATCTCATTGGTCGCAGACCGCACGCCCGCATGTACAAAGGACAAAATTAAGCCTGTACTCGATCGCCATAAGACTCATAGACTCCAAACGCGGGAACCATCAAAATATGGATATGGAAGCCAGCATGGCCCAAAACATGTTGATGTGCGGAGGCCTCATTGGCCGTTGACCGCACGCTCGTATGTAAAAAGGACAAGATTGAGCCTTTATCAGTGCTACTAGACATCAAAGAGTCCAAAAAATGCGCAACCGCCAAACGCGGATACAAAAGCCAGCACCGGCCACGCCTGCTAACGCACGGACTATCCTTACGGCCATATTCTGCATGCCCATATAAAAGCAGCTTACCTTGGCTATTTTCAAATATGCCACGGACTTAAGAGTCCAGACCGCGTAAAACACTAAGGTGAATGGAAGATAGTGATGTGCAGTTGGAGCCCACAAAACAAACCGAGGTTAAAACCTCAGTCTACAATAGGACATAAATAACTGTGATCATAGTCAAAAAGGTTAACTCACGTGGTTAAAAATTAAAGGGTTTTTTTAAATGAGTTACTAATTCATAACGCGGCCTACAAACTAATAAATACATTATATTGCTCACGGCCAAACATTGAGTAAATAATCATTCACAAAGTCATACAAGCCTTAAGAGGAAAAGAAAAGAGTACAAATTTATCAAATTTATATAAGGAAAGTATTCGAATATTGCAAAAACTCAAAAGCTAAAGACAAGAGTAGAATGAATCAAAGTTATATTTTCATTTAATAGATAAAAAAATTACAAAAACCTATATCTATTACATAATCCTATTCCTATCTCTAAACAGTTGGGCAGGCTCTTGAGTTGCTGGAGCTTCTAGGATAGGATCTGGAGTAGGAGAAGGGAGAGTATCAGTTGGAGGGTTGTCTTGAGCTAGAGCTGGTGTTGACCGCTGTAAAAATAGCTCACTAACCGTAAGTCCATTGGGAAATAGGAGAGCAGTAGCAGCTTCTAAAGATAGTTTCTCCACATCCCCCTAAGCATATCAAGCTCATCCATTAGGTTGGGGGCGGTGACTGCGGGCAACAGTGGGCAAGGTTGATGCTGCTGCATCCAAATTATCAATATTTTCCTGATCCAAAGGGACCAGTGCATGCTCGGGCAGGCATTCCAGACCAGTAGCGATCAAAGAGCCAATTTTGACCAATTGTTCCACAGAAAATTTACTCGTAGCAGCAAAGTTTCTTATCTGCGTTTTGCTAGCAACATCAAACTGTGAACATCACTCCATCAAAATTTCATCCTTGTAATCTTAGGAGTTTTTGTACTCTTCAAAAGCCTCCTTGCGTGCAGCGGCAAGCTGGGCATTCTTCTGTAGTTGGAACTGCTTCAGAGGAATCGGCTTTTCAGAAATCTTGTCTGCTTGAGCCTCCAGTTCCAAAACTTGTTTTCTGGAGTCCTCCAACCTGGCCGCATACTCCTCAAACCTTTTCTCCAACACCTTCTTGTGCCCGCGTTATTCATCCCTTAGACCTTTGGCCCGATCCAGAGATTTAAGCGCCTCATCATGCTTCTCGCAAAAATGTTTGAGGTCACTCTCTTTCTCTCTAAGGGATAAGGCCAGAGCCTTGTTCTCCTCGATTACCTTCCCCTTCTCCTCCATCGCCTTCCCCAAGTGTAAGTACCCAAATCTGGCTCATGCCTTCCGGTTAAGTTTCCCGGCAATTCCCCGGACTTTCCTAAAGTTCAGGAGCAATTCGGGAACTGTTCCGAACCTTCCAAGGGGTGAAGGGATTACTTGGAATTAAAAAACCACGTTTTCCTTTAATATAAAACCCTTCTAGAAAGGCCACCTTGCATGATTCTAGAAAGATGCTGAGTCATAAGGGATAATGCCGCACGGCTGCATTAGGAGAGAACTCCAGGCCGCACGGCTTCATTAGCTCTTTCCAGAGTGCCTATAAATAGAGGCCTCCTCTACCCATTTTCATATACAGTTTTCAGCACTAAAACTCTATCAAAATATCACTACGAAAATACAGCAAGCTGAGAGTGCCAAAAGCCACCTCCCTCCTCCTTGAAGCCTCCAAAAGTTGGTCCCTTCACTAGGCAAACTTCAAAGAGAAAGAGGTCACCACCATTGGTAACCTCTCACCCCCTTTATCTTGCATTATACTTGTATATATGTGATATATTTGCTCCTTGCTTTACATATTACTATATATTTGCTTGGGACTTGGTATAGTGTCATTAAAGGTCATATCTTTAAGCATGTAAATCATATCCCCCTCCCTTTGCATCCTTTGCATTAAAATAGCATCTCTTGCTTATAAAAATGATATCTTTTTGCATCCTTTGCTCATATTAAAATAGCATCTCTTGCTTATAAAAATGATATCTTTTTGCATCCTTTGCTCATAAAAATGTTATCTTTGCATAAAAGTTGCATCCTTTGCACTTAAAAATGATTTCTTTACATTAAAGGTGCATACTTTGCACCTAAAACCTTCTTTCATACATAAAGATGCATCCTTTGCATTAAAAATCATTGCTTTACATCAAAGTAGCATCCTTTGCTTTCAAAATGACATCTTTATGCATCCTTTGCAAGTAAAATGCTATTTTTCCACATAAAGGTACATCCTTTGCATTAAAAATCTTTCTTTAACATCAAAAAGCATCATTTGCAAACAAATAGCATCCTTTGCACCCAAAATGTCATCTTTTCATTAAAAAGGTCATTTTTATCCTTAACATGCATTCCCCATGTCCCCATTGGTATTTGATGCATCCTTTGGAGCGGACCGGTGTAAAGATCCTATCTTTACATCGTTTCTTCCATTAAAGGTGCCACAATCTCTTTAGAAAGGGATAAACCTTGAACCCTATATCTCCGATCATCACTTGAGACGAGCATAATAGTCCCTATATATAAGCTCAATCGTCTCAAGATGTAGGATTGATGGGCTAAGGATACTCCTTTCTAAAGAACCTCATTTTGGACTATAAAAGAGAGTCCTTCTCTCGATCACGCAAGACCCAAGGTCGAATAGCGATGATCACAAGTCCAAGATAAGGACGGGATCAAAATCCCGAACACATAAAATCCAAGGAATCCCGAGCGATAACCAACTAAATGGTTTATACGTCTGGAAGACAACTTGGAACATCCCCCCCTCTTTTCAACACATGCACACAAGAAAGCACACAAGCAAGCAAGAAAAATGGAATCTTGGGAGACATGCTTCGGCAAGGCACCTTGGGTGAACGACGATTTGTTCTTCCCAAGGGGTAACTTAACCTCCGAACCCTACATCTTTTTTTTTTCAAAGTTTTGAGGAAATCAAAATGGCGTGGCGACTCCGTTTTTCAAATTAAACCGGATGTTTTCAAACTCAAGTGAATCCAAACTAAAAACACAAAAAAAGAATTTGGGCACCACATTCATAGTTTGGCGACTCCGCTGGGGAAAACCCAAAGGAGAAAAGATTTCATTTTCAAAATAAAAACGATGCCCGGTATATAGGTGAAAACCACTAACCTTCCTGTATCGCTTCCTAACCCGGGACTTGGGATAAAAGGTGGTCTAACAATCCCACGTACCGGTATCCCTTTTCGAAAAAAAATATAATAAAAAGAAAGCTTTTTCCTTTGAGCGGGTTAGCCTCCCGTCACGGATTCCATTTATCGTGCTTGCTTTCTTTCCTTGCATTGCATTGCATATTGCATCTTGGGAATTGTGCATACTCTGGAAACTGAACAGGAAGCCTGCTGAAGCTGAAAGGTGCCTAAAATGTTCGGGGAATAACCTAAAACTGCAAAGGATTGGAACCTGGAAAATTGATCCATGCAGCCGTACGGCTTGATCCGCCTTGGATTCCAGCCGGGCGGCCTCATTGGCAATTCCACCAGGACAAAATTGAGGTTAATCTGGTAGCTTAGGTAGCTTGGGGCTATTCAGTTCCAAAGCTGACCAGGCTCCAGAAAATTTACGTGCCTTAACTGTTGCATTTTTCCCCCGTCCCGAAAAAATCATTCCTTTTAAAACACATTTCTGAAAATCTCTGTTTTAACTCAAAAAGGAACATTTTTTAGGAGACCGCACACTACGCGCACCTTATATATCCTGTACACTTTGCACGCATGTCCCTTTAACCCAGGGTGGTTGTTCAGTTGTAGTCACGGACAACCTTACGATGCTCCCGGGCCGCACGGAATCACCCCAAACTCCCCATGGCAGCCAGTGTCGACCAATGCACAGTCCGTGTCACACGTTTCAAAAAACCGTGACTTTTGGTTGGTTTTTGGTCTATTCCGTGTCATATAGCCCAGTTGCATATCCCCGTAAAGGTCAAGCCTTAGTCCATAACGGAAGTCAAGGTCCTTCGCGCAAGCGGAGCTCTGCCGAAATTCAGACAAGGAAAAAATTGGTAGAATCTTGACTCCGGCATTGACTTTGACCTTGACCCGCACGAAATGCGTAAGAGTCGAGACCGAGTCCTTGCCAAAAATCCAAAGATCTTTCACGCAAGCGGAGCTCTGCCAAAATTCCGACAAGGAAAAATTGGCAAGATCTTGACCCGGCATTGACTTCGATTTTGACCCACGCACTGCGTATGCAACGAAGTTCAATGTGACACTGTGTCATCCGGCTTTTATCGCCCGACCCATGCCTATTATCTTCTCGGACATTACCGAAAAGTCAAAACGTCATTCGCGCAAGCGAAACTCTGCCGAAATTCCGTTAAGGCTGAAAGACGAGACTTTCCCGGCATTGCCTTGACTATAATCTGCATCGCTCGTGCGTTAAAAGTTCCTATGACCCGCTAGACCCGTTAGGAGCGTTCTTCTCTCTCGGTCAGTGGGATTCGCATGCCCTATAGGACCCTCGCCCGGGGCTGTCCACCCTGGGAGGTCGAAATACAGGTGGAATACGAGGGGCTTATAGACGTAGTGACGGAACCCACTGATCCAGGATCTAGAGTAGTTGCAAAAAAGAAGGGCAGAACCCCTTTTCCAACCAAATAGAAATTAATAAAAGACACTGTTTTAAGTAAACTGGAAGATTCTTAATTTGCATATTGCTTGAGCCTTCAGCCTAAACACCTACCCCGAGTCTAAACCTCTCCTATCCCTTTCCCGCAGCGAGAAAGAAGTGAGTGAGAATACCGGTACAGCAGTTTGTCGGCGCAGAGATCTCAAATAACCCGTCAAAATCTTCAAGTCTCAGTTTTCCAGTGTCAAAATGGCCAACGTGGTAATCAACAATGGTAATGACCAAGTAGTCGGAGAGGCCATCCCAGTTCAACCCAGGCCCCACATCTGGTATGATGTATGTGATTGTGAGGACTGTCTGGAATATGAGTATCAAGAATGGATTAATGAAGACGCTCCTTCAAGAAAGAAGAAGAAGAGGAAGTCCATGCAACAAAAATTAAAAGAAAGGTACGAAGCTGGGGACAAGAGCGTGGGAACTTTAGGGGAGACTTCGGGCAAGTTTGACTACTACGTCAGTTATGCCAAGGAGCCTACCAAGGAACCCGTCATTCAAAACACAGTCCAGCCTGATACCCCTGTGGTCAGTGACCCTCTTGAGGCAGAAAGTTCTGAATTTGTTGCCATCGTGAAATTCAGTAAGAAGCTAGCAGATTTAGAAGCAGAATACAGAAAGCCTATAGAATACGTGGCCAATCAAGGAAGGATCAAAGTCTCTCCTGAAGAAGACTTCATCAGCATCATTCAGGCCAACCCTCCTGTTGGCTACACTGACAAGGTTGTGATATCGAAGATTGGTAAAGAGAAGATGACTTATCAGCAGTGTATTGACAAGATGAGCCAGACCCTCCAGTCAATGAGTCCAGTTGTCACAGACGAGCTCGCTGAGAGATTACATCAGGCTACTCTAGCTCCACTCACCATCTTTTTGCGGTACCGGCCTATCAATGATTTCCGGCAAGTTTTCGATCAGTTCGAAGTTTCCAACTTTCTGAAGAACGCTGACAAGACTGCTACTCCCCAGGGCAACAGCAGGAAAGAGTGAAACCCCAGTTCAACCCGCGTCAAGCACCTTCGAGTCAATAAGTAGTATAGGGTCCAGAGTCAGTTGAGTCAGGAATCTTTGAATTCCAGTCCTCCGAGTCATCCGAAGGCCTCACGCCTGAGGATTATGCATATGTAACCAATGTCATCTTTCCTCTTGCTTTGAATGAAATGACAGATCTTTCTGAGTATCCCCTTATTGCCAACTTAACAAATGATAAATTAACTCAAAACTTAACAACAGTTAATAATGAATCATTTGAACAAGATGCAAACACACTAAATGAACAATACATTAAAGAAATCTTTAAGCAAAGGTTGCGAGAAAAGAGGAAAACCGGGCCCAAGCTGCCGAGGAGGTTTTGACAAGTGTTAACTTGGGTACTGTCGAGGAACCTAAAGAGACACAGATTGGAAACTTCTTCCAGGGGGTTGAACGGGACAAACTGGTCAATATGCTCAGAGAATACATGGACGTGTTTGCATGGTCGTACAGGGATATGCCGGGGCTAGACAGTTCGATAGTAGAGAATAGAATCCCTCTAGCACCAGATGCTAAGCCGATAAAGCGAGCGAGGAAGATCAAGCCAGAATGGTCTCTGCAGGTCAAAGAAGAGATTGAGAAGCTACTGCGGGTAGGATTCATCAGAGTCATCGAATACCCGACATGGTTGTCCAACATTGTGACCGTAACCAAGGCCAATGGGAAGGTGCGCTGCTGTGTAGATTTTCGGGATCTGAACAAGGCCAGCCCCAAAGATGACTACCCCTTGCCAAACATAGACATCCTGGTGGAATCCACTGCCAACTACGAAGTCAAATCCTTCGTTGATGGCTTTGCAGGCTACAACCAGATCAAGATGGCCGAGGAAGACCAAGAAAAGACAGCCTTCACCACACCATGTGGAACTTATTGCTATACAGTGATGCCATTTGGGCTTAAGAATGCCGGGGCTACTGCGCTTTTTCATGACATGATCCACAAGGAGATTGAGGTCTATGTCGAAGATATGATAATCCACTCCAAAGGCGAGGATGGACAACACTTTGTTGACCTGTGAAAGTTCTTCGAGAGGCTGAGATAGCATTCCATAAGACTAAACCCTGCCAAATGCACATTCGGAGTGACAAGGGGAAAAGTGCTTGGGTACATGGTCATGGAGCGAGGTATCGAAGTTGACCCCCGGAAGATCAAAGCCATTATGGACATGAGGCCACCTCGAACCCAGACAAAAGTCAAAAGCTTCATGGGAAAATTACGATATCGCCCGCTTCGTCAATCGGTTGACCGCTGTAATGCCGAGCCCATCTTCAAGCTCATGAAGAAGAATGTAGACACAGAATGGACCGAGGAATTCCAGGATGCCTTTGACCAAATCAAGGCATACTTAATACATCCTTCGGTGCTATGCCCCCCACATAGACAGAAACCTCTTCTGCTCTATCTCACTGTCACTGATACGGCAGTTGGGGCTATGCTTGCTCAGGAGAAGAAAGACTCTCGGGTAGAGAATGCCATTTACTTTGTCAGCCGGAAGCTACAAGGAAGTGAGCTCAATTACTCAGCATGTGAAAAGACTTGTGCAGGACTGGTCTGGGTAGTCGGTAAGCTGAAGCACTACATGCAAGCCCACCCTGTGAACTTGGTCTCGAAAATGGACCCCATCAAGTACATCTTCGATAAGCCTTCCCTCTCGATGCGTCTAGCAAAGTGGTCCTTCTTCTTAGCTGAGTACGACATCAACTATGTGACCAGAAAGGCCATCAAGGGTCAAGCATTGTCAGACCATCTGGCAAACTTCCCCAGTAATGAGGACCGCGGGCCTGAACCCCAATTCCCAGATGAAGGGATCTTCGTAGTTGAGCCTGAGAACCGATGGCAGCTATTCTTTGACGGAGCTGCTAACAAAAGAGGAAATGGCGTAGGGATGCTACTGGTCGATCCGAAAGATGAGCACACGCCCATAGCCCTTAAGTTGAACTTTCCTGCCACGAACAATGTCGCCGAGTACGAAGCCTGCATTGCTGGTTTAGAGGCTGCTTTAGAAAGAAATGTCAAGGAGCTCGAAGTTTATGGAGACTCAGCCCTGATCATCAACCAGGTCTCCAACAAATGGAAGACTGTGGACCCTAATCTTCAGCGGTATCATGCCTATATGGAGGAGTTGACTGGACAGTTTAGAGAAGTGACTTTCCACTACCTGCCAAGGGAAAAGAACAGATTCGCAGATGCCCTAGCTACTCTAGCCTCACTGGTAGAGATCCCCGAGGGAAAAGCCATAAAACCCTTCAGAGTGGGTAGAAGAGAAGCCCCGGCTTTCTGTTGTGAAGTAGACTTGGGACCCGAGCCTATCAAGGAACCGTGGTACAATCAAATTTACCAGTTCCTCAAAGATGGAGAGTCAGCTTTCAGAGACGAAGAAGGTAGACCAAAAGAAGGTGTCAAAGCCAAGAGCTTGCAAGCCCTGAAAAGGTTGGCCTCCCATTATGTCATTTTAGGAGGCGACCTGTACAAGAAGCGATACCAAGGACCACTCCTCTTGTGTGTCACCCAAGAAAGGGCCAGAGAGTTAATGACCGAAGTCCACAATGGTCCCTGCGGTCCTCATATGAATGCTAGAGCCCTAATGCAAGTGATCCTCAGAATGGGTTACTACTGGATTTCCATGGAGACAGACTGTGTCCAGCATGTCCGAGCGTGCGACAAATGCCAAAGCTTTGCCAACCTCAACCATCTCCCACCTCATGACCTGTACTGCATGATGACTCCTTGGCCGTTCGCAACTTGGGATATTGACGTGATAGGGAAGATAGCCCCAGCAGGAAGCAATGGGCATGAATTTGTGTTAGTAGCAGTCGACTACTTCACTAAGTGGGTAGAGGCCAAGTCCTACAAAGTCCTCACTTCCAAGAAGGTGGCCCAGTTTGTCAAAGAAAACATAATGTGTAGATATGGGGTGCCCAATGAGATCATTTCTGATAACGGGTCACACTTTGAAGGGGACTGCGGTAGATTGCTGTCAGAATTCGAGATCACTTGCCACAAGTCGTCCCCATACAGACCTCAGACTAACGGAGCTGTGGAAGCTGCTAATAAGAAGCTCGAACGGATCATCCGGAAAATGGCCACCCGTGGTCATGAGATTGGCCCGAAAAGCTGCACCTGGCACTCTGGGGCTACCGAACGTCTGTCAGAACAACTACGGGAGAAACTCCCTTTACCCTAACCTACGGGATGGAAGCAGTGTTACCAGTGGAGTTGGAAATCCCGTCATTAAGGATCCTCCTGGAAAACAGTGTCAACGAAGTAGAATGGCTACGTAGCCGACATGATGAGTTGGCCCTGCTCGATGAAA
Source organism: Adenophora triphylla var. japonica (assembly GCA_022495995.1). Classification (NCBI taxonomy): domain Eukaryota; kingdom Viridiplantae; phylum Streptophyta; class Magnoliopsida; order Asterales; family Campanulaceae; genus Adenophora; species Adenophora triphylla. The sequence goes on from JAFEMH010001575.1 coordinate 395,332, forward strand.
GAAGGCTCAAAGCCATGGAACACACCCGAGCCTACCAGAGGCGAATGGCCAGAGAATTTGACAAAAAGGTCAAGGCCAGGGACATCAAAGAGGGTTACTTAGGGGGTTTTTGTTTTTTTTAAGTGATAAGTGTCTTGGTCGATTTCACGAAAATGGCCGAATGATTAAGAGGCAAAGAATCGAAAACCGACTCGAATTGAATAAGTTGTTTGATTTTGTATTCAATTCATTATCTCAAATGCTTAAAAAAATAAAAAAAAATTTAAAAAAAAAAAAAAAAAAACGTAAATGCATTATGAAACAAGAACGATTTTAAAAAAAAAAATTACCCAAAACCAAATATGAAACAAAGCTGGCTTTCGGAGGCATTCGAGAGGCAATTCAAGAACATTTTAACCTCTTAAAATTAAGAGGCTTTTAAGAGCCTTTAAGTCTTATTTCAAAAAAAAAAACAAACACACTTATTTTTCTAATCCTCTTAATGAATAAGAGTTAAGAGGCATTTAAGGCTGAAAACAAAAAAACAAACGACCCCTTAGTGTTGAAAGTGAAGCCCCCTACCAGAGACAACCCCCTGGGAAAATGGGAACCCGTTTGGATCGGCCCGTATGTGGTGCAGAAGATACTATCAGGAGGAGCCATGAAGCTTGCAGACCTGGATGGTAATCCCTTTATCCACCCAGTCAACGGTGATAAGCTTCGAAGGTAATATGTCTGAAAATAATTAAAAAAAAGAAATAAAAAAAAATCTCAGTGCAAAAAGAGTAATACCCAGCTAGGATGAAAAACCCAAAAAGGGCGGTCTAGGCAAAAAACAGGGTTGCACATAAAAAAAGAGAAAATAAAAAAAAAAGAGAAAAAAAATCTTAGTGCAAAAAGAGTAATGCCCGGCTAGGCTGAAAACCCAAAAAGGGCGGTCTAGGCAAAAAACAGGGTTGCACATAAAAAAAAAAAAAAAAAAAAAAAAAAAAAAAAAAAGAAAAGAAAAGGCCAAAAGACCTAATCCCGATAGTTCACCAGAATGAACTACGAAGACCTGAGCCCCTTAGTCTTTCTTGTAAAAGGGGAACGTAGGCAGCCATATATGGTTCGGTCTAAACAATAAATAATAAAGGGCAATTAAGTTTTCAAAAAACAGGTCCTGAGCAATCAATAAGACATCTGAAATTTCCATGAAACGTGTCTTGATTAATTTCTAAGATCATATCTTTGTTAATTACAAGTTAAAAGACTTCTTGATGAGTTCAAGCACGGTCTACTCTTGACTATGCTAACCTGCTACAAAGATCTAAAATACAATAAAATGCCTAATAAACTACTGTGTTTGTAAAATGACAATAAGGGAATCCTAAGAAAAGATTTATCAGCTGTCATTCATCGAGTCTTCTTTGGTCTTCTTCCCTTTACCTCAACCTCGTTGAGTGTTCTTTCTCTTCTTCTCTATGATGTCGGTCTCCCGCATCCCGATCTCCGGTATCCTCACTGGAGCCTCCATCAAACCTGTGTCAATAAGTGCCCTCTCAATACGGGCACGAGTCCGCACTTCCTCCCTCTGAGCCTCAGTCAAGGGAATGACTTCAGATAGTCTCTTGTATCGAGCCTCCATATCCCTGATAAGGTCACCCGACTGGTTATGGCGACCCTCCTTAGCTTCAGTCTCCCTCAGAGTCCTACTCGAGTCGCAGTCAGCCCCCAATAAAGCCTGACGTCTCTCTCCCAATATGACCTGAGTCACTCCCATCTCCCTCTCATACCAATCCAAGTAGGCCGTAGTCAAGATGGTACTCTTCCTGGTCTTGAGAATGGCCCTGGGTGGAAAAATAGTATATGTCCAAGCCCTCGAGAAGAATGAGAAGCTGGCTGGATCCCTCATGTCTAAAGACACCACCTCCATGGTACGAATGTCCTCCCAATCGCCTAACGGCTCCTGTAAGGCCCCGAACTGCCTGGATACCAAGCAGGGTATGTAGAAGGATGACCAACAAAACCCTGGAACCCTCACCGCATAGGACTCCTGAAATGTCCTCCGGGTTGTGATGAATGTGTATCCGAAAATTTTCCCATTTTTGTTTGAAAAAATCAACGAAACGGAGTCGCCACGCCATTTTAATTTTGAGGGCCAAAACTTTGAAAAAAGCCCGAGATCAGATATTTAGGTTCGGAGGTCATGTTACACGCCGGGAAGGACGTTAGTGTGCACCCGGAATGCCTCGTAAAACGAGTCTTCCAAGCTGAAAATCATTTGTGTGTGTGTGTGTGTTTTGGCCAAAATACTTTGAAACTCAGAAAAGTAAAAATTGGGATATCTTTTTAAGACTTTAAACTGATCCCATGATTTTTTGGAATATTTTTGGATTGAGATTTGGTACTCAAAAGACCTTTTGAAGTTGAGAGCCATTTCTGCCAGAATGAAAAAGGCAGTGGACCTTTGGTTTTGAAATGGATTCAAGGGTCTTAAAACTTCATAATCTGGATAAACTCAGAGAATGAAAGTTGTTATAGACACCTTATATAAGACTTGTGCGAAGGAATTTTACATTTTGGAGAAGATTTGAGGGGTCAAAACCTTCTGGAAACCTCAGATATGAGATCTGGATTCCCAGAAGCTGATGAACTAGCCTCTGAAAGAAAATTTGAAAAGAAGAGTTTTACTCACCCAAAAAATAAAGTAAAAATATTTCTGGAAAGCTCTGGATGTTGGCTACAAAAAGTGTTTTGTAGTAAACACCAAATTCCAAGTTCATCTGTGTCCAAAAGTTAAAATAATGGACTGAGGTCTGGGAAAATTGCTACTGGACAGCAACTTCCCAAGAAGGAGACTATGATTTTAAAGGGGGTTTTGCATCCATGCTTGTCCCCATTTCCCTAGGTTTTGGTTAGTGATCACTAGACATTTTAGTGGTGAATCAACTATACCAAACCATCCTTGGGGTACATTAGGACTAAGCATTTCATTTGCTTGGGAAGGGGATTTTTATCCTTTGAAAATGAGATTTTATGCTTGAAAATGGTTTTTAGGGTTTTGAAAATGAGTTTTCTTTGCAAGAAAGTAAGAGAACTTGAAAATAATTTTGATCTTTGTAGAAGATCATCCATGGAGATGGTCTTCCATGGTGATCTTCTTAGATCTAGAGCAAGAAGATGAAAGAACTACATTTTGTAGTTTGCAAATGCATGCATGGTTGAGATTTAGGGTTAGGAGAAGGAGGGTTTACCAATCTTCCTTGTGTTCTTGAGTGTTTGGCTTGTATGTATGAGTGTTTAGGGCTTTAATATGAGAGTGAGTGGATGAGTATGAATTGGGAAAGATTGGAGAGAAAACGGTGACAATTCAAGTGAATTCTCCTGTTTTCTCTCTATATTTCGCCGAGAGGTTCGGTGCAAAAATGTGTTGTGGCTCCTTATTTTTGTATTTGGAGGGCTCAATTTATAGCCCTCTCTGGAAATTGCAATCCCATCCGCGCGGATGGGAACCCTTCGGCGTGCCTTTGTTCATTAAATGCGGCTCCGGCTTTGGACAAGAGGAATATTTCTTTTTGAAATTCAAATTAGCGGCCGATTTATGTTTCCAGCATTTCGATTTATGGTTTTCTTCTTTTGTTTTTCTTTTTGAGATTCTTTTTAAGGTTTAACCTTAAATAACAATGCCCATTTTACCCTCACTTTGTTAGAAAAGGTAGGATTGTTAGGAATTGTTAGAAATGTTATAACTTTCGTTAATTTGCTAACAAAAATTCTAACAAACTCAAATTGGAGCACTTACAGTAGCCCCTCGGCGACGGCGCTTTCGAAGGAAGCGGGGTCGTCGATAAGAATGGGCTCCATATTTGGCGGGATGATCAGTGATCGGGTGGTGAACCTAGCGATAGGCTACCTACGTATCCCGAATGGGAATCAAGCCGATCGTAGTTCGGGTCTTTGACCACAGAGATAATGGCGTTTTAGGTGCCTCGAACCTTATGAGAGAGTTCTGCGGTCGGTTCTTTGGAAAGAAACTTCTTTGAGGATAAGAGATGACCATTTTCGGTCAGATGGCTATTCGCTCTGCGGGGGATAGGGGATGACCATTTTCGGTCTGCTTTGAGGATGATTGCGATTTATCGCTTTCTAGTGATAGCGTCTTAGGTGCCTCAAACCTTGGAGATGGCGTTTTAGGTGCCTCGAACCTTGGAGATGGCGTTTTTAGGTGCCTCGAACCTTGAAGATGGCTTTTTAGGTGCCTCGGACCTTGAAGATGGCTTTTTAGGTGCCTCGGACCTTGATGATGGCGTTTTAGGTGCCTCGAACCTTGATGATGATGGCTTTTTAGGTGCCTCGGACCTTAATTTGACATGGCCTTTCGGTGGACTTCGTCTGCTGCCGAAGGAGAGGGTGACCGTTTTTGAGTCGGAAGACTGGACCTAATGATAGGCTACCTACGTATCCCTAGTGGGAATCGAAGCCCTTTCGTAGTTCGAGTTTTCCTCGAAATTTCGTTGGCTTTTGGGATTCCGTTAACTTTCTTTGGGGATTTCGTTAGCCTTTCTTCAGGGAAAATCGGACGTATTCGTGCAGGAAATCGGTCTTACGTTTGGCTACGTTGGATGATTTTGATGAAAGATACGGGATCTCGTTATCTTTCTCGGGAGATCGGTCTTACGTCTTCACTGGCTAGGGAAGATTTTGATGAAAGATACGGGATCCGTTATCTTTCTCGAGGGCACTCGGTCTTACGTTTGGCTGCCGGGAAGATTTTGATGAAAGATACGGGATCTCGTTATCTTTTCGGGGCACTCGGTCTTACGTTTTCTTATGCCGGGGTGATTTTGATGAAAGATCACGGGATCTCGTTATCTTTCTCGGGGCACTCGGTCTTACGTTTCTTGCTTAGGGAAGATTTTGATGAAAGATACGGGATCTCGTTATCTTTCTCGAGGAAATCGGTCTTACGTTTGGCTAGGGAAGATTTTGATGAAAGATACGGGATCCGTTATCTTTCTCGGGGCACTCGGTCTTACGTTTGACTGCCGGGTAAGATTTTGATGAAAGATACGGGATCTCGTTATCTTTCTCGGGGCACTCGGTCTTACATTTTACTGCCGGGGGTGATTTTGATGAAAGATGCGGGATCTCGTTATCTTTCTCGAGGAAATCGGTCTTACGTTTGGCTAGGGAAGATTTTGATGAAAGATACGGGATCCGTTATCTTTCTCGGGGCACTTCGGTCTTACGTTTTGGCTGCAGGGGAAGATTTTGATGAAAGATACGGGATTCCGTTATCTTTCTCGAGGCACTCGGTCTTACGTTTGGCTAGGGGAAGATTTTGATGAAAGATACGGGATCTCGTTATCTTTCTCGGGGCACTCGGTCTTACATTTGGCTGGGAAGATTTTGATGAAAGATACGGGATCTCGTTATCTTTCTCGGGGCACTCGGTCTTACGTTTTCCAGGGCTGATTTTGATGAAAGATGCGGGATCTCGTTATCTTTCTCGGGGCACTCGGTCTTACGTTTTCTTTGCTTAGGGAAGATTTTGATGAAAGATACGGGATCTCGTTATCTTTCTCGGGGCACTCGGTCTTACGTTTCTTTGCAGGGAAGATTTTGATGAAAGATACGGGATCTCGTTATCTTTCTCGGGGCACTCGGTCTTACGTTTTCTTTGGGGGTGATTTTGATGAAAGATGCGGGATCTCGTTATCTTTCTCGGGGCACTCGGTCTTACGTTTGGCTAGCCGGGAAGATTTTCTTGAAGGGGCTGACTTTGGTTAACTTTGTTAACTTTGTCAAGTTGAGGCCAGATTGGTGAGTCACGAAATTTTAAGGGGAAAAAAGGGTCATTTTGACCACTGACAACCCTATCCGCGCGGAGAGGACACAGAAAATCAGGGGTATTAAAGAGGGCCAACGCCCTTTTCTTCTTCTTCCTCGGTCTTTTCAATTTTTTTTTTCTGCACTTACGAGGGAGAGAGAGAGAGAACCGAGGAGAACCTCCATTGAAGGCCAAAAAGCTTCGAAAATCTTCCGATTTCTTCGATTTTCGAGCCGGAACACGGGAAGGCGCTTTTCAAGGCCAGGCGTGGCCCGATAGCGGAGAGGCGGTGGAGCTTGTCAGGATGAGGAGGCATTACAATCTTTTCGCAATCGGTTGCGGAGGAGCATTACCCCGATGCTTGGCAACATTGGGCTTGGTTCGAATCTCCGAACGGTATACTTTGAAACCCTTTGATCCCTTTGTTGATTTCTTGTTTGAAATTTGAATTTTAGGTGATTTTTGAAATTTTTTTTTTTGAAATTGAATATTGATGTTCATTGTCTTTGAATCTTGATGATTATGTGAGTAACCCAAAATGTGCATTTTGCTTGGGAAAAAGAATTGGCATTTTCGCCATTTTTTTTTTTTAAATTCGAAAATTGCATGTGAAAATTCGAAAATTGTGATTTTTTTTTTTTTTGAAATTGAATATTGCATGTTGATGATGATTTTTTTTTTGAAATTGAATATTGGTATTGATGAATGATGCAATGCATGCATTTTGTTTGGAAAGAATGGGCGTTTTGCCAATATGGGATGTATGTATGTTTAAGATTTTTTTTTTTGAAAAGTGGGACGGATTTTTCCTCCCGTTGCATGTAAGATGGATGATATGCATGTATGCATTTTTTTTTGAGATGATGGATGGTATGCATGTTATTTTATGAAAATGGGACGGAGTTTTTACTTCCGTAGGAATGCATGCATTAGGATTTCTTTGAAAAGCTGTTTTCTTTTATGCGAGAAAAATGGGGCTATGCTCATTGTATCTTTGTCATGCTTTGTCGAAATTTTTTTTTTATGCATGTGTATGCTTTCTCTTTTTTTTTTGTGTAAATGCAAATGCAAATTTTTTTTTTTGACATTTTCTCTCTCCTTTTTTTCTTTTACAGGGCGGAAACCATTTTGTGACGGGCTTGGTGAACAAAATGAAGACTCGAGGATCGGTGGAGTCAGTGGTTGACTTGTGGGACCGGCTTCCGAATGCGGGCCGAGGAGCTTTGCCGAGTCAGACGGATTCGTTGTTGAGACGGGGCTTTGGGAGTTCGTTCGAGTGCTTGAGGGGATTTGGTCAAGTTCCCTAAGAGCAAGGGCTTGATGTTTGCTGCTGGCGCGGCCTTTGGTGGGGCGCGACCCACACCTTTCACTTCTTAGGGGCGAGGCTACGGTTACGCCCTCCGATTACTGGCTGCGATTACGGGCTGTCCTTTAATGGGCCGCATTGAGTGGCGGGGCGGCTATAGCGATGCGGATCTACGAGCTCTTGGGATTTTCCCTATTCCCAAAAAGGGGATGGGGATGGAGTATGCCGTGGTCTACGGTAAGATTGTGGAGATCATTGTGAGTTACGAGGCTGGGGAGGAGAGGATAGGCGCCGATCAGATTGCTAGGGCCTTCTTGTGGTTTGCCTTTTCGAGCACCCTCTTTGGGCATGCTTGAGGGACGGCGGTCTTTGCCTTGTTGAGGTCCTTGGAGGACATGGAGACGGTCGGAGATGTCTCGTGGGGAGAGGCGGGGCGGCGAGCTTTACTTTGCTCTTCGATGGAGTACGGCGGAAGAGGCTGTGAGCTCTTTGTCTTGCTTTGAGTTTGCCACGGAGGTATAAGCTCTCTTTTTGCTTTCCCTCTTTTTTTTTAGCACACTTTTCTTTTGCTTTGGATTGATTTGATTTTTACCTTTCGCGGTATGGGCGTTGGAGTTTTTCACGTCACGGTGTGGCGACGGCCGGCGGAGTACGTCGGGCGTATCCGGCCATGCGGTCTTGGTCCAAGCATGCCGGGAGAAGATAAGCTCCGGGGCGTACGACCCTCGGGTACGCGGATTGCCTTCCTTTGACGGAGGCCGAGACGGATGAGGGGATGATATTCTTCCCACAGGATCGCTTTGAGGTGGCGCGGTGAAGGGCGGCCCGAGATCACCCGGAGGCGTGCGGCGGAGGATTTTGAGAGGTCGACTGCGATGCATATTATACGGGAGAGAGGGTGACGCGCCGGCATGGCGTGAATTCGCCTTTGAGGACACCGGTGGAGCCTCCCGCCGATATGATGCACCCGAGCGATCGGTCAGTGACTGGGATGATTACCGAGCCGGCCCGGCACTTCTCGGATTTCGTGGCGGTGAGCCATATGCGACATTCGTCTTGAGGAGGTGAGGATGCCTCGGGTCTGGATAGGGAGGGGCTTGGGATCCGCGGTACCCTCGGACGGATTTTTCCTATATCCAGGATGGGGTCCGATTGAGGGTGCGAATCCCTCGGCCGGCGGCTTCCACGAAGCTTTCGGCCTCGTCAGGGTATGAAGGTATGGCTTTTACGCTTACGCCTCTTCCTTTCTTTCTTTTGTTTCATCATCTTTAGCATCACTTCCCTTTTTGACGCTTTTGCTTTTGTGCGGTTTCGGAGGTGGTCGTCGAGAAGGCGACGAAGCAAGTGATCGGGGCAAGAAATTCATCGGGAGGATGGTGGCTTGCGGGGCTCCTCGAGGCTAGAGCGAGGCGACCACGGTCGGCGCACAGCTCGGATGGGAGGCTTCCCCTATTCGCTCGAGACTTCTTCGGAGACTCCTTTGTCTCCTCTCCTTGATCAGCCCCAGCAGTCTTTGCCGCCTTCGGATCACGTCATTCTCGAGGGATCCACACGGGCGGGGACACGTATGGCGGCATGGCGGGTCGTCTTCGTACGTCCCGGGAATCCGACGCCTTCACCTTCGGATACGATTTTTTCGCGGATCTCGGCTTGCCCTATCGGAGCGTGCCGGTTGGTCTGATGAGCCTCTTTACGGAGACGAGGACGATTACGAGCCCGAGATTTTCGGGGCTCTGAGGAGGCGGGCCGAGTCGCAAGAGGAGCCTCTTTATGGATGGAGACTAATTGATTTTATTGAGATTTGAGATTGAGATTTTTTGTTTATGCACATTTTTTTTAGGAATGTAATAATTTAGGATTTTATTGATGTTTGTTTGTTTTTTTATGCACACTCTTTTTTTTTTTTAGGAATGTAATAATTTAGGATTTTATTTTATGAATGCAATGCGGTATGAATGCGGTGTTGCATGAGCCTTGGTTTTTTTTGCAAGGGTGTTTGGTATATGGATTTGGTTTGGGGAGATTTTTTTTTGCACGGGTTTCGAGCAATCGGGACGGAATATTCCTCTTTTGATGTAGCGGCTTGGGTACATTGCAGAATTTTTAAATTTGTGACAATCATGTCCGCGCGGATAGGGCGGCTTCGACATTGTCCTTTAATTTTGGTTGAGACTGGTCTTGCTTTATTTCAAATTCAAATATCCTCTTCAACCTCCGGTCAAACAGCCATTTTCGGGGAGAAAGAGAAGAAAACCATGGAAAACTTTAGAAAAGCTCCATCAAAATTGTCCCAAGAATCCCAAATGTCATTCTTCAACAAGTTCAAGGATTGGTCCCGGGAGATTATGCATGAGAGGAGGTCCTTCTTTGAAGAAAGGTACAAGGTGAAGTGCTTATGGTCTCTCAAGGAATTGGTTCCGGACTACGACCTCTTGAGAGCTTCTTCATCATTTTGGGACACTAGAAGGCATGTCTTTTGCCTTTCCTTCAACGAGATTGTTCCGACTGTCGAAGAATTTCGGGCCTTGCTTGGAGGTCCGGAGGTGGAAGAGATAGCGATTTCTTTGCCCGGAGGGGCTTCTTTTGTTGACAGATTGTGCGTCCTCCTTCATCTTTCCCCGGAGGAAGCGCGAGGTATGACCCGTGGTCCCGATCATTTCGATATTTCCGGTCTTCCCGACAGATTTAGGGGCCTAGGCTTGGTGGATGACGCCTATTGGGATGCCTTTGTACTTTGTATGTTTGGCACCCTGTTCATGGTCTATTCCTTTGGGATTTGCCATCGGTCTTTCTTTGGATGTTGTCGTTCGCGTCGCACAGGCGAGAGATGTCGTTCCTTTGATTACAGGGGAGACTTTTCATGCTCTCGATAGGCCAGCTACCGGAGAAGGCGGTATATGCGCGAGGGCGGCCCGTTCCTCTTGACCACTGTGGGCGATGGAGCATTTGGGGGTTCTTCGGGAAACTCCCGATATGATCAAGCCTTGGACATTTGCCGGGAGGGGGTTGCGGTGGATTTCGATGATCGGGGCTCGTGGGAGCGTTGGATGGCTGGTCTCCGAGACGAGAGGATATCAGATGGTCGAGTGCCTTATTGGCGGGTGGAGACTCGCATAGTGCTTCGAGGATGGGTCTCCCGTGGTCATGCTTCCGGGCTTTCTCGGTCCGGCTTCTATATTCCGGCTTTAGTCTGAGACAGTTTGGCTTGGAAGCGGAGTTCCTTTGGAGGGCTTTGATGATATAGCCACCGGGGTGGTGGCTCTGTTTCTATGGATGATCCCTTAGTGTTTCCATTTCTTTCCCGAGCGTGGAGGTATGATGCCTTTCCTCCTCGGGTTATCCTCGAGCGTCAGAGACCGGTGTTCTGACCACTTGGTACCTGGATTGGTATGAGAGGCATGCAGGAGAGACTCGGGTGGCTATTTTGAGACGGCGTGAGGCCATTGTGGGTGCGGAGGACTGGCTGTTTGAGAGGAGGAGGGCGGCGAGGGCCAGCCCTCATGACGGGAGCGGAGACGGCGCGGCCGATTATGAGGCTTACGTCAAGAGACGGGAGAGGAGGGCTCCTATGCTACCGGCTAGGTTACGGGAGATGAGGGATGACGCTAGGAGCTACTAAGGCCACGACGGAGGCTGGTTTGATAGACCCTGTCCCTATACGAGCTTGGTAGGAGGAAGACCGACATTTTTCCGGTTCGAAGAGAAAAGACTCGAAGGGGAAGAAGAGGGGAGAGGCCGATGCGAGTGGCTTGGAGTGACTACGAGGTTTCCGAGTATCCCTTTCTTGTCATGGCGAGACACATTAGTTTGATTATGTATCTTAGTTTTCTTTTAGCGGGTTGCTAGTTGTAGGAATGAATCGGGCTTAGACTCATCAAAGAGCTTTTAACTTGTAATGAATATTTGAATTGCTTTAGAGTTTTCGAGACGCTTTCATGGTCGATCAATTGTATTGATGCCAAAGTATGGCTTTTATTTGTGCTTTAGACCGAACCGTTTCCATTTGCCTACGTTCCCCTCATTTTGAGGAGCTCGGGTCTTCGTAGTTCAACTTTGGTGAACTCTTTTTGTTTGTTGTTTTTTTTTTTTTTTTTTTTTTTTTTTTAGTGCAACCACTCGTTTTTTACCTAGGCCGCCCTTTTCGGGTTTCTAACCTAGTTGGGTATTACACTTTTAGCACTATTCCTTTTTTTTTCTTGTTTTTTTTTTTTTGTTTTTGTTTTTTTTTGTTTGGTGCAACCCTATTTTTTACCTAGGCCGCCCTTTTCGGGTTTCTAACCTAGTTGAGTATTACTCTTTTAGCACTCTTTTTTTTTGTTTTTTTTTTTTTTTTTTTTTTTTTTACGCGTAGTATCTGCGCGACTTGTCACCATTCCTTTGGGTGTACAAAGGGATTCCCGTCGAGTACTGCGAGTTGCATGGCTCCTCAGGAGAAGATCTTACGGACGACATATGGCCCGACCCAGACGAGGCTCCCATTTTTCGAGGGGTTGATACGGGTGGGGGCTTTTCTTTTAAAACGAGATCACCTTCTCGGATTTCCCGATGCTTTACTTTCTTGTCGAAGGCTCTGGCCATTCTTCCTTGGTAGGCTCGGATGTGTTCCATGGCCTTCGATCGGCGTTCGTCTAGTAGGGCCAATTCGTCATGGCGACTGCGGAGCCATTCGACCTCGTTGATAGGCTTTCCGGCGGTATACGGAGCGAGGGATCTCTAGCTCGATTGGGAGTACGGCTTCCATTCCGTATGTGAGGGCAAACGGTGTTTCCCCGATTGCCGTTCGGCGATGTTACGTAGCCCCCGAGTGCCGGGTGTAACTTCTCGGGCCAATCTACGCCTTGGACGGCCATTTTCCGGATGATATTTTCCCGAGTCTTGTTTCTTTGCCTCGATGGCTCCGTTGGTTTGGGGCTGTAGGGAGATGACTTGTGACGGGTTATTCGGAATTCCGCGGCGGTTTTTCGCATTCCCCTTCGAAGTGGGATCCATTATTTGAGATGATTTGGTGGCAACCCGTATGCACATGATGTTTTCTTTGATGAAGAGGGCTACTTTCCTTGAGTTGAGGATTTTGTAGGACTTTGCAGAGCATCCTTTCCGATTCCTTCGAAGAAATCACCAATCTGCGTCCCTTTAGGCTCTTCCGCAGTTCCCAAATTCACACTCGTCAAAATCTCTTCGGCGGCTTGGGCTCGATTTTCCTCTTTCCGGACAACCTGCTTAAAATTTTTTTTTTGTTGTTTGATTTTTTTTCTTCGTTTAATGTGTCTGCTTGTTTATCTAATGAATTATTATTAAAATTTTTTTTTTATTAATTAATTCATCATTAGTTAAAGTGGCAATCGAGGGATACCCAGAAAGGTTCGTCATTTTATTGAAAACGAAAAGGAATACGGTGCTTGCTACAGACTCGTAGTCTTCAGGCGTAAGGCCGTCGGACGACCCTAGAGACTCGATCTTAACAAAGAGAGACTGGGAGGACTTGTCCTAGATTGACACAAAGGGACGGGGGACCAATCCAAGCTTGGTGATCATTTCTTCCTCGGTCGCGGACGGGCCTGAGAGGTTTTCCCAATTTCTTAGCGGCATCGCTGTCGGTGGCTTCACAACTCGGGAAAGGCATGGTCTCTGTGCTCCCTCTTCAGTCGTTGCTATTATCTCTTTGTCTGAACCAGAATCAATTGTGTTTGGCGTCTGAAAGCTGAGCATGTGGATGTAGGGATCTTCCTCAATCCACGGGGATTTCCGTTTCGTCACAATCGACCGCTCAATCCGGATGTAAGGGACGTATTGCGTCTCGGTGTGTTGCTAGAAAAATCTCATGTCCCATACTCGGCGGAAAGGCTTGGCGGGTAGTTCAGCAAGGAGGACGTCCCACACGACGTTCATAGATTCGAGCCGAGTGCATCGATGTTTGTCGACTTTTATCATGAAAATCTCCTCGCTTTGGCGAGGCAAAGAATGGGTTTGCGAGAATGCGACAAATCTGTGATTGAGGACCGGGGACTTGTGTGCTGTATCATGGCGGTGTTCGGCGTTTCCTTCCGATACGCCTCCAGTGTTGGAAATAACAATTAAATTTGATGAATCGAACTTCTTCGGAGTACGCTTGCTTGAGTGTGTCGACATAGTTGGCATCGCTAGATTCCAAAGAATCTTTGGCGAGACTTGCCTCTTGAAGGATGTAGCCCGGTGTTTGGCTGTGGGCGTTCTTGGCTATTGTTTCGGCTTCGTTCCCTATGAGAAGCTGTCACCCCTTATGACTTCAAGGTCTCCTGCCGGTTGATGAATTTGACGCATTGGTGGAGAGTGGAGGCTATGGCTTTCATGTGATGCAACCAAGGGCGCCCTAGTAGGGTTTGTGAACTCGGAGGATATCCATTACATGGAACTTTGCGGGCACCATTTGGGTTTCGTACCGAGTTCCGAGTCACGTCCCCAGGAATGGGGCCGAGACGAACCGTCGTAGGCCTTGACGGTCCGGGTAGATGGGATCACGCGCCTTTCATTTATGCGGAGGGCCCTCATCATGCTTTGAGGGAAGGACGTTTACCGATGATCCATTGTCCACTAATACCCCGGGGAGTGACATGGTGTTGAGCCGAATAGTGATGTACAAAGCTTCATTGTGTTGGGAGACATCTCTTGGCAAATCTTCATTGCGAAGGTGATCATACTCCCATATAGGTGAGGATCATAGATTTTGTCCTTGTCTCGGGATAGAGAGTCATTAAACACTGTCGCCGTGCCTTTTTCTTGCGAGGTAGAGTCTTTGCCGAAGCCCACAGGTTATGCTTGATGCCTTTTGTGGCGGTTGCCATCTCCGATCAACATGTTGATTGAGTGGGAGCACCCAGGCGCGTCGGTTTTCTTCATCGGTGTATACTCGGGAGGCTGGACAAAGCGAACCTTGGGCGACCCCAGGGGTTGGACTTCGATTACTGCGGTTCTCTGGTATCCGAAGGTCTCAATTCTGTCGTTGGCAAGGCTTTTACGCTCTTTCACCCCTTTTTGCTTTGGGGAAGGCGGGCGGAGTAGAGTACATAATAATCAAATCCCCAGATGGCTCCCCGAGCGTTCCCACACTTGTTATCACGGCCTCGAATCTCTCCTTCAATTTTCTTTGGGAGGAAATTTTCTTTTTCTTAGGAGGACGGTCCTCGTGTATCCGATCTGATAGTCCCTTTCAAGGCAATCGGGACGATCACAAATATCCCACCAAATGTGTTCTACGGTGGTGGCGGATTTGGGACCTCGGGTTGGAGCAGTCTTTGGAATGACTTTGGGTGGAACCGGTCCGGGGGATCTGGCTGCTGGGCTCGTGCTGGTAGCAAGTGATTGGACTCCGCCGGACAATGAGAGATATTGAGGTCCCGAGGAACGGGCACATGTTTGTCCTTCGGGGTAGCCCCGGTCGGTTGGGATATTGTTAAGGTCCCGAAGTGGCGTGTGGCCTCTTGATCCGGGCTGCTTGTACGTGCAGGCGTTCTTCCGGGGCATTGATGGCTGACCATATTTCTTCAATTATTCCACGATTTTCATCACTCGGGCGATATTTGTGGGATCATCACTTTGAGAGGGGACAAGCGACGGTATACCGAACTCTTTCGTCCACGGCTCTTGTTTGGGGGCCGGTTGCCACTGTAAGTCGACGGGCGGGAGTCCGGCGGTGGAAACATAGGAATCTTGGGGTAGCATCTTGATGTATTCGGGACTATTAAGAAGAGGAGGAGAACCCTCTTCCGTCTTTGCGATAAAAAGTGCCATCGGGATTGAGGCGATAGTCAAACCATGACTTGCGACAACCCCCGGAAGGTCATCAATTTGAGCCTCATGTCGAAGTCTCATCTGCTTCTACCAAGCTGGATCCAATCTTAGTGCATGCGAGGGATTTTGGAGGACGGAACAACGTTATCCTCATTACCGGGCGATGCGAGACATTACGAAACCCGGAGTCGGAACAAACGGTGAAGGCGACGATGCGCTTGACTCTTCCCAGGATCGAAACGGTGACCGGTGCCCGAAACCAAGCTTTGTGCGGAGGCTGCGGGGAAAGGACACGAGGGTTCGGATGTGCAGGAATGGAAGGAGGGTAGGTGTTTGGACTTTAGGCTCATGCAACATGCGATTATTTGTTCACGTTTACTTAAAACATGTTTTATTAACCTAATCGGTTGGAAAAGATTGCTCTTCTTTTCGCAAACTACTCGATTCTGGATCGGTGGGCCCCGTCACTACGTCTATAAGCCCCTCGTATTCCACAGTATTTCGACCTCCCGGGGTGGACGGCCCGGGCGAGGGTCCTATAGGGCAAGCGGGTCCCACCGACCGAAAGAAAACGATCCTAAAAGTCTGGCGGGTAATCGAGTCTTAACGAGCATTCGATGTAAATTACGGACAAGGCGACGTCAAAAGTCAAGATCATGTCCGAGGGCTCGACGAAAAGTCGGCATGATTTGGGTGATAAATGTCCACGATTGATCTTGACTTGTCGTCGAGTTAAGCCGTAATTAGGCATGGAATAATCATTAATCCTTGATGACTCGGTGTTGTCAATCTTTGGGAGTCGGTGTATAATTTGTGCCGATCGGAGCCGAAGTCAAGGCGCCGGTCAATATCTTGGTCAAAGTCTGCGGCGGAAAACCGGCGAGAACTTTGGCGATTAGGGTCCCGAAAGATATTGAGTCGGTATGCCGACAAAGGCTTGAAAGGAAAGGTCTATACACGAGACGGGGGCATGACACGGACCGGACTAAAAACCAACCGGGTCTCGGACAAAGTGTGTCACGGACAAGTGCATGGTCGACACGAGGCTCCATGGGATGTTTGGGTAGTCCCTGTGCTCATCCGAGAGGCGTAATAAGACCAAACGGACCGCGACAAGGATTTCCCGGGTTAAGGACGTAGTGTGCGGTGTACGGTCACGTGCGCGTAGTGTGCAAGCGATCTATATTCTTTTACGAGTAAAATAGAGATTTTTATGTGTCTTAAAAATATGATGCATGATTTTTTTGAAAATTTTCTTTTTTTTGAAAATCCTTTTTTTTTGAAATTTAATGAGCACATAAGCACGTAAGCACGAAAATTCCGACAGTTAGGGACATTATTCCGACAGTCAAAATTTTGACTTTCTCCGAGGCGGCCAAAACAACATGAAAACTGTGCAAAAATCAACACACACACAAAAATGATTTTCAAAGCCGGGACGGAAGCTTGACCCTCAAAAGCTTTTTTTTTTTAAAACGGTGATACCGGTACGTGGGATTGTTAGACCACAATTTATCCCCGACTCGTGTTAGGAGGCGATAACGGGAAGTTTAATGGTTTCCACCAATATACCAAATATCATTCATTTTTTTTTTAAAAAAAGCTTAGTCCCCAGCGGAGTCGCCACTGTGATGAATGTGTATCCGAAAATTTTCCCATTTTTGTTTGAAAAAATCAACGAAACGGAGTCGCCACGCCATTTTAATTTTGAGGGCCAAAACTTTGAAAAAAGCCCGAGATCAGAGATTTAGGTTCGGAGGTCATGTTACACGCCGGGAAGGACGTTAGTGTGCACCCGGAATGCCTCGTAAAACGAGTCTTCCAAGCTGAAAATCATTTGTGTGTGTGTGTGTGTTTTGGCCAAAATACTTTGAAACTCAGAAAAGTAAAAATTGGGATATCTTTTTAAGACATTAAACTGATCCCATGATTTTTTGGAGTATTTTTGGATTGAGATTTGGTACTCAAAAGACCTTTTGAAGTTGAGAGCCATTTCTGCCAGAATGAAAAAGGCAGTGGACCTTTGGTTTTGAAATGGATTCAAGGGTCTTAAAACTTCATAATCTGGATAAACTCAGAGAATGAAAGTTGTTCTAGACACCTTAAATAAGACTTGTGCGAAGGAATTTTACATTTTGGAGAAGATTTGAGGGGTCAAAACCTTCTGGAAACCTCAGATATGAGATCTGGATTCCCAGAAGCTGATGAACTAGCCTCTGAAAGAAAATTTGAAAAGAAGAGTTTTACTCACCCAAAAAATAAAGTAAAAATATTTCTGGAAATCTCTGGATGTTGGCTACAAAAAGTGTTTTGTAGTCAACACCAAATTACAAGTTCATCTGTGTCCAAAAGTTAAAATAATGGACTGAGGTCTGGGAAAATTGCTACTGGACAGCAACTTCCCAAGAAGGAGAATATGATTTTAAAGGGGGTTTTGCATCCATGCTTGTCCCCATTTCCCTAGGTTTTGGTTAGTGATCACTAGACATTTTAGTGGTGAATCAACTATACCAAACCATCCTTGGGGTACATTAGGACTAAGCATTTCATTTGCTTGGGAAGGGGATTTTTATCCTTTGAAAATGAGATTTTATACTTGAAAATGGTTTTTAGGGTTTTGAAAATGAGTTTTCTTTGCAAGAAAGTAAGAGAACTTGAAAATAATTTTGATCTTTGTAGAAGATCATCCATGGAGATGGTCTTCCATGGTGATCTTCTTAGATCTAGAGCAAGAAGATGAAAGAACTACATTTTGTAGTTTGCAAATGCATGCATGGTTGAGATTTAGGGTTAGGAGAAGGAGGGTTTACCAATCTTCCTATTGTTCTTGAGTGTTTGGCTTGTATGTATGAGTATTTAGGGCTTTAATATGAGAGTGAGTGGATGAGTATGAATTGGGAAAGATTGGAGAGAAAATGGTGACAATTCAAGTGAATTCTCACTGTTTTCTCTCTATATTTCGCCAGAGGTTCGGTGCAAAATGTGTGTTGTGGCTCCTTATTTTTGTATTTCGGAGGGCTCAATTTATAGCCCTCTGAAATTGCAATCCCATCCGCGCGGATAGAACCCTCGGCGTCGTGCCTTGTTCATTAAATGCGGCTCCGGCTTTGGACAAGAGGAATATTTCTTTTTGAAATTCAAATTAAGCGGCCGAGTTTATGTTTCCGGCATTTCTATTTATGGTTTTCTTCTTTTGTTTTTCTTTTTGAGATTCTTTTTTAAGGTTTAACCTTAAATAACAATGCCCATTTTACCCTCACTTTGTTAGAAAAGTTAGGATTGTTAGGAATTGTTAGAAATGTTATAACTTTCGTTAATTTTCTAACGAAAATTCTAACAAGCTCAAATTGGAGCACTTACACGGGTCTGCAACCTCCAGTGAGGTACCCACCAGCGAATATCCAAAGTGGACAACCTAGCCATCATCAGCTCCCAGTCACCATGGTCCTGCTGCCTAGGCGAACCCCTCCGAGAAATCACCCAAGGGAACTGAGTCGGCAAAGCCCCGAGCCTCTCCTGTAGCCATAAAGTCAACACAGCCAGACTCCCAGACCTCATGAAGCGGTCTCCTCTAGCCATCCTGTCAATACCATGCAGGGTCTCACCCAAAACCAGTGGGATAATATCCTTCCCAGCCCTGCAATCCCTAACCATGTCCGAGAGGCCACCATGACAAATCCCCACGGACTCAACAGTGAACAGAGACGAGAATACGCAAAGGATAAAGGCATCCATAGCCACCGTGGTCGTAGCCATATCCGGAGATCCAAACCTGCCCGGGATATCAGAAAGGTCAATCTTGTTTGGAGCTATCATCATCCCCTCAGCCTCTCCCAGAGATATGTGCAAAAAAGATGCCAACTTTGCCGCCACCTGAATGAACGCTCGCCCGAAAGAAAAATCACTTTTGTTTTTGAATGTGATGATAGATTTTGTAAATTTCGGTTTTGGGAGTCGCCACGCCGTTTTTAAAGGAAAACATTGAAAAACCTATTTTTAAGAGTATTTTGTGTTCGGGAGTCTGGTTACGTGTTTGGGAAGAACTAGAAGTTCACCCAACACGCCTCTTTCGAGACTTTCAATCAACGTTGGAAAATTTTGGACATTCAAAGTGTGTGTGCAATATGTGTCGATGAGCAAAGCATTCGACTTTGGCATTTCATTGATAATATCAAGGCTGGTACAACTTGTGAGCCATGACAGGGGGCCACACCCTTTATATATTATGATTTTCATGACAAGGCAGAAGGTTTAAGACAATGCGCCGGAGAGCTCGATGTCGTCCGACACAGGACCTCCCAGAAAGAGGGTGTCGCACGACATGATGTCTCATGGTCAGATTGTCTTTTACAATGACCAAGCTATTCTGGAACTGGAATGACATTTATTTGACTCATTGAGGACACTATTTGAAGGTCTAAGTTCAGTTTGGGATTGACGGGAGTGAGCAAAGTCACGATAGACTTTGAATGATACGAATGTCATATGACATAGAACATCCGAAGTTATTCATGTCATATGGCAAACCGCCTCCATTAAATCGCACCCAAACAGACCATAGGCATTCCAAATAGTGGCTTATGAGCCAAAAATACTAAGGGAGGCTTTGAGTTACAAGAGGGATTAAATGCAGCGGATCGAAGTCCAAAAATGGCTTTATAGCCTTCTGGGAGCCCCATGTCGTATGACACAGGATCTCCAGAGAGTCCTGTGTCGTTCGACAGGAGTGGCCTGTAAAAGTGCCCTTCAGTCTGTTTTATTCCCCTTCGTTTCTCAAAGCAAACCAAGCATCTTTATTGACTGTAAGCAGTATTAAAACAGTAATATGTGAGTATTATGGGAGGATCACATGGCTTTAGTGGCCAAATGTGATGAATCACATGTTTTTGGCCACTTTGAAGTAGCCATCACCTCCTAACTCAATGCAAATGTTTAAATATTGAAACTTTATTGATGCTAATATGACCAAATGTCCAGATCTGAGGTGGGGAGAAGTGAATATTGAAGATCCACTTTTCCACCACCTTTATCATGCAAAAATCCCGATTTTTACATAATATTGGAGCAAGTATGCATGCAAAGGTAATATGAATGTATTAAAAGGCTATTTAAAGAGAGAGAAGGGTTTAGTGGCTACCTATTGTAGTCCACAAGGTAAGATCACCAGTAGTATGGTGTCCACCCCTTCTAGCACATGCAAGAACTCCGTCCTTAGAACATGCAAGAACTCCATCCATCGTCCAAAATCTCGTTTCCTCATCCATGATCAAAAATCGACCTAGTTCTAGCACATGCAAGAACTCCGTCACATTTTAGACAATTATTTTTCTTACTTTATTTTCAAAAAAATGGGTCATTCTCATTATTTTTCAAATAAATTGCACATGCATGTTCATTTGTGTCCTTAGCCTCATAGGTTAATCAAAAGAAAATTCCAAAATCATCATCAAAAATCCTAGGAAAATTCGAGAAATTCCTAAAACTCGGGTCAAGCCCTAAAATCAATCAAAATTCAATCAAAATTGACGGAATCGAGCAAATCAAGTATGCTTACCCCAACCGATTGAGGTTTCATGGATTTGTGCTCCCTCTTGCCCGGATAAAACTCGGAAGGAGGCGTATTGAAATCGTATTTTTGCTCGGTTCGGACAAGCTCCCTCCTCCTCCTTCGAGCGGCCTCGGATATGTTCCTCTGCGCTTGCCTAGGCATTGGGTTCCCTTCCGGATCCATCCTAAATCAAAAGAAACAAAGGAATTGAAGGATTTTCGAAAATTCTCTCTCTCCTCTCTCTCTATTCCTCGGCAGCAGAAGGGTGACAATGGCGCTTTGCCCATTTTTGAATATGTTTAAACAATCTGGTAAAATCAAGATTGAAGCCGGGCGGCCTCTTTTTCCATCACCTCATGCCGGGCGGCCTCTTTTGCCCTGAGCAGAAAATTATACTTATGCCCCTGGACTTTCCACTTGGGCATATAACTACCGTTATTGCTTAACTAGAGTAACGCTGTTTCCCAAGTATATCCGTTATCTCAAAGAAGAATTAACATTCCTCTTGAGTCGCCTCCGTTACTTCCGTTATAACGGAATAACGCTAGGTGACATCCTCCGAATTGTCAAAAAACTTTAGCTACCTCTATCACAGATTGGGAAGTACGCTCAAGTTCTCCAAACTTTAGCTACCTCTATCACAGATAGTGAAGTACGCTCAAGTTCTCCAAACTTAAGCTACCTCTATCACGGATTGAGAAGTACGCTCAAGTTCTCCAAATTTTAGCTACCTCTATCACCGATTGAGAAGTACGCTCAAGTTCTCCAAACTTTAGCTACCTCTATCACAGATTGAGAAGTACGCTCAAGTTCTCCAAACTTAAGCTACCTCTATCACAGATTGAGAAGTACGCTCAAGTTCTCCAAATTTTAGCTACCTCTACACAGATAGTGAAGTACGCTCAAGTTCTCCAAACTTTAGCTACCTCTATCTCACAGATTGAGAAGTAGGCTCAAGTTCTCCAAACTTTAGCTACCTCTATCTCCTCGATAGTGATGTAAGCTCTAGTTTCACCAGGTGACAACCTCCATTAATTGTCAATCAGGTGACAACCTCCATTAATTGTAAATCAGGATGACTAATCCATTAATCATCAAAACCTCAAGGATCCTAGACAATGTTCCTAACTATCTAGTGAGGCTTGAACTACGACCAAGGCTTGACTCCTCCGGGATACGTAGGTAGCCTTCCATAAAAGGTCCAGCCATCCGACCACTTTGGTCACCCTGTTCCTTCGTCACTCCTCAGTGATGAAGTAGCCCCTCATAGAGGTCCAGATATCCGACCACATAGGTCAAATCTCTTCATCTAGCATATCCCTAGTAGGATCAGTCACTTGACCTACTAGGTCACTTTCCCTTCTATTTCCAAGGCAAGAGCCTAGTTTCTCTTCGCTATTCTCCAGCGGATCTTATTCTGAACTACAGCCTGGCTTGATTCCTCCGGGATACGTAGGTAGCCTACTTTAGGTTCAGCCAATTCGTCACATATGACACCCCTTTCCCCAGTGGATTCTGAACTACGATTATGGCTTGATTCCCACTCGGGATACGTAGGTAGCCTCCCAAAGGTTCAGCCACTCGACCACCTTGGTCACCTAATCCGTCTCAGCAATCGCCAGATCGAATCCTTTTCTATCGACAACCCCACTCGCCCTGCAAGTGACGTTGCCGAGGGGATTCTGTAAGTACCCAAATCGCTCATGCCTTTCGGTTAAATTTCCGGTAATTCCCCGGACTTTCCTAAAGTTCAGAGCAATTCGGAAACTGTTCCAAACCTTCCGAGGAATGAAGGAATTACTTGGAATTAAAAAACCACGTTTTCCTTTAATATAAAACCCTTCTAGAAAGGCCACCTTGCATGATTCTAGAAGTATGCTGAGTCATTGGGGGTAATGTCGCACGGCTGCATTAGGCCGGGACTCCAAGCCGCACGGCTTCATTGGGTCACGGCATCGCCTATAAATAGAGGCCTCCTCTACCCATTTTGTAAGACAGTTTTCAGCATTGAAACTCTGCCAAAATACAACTACGAAAATCCAGTGAGCTGAGAGTGATAAAAACCACCTCCCTCCACACCAAAACCTCCCAAAGTTGGTCCATTTCCTAGGCAAGCTTCCAAGAGCAAAAGGACACCACCATTGGTAACCTCTTTTACCCTTTACCTTGCATTATACTTGTTTTATGTGATATACTTGCTCCTTGCATTTACATATTGCTATATATTGCTTGGTATTTGGTACATTGTCATTAAAGATACTATCTTTAATCATATATCCCCTTTTCCCTCATCACATAGGATCCATGGAGGATCCAACCCAAGGATGAACAAATAAGACCTCATAAAAGGCTTGTTCTAGGGTGGATCTCTCACATGGTGATGTGAAAAGTAGCATCCCTTGCACTTAAACATCATCTTTACATACAAAGTTGCATCCTTTGCATCAAAAAATGATATATTTTCATTAAAGTAGCATCCTTTGCTCTCAAAATGATATATTTATGCTTCCTTTGCACATGATATGCTATTTTCATACATAAAGTTGCATCCTTTGCACTTAAAAATGTTTTCTTTACATTAAAGGTGCATCATTTACACCTAAAACCCCTTTTTTATACAAAAGATGCATCCTTTGCATTAAAGATCATTTCTTTAACATCAAAAAGCATCCTTTGCAAACAAATAGCATCCTTTGCACTTAAAATGTCATCTTTTCATTAAAAATTTCATTTTTATCCTTAACATGCATTCCCTAGTCCCCATTGGTATTTGGATGCATCTCTTGGAACGAAATGGTGTAAAGGTCCTATCTTTACATCATTTCTTCCACTTAAAGATGCCATAATCCCTTTAGAAATGAATAAGCCTTGAACCCTATATCTCCGATTATCACTTGAGACGAGTATAGTAGTCCCTACACAAGCTCAATCGTCTCAAGGTGTAGGATCGATGGGCTAAGGTCATTCCTTTCTAAAGGACCTCACTCTTGGACCATAAAAGAGAGTCCTTCTCTCGATCATACTTGACCCATGGTCAAATAGTGATGATCACAAGTCCAAGATGAGGGCGGGATCAAAGTCCCGAGCACATAAAAATCCAAGGAATCCCGAGCACATAAAAATCCAAGGAATCCCGAGCGATAACCAACTAAATGGTTTATGCATCCGGAAGACAACTTGGAACATTCTCCCCCCCCTCTTTTCAACACATGCACACAAGGAAGCAAACAAGCAAGCACGAAAAATGGAATCTTGGGAGACTTGCTTCGGCAAGGCACCTTGGGTGAACGACGATCCGTTCTTCCCAAGGTGTAACATAACCTCCGAACCCTAATTCATTTTTTTCAAAGTTTTGAGGAAATCAAAATGGCGTGGTGACTCCGTTTTTCAAATTAAACCGGATGTTTTCAAACTCAAGTGAATCAAAATAAAACACAAAAAAATAATTTGGGCACCACATTCACAGAGCGTTCATTCAATGACGGGATCTTCTCACTCAGCAGCGCAAACCGCTGGCGACTCTTCTTTGATGGGGCAGCCAACAAGAAGGGAAATGGTATTGGAATGCTCTTGGTCGATCCTAACGACGAGCATACTCCCATAGCCATCAAACTGAATTTTGAAGCAACCAACAATGCAGCAGAGTATAAAGCTTGCGCAGCCAGCCTAGAAGCCGCTCTTGAGCGCAACATCTCAGAACTGGAAGTATACAGAGACTCAGCATTGATCATCTATCAAGTGTCCAACAAATGGAAGACAATAGATTCTGTCCTCCAGAAGTACCACACGTACATAGAGGAGCTCATTGCTCAGTTCAAGGACATCTCTTTCCATTATTTGCCAAGAGACAGAAACCGCTTCGCAGATGCCCTAGCTACCTTAGCATCTCTTGTCGAAATTCCCGAAGGGAAATAAGTGAAACCCCTCAGAATAGGCAGACGGGAAACACCTTCTTATTGCTGTGAGATCGAAGTTGAACATGAACCGATCGACGAACCCTGGTACAATCAAATCTACCAGTACCTCCAAACCGGAGAAGCTTCCTTCATAAATGAAGATGGAAAATACAAAGAAGGGATCAAAGCCAAAAACATGATGGCACTAAAACGCCTGGCATCCCATTTTGTCCTTCTGGGGGGTATGTTGTACAAGAAGCGCCACCAAGGACCACTCCTCCGGTGTGTAAATAAAGAAAAAGCCAGCGAGCTGATGAACGAAGTTCACAACGGAACCTGCGGTCCACACATGAATGCAGAGCATTGAAACAGATCATCCTCCGTATGGGTTACTATTGGGTATCAATGGAAACAGACTGCATCCAGTTCGTCAGAAGCTGCGACAAATGTCAACGGTTCTCCAACCTCAATCACATTCCTCCTCACGAGCTCTATTGCATGACTATACCATGGCCTTTCGCCACATGGGAATCAACGTCATCGGCAAAATCACTCCGCCAGGGAGCAATGGTCACGAGTTCATATTAGTCGCAGTCGACTACTTCACCAAATGGGTAGAAGCCAGATCATACAAAGTACTGAATACTAAGAAGGTGGCAGAGTTCATCAAAGAGAACATCATGTGCAGATACAGGGTACCCAACGAGATCATATCCTATAATGGGACCTACTTTGAAGGAGATTGTGACCAACTGTTGACCGAGTTCAGAATTACATGCCACAAGTATTCACCCTACAGACCATAGACTAATGGTGCAGTAGAGGTAGCAAACAAGACTCTCGCAATGATAATCAGAAAAATGGCCGTCAGAGGTCGGGATTGGCCCGAGAAGCTACATCTAGCACTCTGGGGATACAGAACATCAGTCAGAACCGCCATAGGGGAGACTCTTTTCGCACTTACATACGGAATGGAAGCAATGTTGCCAGTGGAATTGGAAATTCCATCCCTCCGAGTCCTCTTGGAAAATGGAATCAATGAAGTCGAATGGCTCCAGAGCCGTCACGACGAACTAGCTCTACTTGACGAGCGCAGATTGAAAGCCATGGAGCATACTCGTGCCTACCAAAGCAGAATGGCCTGAGCATTTGATAAGAAAGTCAAGATTCGAAACATCAGAGAAGGCGACTTGGTTCTCAAGGAAAAGCCTCCTACGCAGACCAACCCCCTCGAAAAGTGGGAGCCTACCTGGATAGGCACATTCGTGGTACAAAGAATTTTCTCCGGAGGAGCCATAAAGTTAGCAGATTTGGACGGAAACCCTTTCGTTAACCACGTGAACGGAAGCAAGCTCCGCAGATACTTTGTTTGAGGAAGAACATGAGTCAACTCTCCTTCCCCATACACCACCCCTCAGTAAAATCAAAGTGCTAAAAGAGTAATACCCAACTAGATACATTCCCGAAAATGATCTAGGTAAAAAATAGGGTAGCACTTCTTTTGTCTTTTCCTCAAATTTTACCTAAAAGTGTCGAACTACGGTGACCTGAGCCCCTTAGTCCAATTTTAAAAGGGGAACGTAGGCAGCCATCATTGGTTCGGTCTCAAAAACAAAAAAAAAAGCACCAATCGCTTGTGTTTCAAAAAATTCTTTAAATTAACCTACAGATTAATAACGGTTAAAACAATCTTTGATGAGTTCAAATACGGTCAACTCTTGACTCGCTACACGCTAGCAAAACTATAATAAACATTAATCAATTAATGTGTCTGCAATGACAATGGGTGGATACTCCGGACAGCAAGGTCAACCTAGTCCCCCGTACTTAGTCCTTCATCATTCTTCCCCTTCCCTTTTCCACGACGGGTATTCTTCACATTCACAGGGAATATCCCCGTCGTCCTTCTACCTGGCTCTGAGACCCTTACCGACGCCTCCGTCAAACCTGCAGCTGCCAACGCAGTCCTTTCCCTAGCTCTATCATGAGCTGCCTCTCTCCGAGTCATCATATCCATGCTCTGATCGGCCGCCCGACTAGCATTGGCCTCATAATCAGCCGTGTCATCCCCAGTACAATCCTGAGGGTTAGCCGCCGCTTCGGCCCTCCTCAAAGTCGAGCCGTCGGGGTAATCAAGCCCCAACTCACTCTGTCTCCACAAAATAGCCATCTGTGTCTCCCCAATACACTCCTCATACCGGTCAAATGCGAGTGGGACGAACAGTGCCCCCTCTCCGGTGAAAGAGAACCCTGGCAGGAAAGGACGTATGTTGCCACAACCGCGTGAGAAGCAATGGCGTCAAAGGATCTTCCATCAGAAGAGATCCCACCTCGAAGGTAGGAGAATTACCCAAACCCGTCAACGGCACCTGCTCCAGCCCGAATTGTCGCAGCACCAATGACAGAATATAGAAAGAAGTCTGGGATACCCCCGAGACTCTGACAACAAGAAGACCATCCTGAACGGTCCGACAAGTTTGTAACTTCCAATGAGGAACCCACCATCGCAAATTATGTGTGCGGAGTCTGGCCATCTAAAGCTCCAGTTCAGCCTGATCGCCCCCTATCACCAAAGGACGTCGAGAAAAGGACCAGGGATCACATGACACTAGCACCTCGGGCACCATTTGTAATCGCTCCCTCAACCACAGAGTAAGCATAGCGGGACTCCCTCCTCACATATATTGGCTACCGGTCGCCATCTGACCTATGCCAAGGAACGTCTCGCCCAAGATCAAAGGTACAATGTCTCCTCCGTTCTGGAACTGCCTCACCAGGTCCAGTACACAGTGATGGCACACACCCAGGGATGTGAACGTGAATAAAGTGGCGATTGCGCACAGAGCAAAAGTGTCCCACGCATAAACACTCCCCTCAGCACCGACAAATTTATCGGGCAGCCCCGAAATGTCAACGTAATCCGTGTTCAGTATTAGCATCTCGTATGGTTCTTCAGCTGAGACGCTAAGCAAGGACACTAACTTCTCAACGGTGGTCAGGTCGCCCGTCAAAGGAAGAACAAGTTGCTCCGCCTTCAGTCCTCCAAGTATGGCCCGAAAATCATCAAATGTGGGCGTAATATCGTTGTACGAAAAGCTATACACGTGCCTCCTTACGTCCCAGAAACGAGCCGCAGCTCTCAAGAAATCCCAATCCGGCATGAGCTCCTTCAAAACCCAAACCGCTTTCATCCTATAACAGCCCTCGAAAAATCCCTTGCTTTGCCTCGTGTGGTGCTGTACCCACGACTAGAAACTATCCAAATATCGCTCTTGCATTTGAGACGATAACCTGGGAAATGGAGCCATGAAAAAAATAAAGGAAACCTCCAAGAATTCGAAGGAGAAATCAGCTTTGATCAGAAGCAAGTGTAGTGCTTTCAAAATTTCAAAAACTGGACTGCAATTTAAAACAAACTGGAACTGAATCCGTGTCCGGCCGGACTGTTTTTCAAGTTGACTTGGTCAACTCTGCAGCCAGCTATCTCAAAACTTAGGAACATTTCCAAACAGCCTCTTGTTCAAGCCTTGTCTAAATTACATGCATCCGTAGTTTAATCATTCACTGCCGACACCACATCCGCCCCGGGCTCGTGCAACATTGCAATTAATTAAATAACACTGCGTACATATATAAATTTTGACCAGTTTGAATTTTTGTGCTTGTCCCATTATTATTTATTTTTGATCAACCTACTTGCTTATTTGCCAAAAATAAAGGAAGGTAATCACTAAATAAATATTCAAAATACAAGGGTTCGCCTCAAAGGCCCTTCCAAGTACAAATCAAATTGTTTGGGCAATACACCTAATTGTCTAAAAAAAGAGGGGACTACTCAGAGTCCTGCATGTCATCCGAGCACTCGTAATACTGCCTCGCCGCAGCCGGATCCACAGAGGATAGGTAATCCCCAAATTCCTCAAGGCGGGAATACGAGAAATGCCGCCTCCACGCTCCTTCGAGAACTACACCGCAGGAACTCCACGAGCCTCCTGGCGTAGTTGGCTATCCCATCCATACGTCTCACGGCCTGGTTGTAAGTGCGGCCAGACAGCTGCAAATCAGGAAAGCCGTCAAAAGACAAACAAACAGCACAGATGCAACATTTGCAGAATGCTGCTATCAAGTACAGGAAAGCGAAACAAAGTACTCACCGAAGCATCGGGATCCACTCTGTACCGAGGCCTTGCCTCCTCCGAAATGGGGACCGTCAGTAGCCTGCGAGAACCATCAGGCCCCGCATACGCCAGCCGAGTGCGAGGGAGCGGGTAGTCCCGGGAATATTCAGAGCCCTCGTCCTCTCTGTACAACACCTGCGGGCTCCTCAGCCTCGTCCTCCGGACGACCTCATAATCATCATCCTCCATGATAAATTCGGCATAGGACATACCCTGCCTGTACCGCTGCAAATCCTCCATCGGTATCAGCGTAGGATACTGCATGTGAGGAGGCGGGTCCATCGGAACCAAAGGAATGGACCCCGGACCATGCTGACAAGTCACCCTCTCGCCCAAGTACATCGCGTCGCAATGAAGCCCCACCAGCAGCTTAATGCACCACAAAAGCATAAATCCGACTCCACCAAGTCAGATGGATCTGCGAAGAAAAGCCTCGGCTCATGGCCAAAGACACCTCCTCATAAGTCAGCCGAGTGCTCTCCCTCGACTTTGCCGGCTTCCTCGCCTTCTTCTGCCAAATCAACATGGCAGGGAACAAGGGCGCATACTCCTCCTTGGTCTCCCACCTCTATGGGTGAAAGACCTCCAAGAACCACACCTGTCAAACACATGGAAAGTTATATCAGCTACAAAGCAGATACATACGAGTATAAATGAGACAAGGAAGAGAAAAAGAAAGAAACTCACATCCAAGGCAAACTGAAAACAGCCTAAAGTGTTCTCCTCTCCCCGCGAGAACCTATCCAAAGCATGATAGAGCTCGGCAAGACCGGCCTCTTCCCATGGAAACCCTCTCACGGCCTCCAGGTCGGTCAATGAGCCGAGCAGAGAAAAATGACATGACGTGTCACCAGTGGGAAACAGGGTAGCTGACAAAGCGAAACATAAAAACCCTCGAGCCAGGCGCTCTGCTGTCATCCTCAGGGACCCCGCCAAATATGCCTCAATGCCCCTCCTCAGATGAGCCTCCATCGGCCCATACCGAATACCCACGCCCCTGGCATCGGTAATGTCAAAACCAAGCAGCTCCAACAACTGCTCTTGGGTGTATCCATCCACCCATACAACAGTATTGCCCCAGAATGGCAACCCAGTAATCGCTGCAAAATCAGTGGGAGTCACGGTCGCCTCCCCCCTCCTGAAATGGAACATGTGGGTCGTATCCCACCAGTACTCGCACAGAGCGACATGCACAACCCTCGCCCTCTGCGTTGAAGCCACCGCGGCCACTGCGCTGATAAATCCTGCCAAGCTGGAGTCAACCACGAACTGCCGTGGACTCCTCTCTCCATCCCGATCCTTGTCTGGGAATATCTCCTACAGCGCACGGACCGCCTCAAAGGCTCCCCTGATCTTCAAGTTACGTACATCGACCGGCCCTCGCCCCTGCAGGTGAACACGGCAAAAGTACGTTACTACAGAGATAACATGTACATAATGCACAGGCGCATATCAAGATGATGAAACATAGATATAGCTATTTTCTCCTAAAATATTCCTGTCCCAGTCAGAATATTCACGGTCCAAGCTTTCCAAAATATTCTGAAAGCTCCGTCGAAATCGGAACTTTCAAAACATTTCGAAAACTCCGTCGAATTCGGAACTTTCCAAATATGTCGAAAACTCCGTCGAATTCGGAACTTTCAAAACATTTCGAAAACTCCGTCGAATTCGGAACTTTCAAAACATTTCGAAAACTCCGTCAAATCCGGAACTTTCAAAACATCTCCAAAACTCCGTCGAACTCGAAACTTTCAAAACATCTCGATAAATCCGTCGAACTCGGAACTTTCAAACCATCTCGAAAACTCCGTCGAACCCGGAACTTTCAAAACATCTCGAAAACTCCGTCGAACTCGGAACTTTCAAAACATCTCGAAAAATCCGTCGAACTCGGAACTTTCAAAACATTTCGAAAACTCCGTCGAATCGGAAACTTTCAAAACATTTCGAAAACTCCATCAAACTCGAAACATTCCAAACATTTTGAAAACTCCGTCGAACTCGGAACTTTCAAAAAATTTCGAAAACTCCGTCGAATTCGGAACTTTCAAAACATTTCGAAAACACCGTCGAATCCGGAACTATCAAAACATTTTGAAAACTCTGTCGAATTCGGAACTTTCAAAACCTCTCGAAAAATCCGTCGAAGTCGGAACTTTCAAACATTTCAAACGTTTCAAAAAAAACTTATTACTCTGTCCCGAATTAATCTTACTTTAATTTCGGAAAACACCGCTAGACATGAAATTTTGCAACCAAAATTTTTATGTTGTCTACCGGTAATGTCAATTGAACTAAGCAGTCAATTTCGACAAAGGCACATCGCAAAGTCAAAAGCCCCAATTCGGGCACCAAAATCCCTAACTCAATCCTAATCAAATTCCTAAAATTCATGAAGGCACATTCTGAAAATTAACAGAATTTAGAGGATGTTTACCTGTCTCGCGATCCCTTCCTTGGATTTATGAGTGTCCCAAGCCGAATAAAACTCGGTTGGATCCGTCGGAAGAGCGGTGGTCCGCACCGTCCTCCTCAACCTCGCTCTCTCATTGTCGGTCCTCCTGTGACGAGCCCTTGGCCCTAATCCGGTGTCCATAATGATTATCCCGCGAAGATTCGAACAAAACTCGCAAAAAGGGGAAGATTTTTCTCTCTTTTCTCTTTTCTCTCGCTTTGAAATGGAGAATTTGGACTGGTTTGGCGTCGACGCTGGTGCTGATTAAAATCTGTCCAATTTGAATCCCAGTCCGCCCAGACTCTTTTACACCCTAAAAGTTTCTTTGCCACTTTGGTCCCTCAGCTTCCCATAATTTTGAATTTACCTCTTTTGGCCCTCAAAAGTGTAAAATTTCCCCAGTTAAACCTTTCTAACACCCCTCCCCCGAGGTTAAATCCCAGTTAGACATTTCTAACATTCCGTCTCCAGACGTTAAATTTCCCATTAGTTCTCACTAACGTTTTGTCTCCAAACGTTAAATCTCAAGCCGTCTTCGGACGTTAAATCATAATTGTCTCCAGACGTTAAATTTCCCGTTAGTTCTCACTAACGTTCCGTCTCCAGACGTTAAATCTCAAGCCGTCTTCGGACGTTAAATCATAATTCCGTCTCCAGACGTAAATTTCTCGTTAGTTCTCACTAACGTTCCATCTCCAGACGTTAAATCTCAAACCTTCTTCAGACGTTAAATAACAACTCCGTCTCCAGACATTAAATTTCCCGTTAGTTCTCACTATTGTTCCGTCTCCAGACGTTAAATCTCAAACCGTCTTCGGACGTTAAATCACAAATCCGTCTCCAGACGCTAAATTTCCCGTTAGTTCTCACTAATGTTCCGTTTCCAGACTTTAAATCTCAAACCGTCTTAGGACGTTAAATCACAAATCCGACTCCAGACATTAAATTTCCCGTTAGTTCTCACTAACGTTTCTTCTCCAGACGTTAAATCTCAAACCGACTTCGGACGTTAAATCACAAATCCGTCTCCAGACGTTAAATTTCCCGTTAGTTCTCACTAACGTTCCGTCTCCAGATGTTTAATCTCAAACCGTCTTCGGACGTTAAATCACAACTCCGTCTCCAGACGTTAAATTTCCCGTTAGTTCTCACTAACGTTCCGTCTCCAGACGTTAAATCTCAAGCCGTCTTCGGACGTTAAATCATAATTTCGTCTCTAGACCTTAAATTTCCCGTTAGTTCTCACTAACGTTCCGTCTTAGGACATTAAATCTCAAGCCGTCTTCGGACGTTAAATCACAAATCCGTCTCCAGAAGTTAAATTTCCCGTTAGTTCTCACTAACATTCCGTCTTCGGACGTTAAATCATAATTCCGTCTCCAGAAGTTAAATCTCAAACTGTCTTCGAACGTTAAATCACAAATTCGTCTCCAGAAGTTAAATCTCAAACCGTCTTCGGACTTTAAATCACAAATCCGTCTTCAGACGTTATATTTCCCATTAGTTCTCACTAACGTTTCGTCTCCAGACGTTAAATCTCAAGCCTTCTTCGGACGTTAAATCACAAATCCGTCTCCAGACGTTTAATTTCCCATTAGTTCTCACTAACGTTTCGTATTAGGACGTTAAATCTCAAACCGTCTTCGGATGTTAAATCACAATTCCGCCTCCAGACGTTAAAATTCTTGTTAGTTCTCACTAACATTCTGTCTTCGGACATCAAATCCCTCTTCGGCCATCATCGTAAGCCCGACCACCATATCCTCAGCAGGCAAGACACGAGCGGCCAATCAATGTAAGCCCGCACAACCACCTTTCAAGAAAGCCTTTCCGTCAAACCCGGAACAGTCTCACTTAGGTTCAGACGCCTCACAATAGTCTCACTTAGGTTCAGATGCCTCACAACAGTCTCACGTAGTTTCAGACGCCTCACAATAGTCTCACTTAGGTTCAGACGTCTCACAACAGACTCACTTAGACTCAGACGCCTCACAACAGTCTCACTTAGGTTCAGACGCCTCACAATAGACTCACTTAGGGTCAGACGCCTCACAATAGTCTCCATTTAGGTTTAGATGCCTCACAACCGTCTCGCGTAGGTTCAGACGCCTCACAACAGTCTCACTTAGGTTCAGATGCCTCACAACAGTCTCAGTAAGGTTCAGACGCCTCACAACAGTCTCACTTAGGCTCAGATACCTCACAACAGTCTCACTTAGGTTCAGATGCCTCACAACAGTCTCACTTAGGTTCAAATGCCTCACAACAGTCTCGTTTAGGTCAAGGTCCCCACGAGCGGCCCTTGCACCTACGAACTACGATCGGCTTTGATCCTTATCTTTTTTCGAGTAAGGCATCCCCCGATTTGGATCCTTATCTTTTTTCGACGACCCCACTTCCTTTTAAAGTGACGTCGCTGAGGGGCTACTGTAAGTACCCAAATCCGGATCGTCAAAATCCATTAGAAGTTAATCGGAATCCGTTAACTGGCCCTTTCCAGGTTAACCGGAACCCGTTAAACTCCCCGTTCTCAAGCCAACGAGACGTCCCGGGACTGCCCCGTGCATCCCAACGTCAAAGCGTACTCAACACACGTTATCACACGTAAAAGTACAGCTTTTCCTGAAAAACGCACTTTTCGAGACTTTTCGGGAGCGTTTCGGACATTTCCGGACAGTTATTTAAAAAATGGATAAAACCGGGAATAACGGGATGAAAACCCTAGCCTAGTTGAGTCAAAGGGGCACGTGGCACACATGCCAAGACCCTCCAATGAACATCATTCATATTTCAAGGTGAAAAGACCAAAATGCCCCTTAGATTGAGTGACAGTCCGTCCTGACTGTTTTACAGAAAAATCAGAATTGCCAACAAGTCCCCCAATTTTCGAAAATACCAGAAAACCTCCCCAAATTGAGGAAAAGTCCGTCCGGACTGTTTTACAATTTCACCCTATAAATACAAGGGTTGTCAAACATTTCAAAAAAAGAAAAATATTAATCACTCTTCACAAAAGCCCACGGCATAGACCAGTTCTACCTCCTCCCGAGCCCCATTTTGTCTCGATTTGCGTGAAAATCTCGTTTTTCAACCAAACACGAACCAAACAAACTCAAAGCACCATTTCAAACACTAAACCCTATCCCGTATACGTCAACCGAGCCAAAAGAGTCAATCCCTAGCCATAGGTAACACTCTCTCTCCCTAAACACTCGTTCCGTCTCGGTTTACACGTCAAACGCTATAACCGCTTCGGTCAAAATCATTGAAATGTAGATGTAACGCCGTCTACGAGGTCTGATACGTTTTACCCCAAGATCATCTTCTCTCCCGTAAGAGAAGTAATCTCGGGTTAAAATGGCATTCCGGCCCCGTTCTTTACGTTTATGTCATTTATAGTCCGGATCGTTTGATCTGTCGATTCGCAACTTTACAGTCCGAACCGTTTGGTTCGTGATAGTCATTTACAAGTTCAAATCGTTTGATCTGTTGATATTGTCATTTAAATTATGCAACTTTACAAGTCCGATCCGTTTGGCTCGTTGATCGCATCTTTAATGTCTGGATCGTTTGATTCCGTCGATACCGCATTTTAAATACTGTCATTTACAAGTCCGAGCCATTTGGCTCGTGATAGTATTTATTTATCAAAGTCCGAGTCGCAAAACGATTCGTTGATCGCATCTCATTTAATGCCTTTTTTCATAAAAATCGCTAACAATGTAATGCCCGGTTCAAAACCGGAGTTCGTCATTCGAGCTCCATTTCAAAACGCGCAAAAGTGACGTTTGGCATCCAAACGATCATTTTTAAACTCAAAACCCGACGTTTGACATTCAAATGCTCTTTTCTTAAAAGTCAACATTTGACACTTAAGCTAAAGATTCAAACTCGTCACTCGCACCTTTTTTCCTAAAAAAATCCAAAACCAACGTTTGTCATTCAAACGCTCGCTTTTTCCAAGAATCATAAAATCAACGTTTGACATCCAAACCAAGATTAAGCTTGTCATTCAAGCCTCCTGTTTTCAAAAATACAACACACACACACACACTCACAATTTCGAGAAAGGTAGAAAGACTCGTCATACGAGGCGTTTCGAGTGGTCTCAACATACTCTTCCCGAAACGTAACGTGACCACCGAACCTAACAATCTCTAGTACTAAAAGCTATTTCCAAAGTTTTGGCTCAAAATACAAAACGACACGTTTTCAAAGCCATTTCCAAAGTTTGGGCTCAAAATACAAAATGACACATTTTTCAAAGCCATTTTCAACGTTTGGGCTCAAAATACAAAACCGCGTGGCGACTCCTCTCCTTCCCGAAAGCGAGTCCTCTCCTTCCCGAAAGCGAGGTCCCGAACACCGCGAAAGACAACCGCTCGCCGCAGCCCGCGCGATCCGGGTAATTTCACATGGCTGAGGTTGTGAAATAATGAAGCTTCCATGGAAAATTAAACAAAGGATCAACTTTAACTAACTTTCACCTAAGGTCCTCCAACACTTAGATGATACAACTAACAACCTTTACATTCAACTTTGACACTAAAGCACCTCAATACCTTTATAAATTTTTTATTTAAATTTCAAATATTATTATTTCAATACAACATTTCATATTTGTTTCATTTAGACATTAAATAATTTAAATTGATTTATTAACATCCTAAAATTCACATAAGCTATCAAAGTATAAAAATGAACACATAAAACCAACAAATAGCATGAAATGCATAAATGAGATGCTACACACCCCACCCTCACGTGCTTAACATGTGCTAAAATGGTGCCTAGGATTAGGTTGTGACACTCACTCCCCCTTAAATAAAATCTGCCCCGAATTTTTAAATTTACTTACTTGCTCGCTCAAACAACCAAGGGTACTTTTCACGCATTTCCGACTCCAACTCCCAAGTAGCTTCCTCAATAGTATGGTTCTTCCAAAGGATTTTCACTACCGGAATACTCTTAGTTCGCAACTCCCGGACATGCGATTCAACAACCCTCAATGTCTCTTCCACATATGTCATATCCGCCTGAACATCCTCGGGATGAGAACTTAGAAAATGAGAAAGATCGAAACAATACTTTCGCAACATAGATACGTGGAACACATCATGGAGAGACGAAAGAGATGGAGGCAAAGCCAATCGATAAGCCAACTCACCAATCTTCTCTAAAATTTCAAATGGACCAATGAATCTCGGTGCAAACTTACCCTTATTACCAAACCTCTTAATCCCAGTCCTCGAAGAGATCTTCAAAAACACGAAGTCCCAACTTGAAATGATAAATCCCTTCTTCTATTGTCGGCGTAGATTTTCTGTCTACTTTGAGCCCTCTTCAATCTGTCTCGAATCACTTTCATCTTCTTCGTTGAATCCCTAACCAAATCTGGACCCTAAAGCCTAGCTTCACCAACCTCTTCCCAACACATTGGAGATCTACACTTCCTCCCATATAATGCCTCATACGGTGCCATCTCAATGTTAGACTGGTAGCTGTTATTATACGCAAACTCAACCAACGGCAAATGATCTTCCCAAGATGAGTGGAAATCCATCACACACGCCCGTAACATGTCCTCAAGAATCTGAATTGTTCTCTCAGTCTGCCCATCTGTCTAAGGATGAAATGCCATGCTGAAACTCAACTTGGAACCCAAAGCCTCGTGCAAAGCCTTCCAAAATCTCGATGTGAATCTCGGATCCCTATCAGATACAATGCTAACCGGTACTCCATGAAGTCTAACAATCTCGCGAAGATACAACTAGCCAACCTCTCCATCGAATACTTTGTTGAAACAGGCAGAAATAGAGCCAATTTTGTCAATCTATCCACTATTACCCAAATGGCATCCATCTTCTTCGAGTTTGGAGGTAGTCTAGTAACAAAATCCATCGAGATTCCTTCCCACTTCCACTCCAGAATATCCAATGGTTGAAGTAGCCCCGCCGGTCTTTGATGCTCGGCCTTGATTTATTGCAAGTCAAACATTTCAATACAAACTCCGCAATCTCCCTCTTCATTCCATTCCACCAATAACCTCTCTTCAAATCTTGATACATCTTTGTACTTCTCAAATGAATAGCAAATCTTGATTTGTGGCCATCCTCTAAAACTCGCTTTTGATCTCCGGTGAAGAAGGTACGCAAATTCTGCCTTGGAAGGTTTAAATTCCATCTTTATTCAATGTAAAATCCCCAGTCTTTCCATCTTGTAACTGTCCCAAAATTTTCTTAAATTCGGGATCACTTTGTTGAGCTTCCATAAGATCTCCATATAAGGTAGGGATTGCTCAGACATTGGAAAATATCATCTCACTTCTCGACTCTCAGGACATCAATGTTGATAAATAAGCCTTTCGGCTAATCGCATCCGCAACCACATTCGCCTTCCCTGGATGATAAGAAATAACGCAATCATAATCTTTCAACAACTCCAACCATCGCCTTTGCAGGTTGTTCAACTCTTTTTGGGTAAACAAATACTTCAAGCTTTTATGATCAGTGAAAATCTCGAATTTTGCTCCGTATAAATAATGCTTCCACTTATGCAACGCAAAGACAATCACAGCCAACTCCATGTCGTGAGTAGGATAATTCTGTTCCGCCGGCGATAACTTCCTCGAAGCATACGCAATCACTTTCCCATTTGGCATAAGAACACAACCCAATCCTTCCTTCGAGGCATCACTGAAAATCACAAAGTTCTCGCAACCATCTGGAAGGGTAAGAATCGGGGCTGAAGTCAATCTCTTCTTCAACTCGGCAAATTAGCTTCATACTTAGTATCCCTCACAAAAGATATATCCTTCCGAGTCAACCTTGTCAACGGAGTTGCAATTCTCAAAAATCCCTCTATAAATCTTTGGTAGTACCCCGCTAACCCATGAAAGTTACGGACTTCAGTCACTGTTGACGGCTGTTTCTAGTTGACCACGGCCTCAATCTTCGAAGGATCCACGGCAATACCCGAACTTGATACCACGTGACCCAAGAATGAAATCTGCTCGAGCCAAAACTCACACTTGCTAAACTTTGCGAACAACTACTTCTCACGAAGGATAGACAACACAATTCACAAATGCTTCTCATGGTCTTCCCGGGATTTTGAATAGACAAGAATGTCATCATTAAAAACTACCACAAAACTATCAACGTAAGGCTTGAAAATTCTATTCATCATATCCATAAATACCGCCAGTGCATTAGTCAACCCGAAAGGCATAACCACGAATTCATAATGGCCATACCTCGTTCTGAAAGATGTCTTGGAGATGTCATCCGGTCGGATCTTCAACTGATGGTATCCGCTACTGTAAGTACCCAAATCCGGATCGTCCAAATCCGTCAGAAAGTTAACCGAAATCCGTTAACTGGCCCGCTCCAGGTTAACCGGAACTCGTTAAACTCCCCGTTCTTTGTGCTAGCAGGACGTCCGGGACTGCCCCGTGCATCCCGACGTTGAACCGTACTTAGCACGTGTCATCTCACGTAAAAGTATGGCTTTCCCTGAAAAACGCATTTTCTGGCACTTTCCGGGGGCGTTTCGGACATTCCCCGGACTGTTATTTTAAAAAAGGAACAAAACCGGGACCGGGGGACAAAATCCCATAAGGCTGGTGACTCAGAGGGGCACGTGGCAGCCATGCCACCTCCCTCTAGTCACCCTTCAATCAAATTCAAAGGGAAAAGACCAAAATACCCCTGATTTGCAAGCCAAGTCCGTGGACTCACTTGTGCACATTTTCGAAATTGCCAGCAAGTCCTTCAAATTCTCAAAATACCACAAAATCCCACGGATTCGGGCCAAGTCCGTTCGGACTCCTACCGCAATTTTCACCCTATAAATAGAAGTTTCTTTGTCAAAGGCAAGAGAGGAGAATTTTTACACCAAAAAATCACCACCCCCCGCGGTCTAAGCAGTTTTCACCCCTCCCGAGCTCCCGTTTTGTCTCGATTCGCGTGAAATCTTCGTATTTCGATCAAATACGCCCCTTACAACTTCGAAACAACCTTTCGAATCACTTTTCGTGTCCCGTACACACCTCCCGAGCCAAAGGAGTCGACCCTAGCCATAGGTATAACTCCCTCTCTCTAAATCTCCCGTTCCGTCTCGGTTTACGCGCCAGTCGCTATAACCATTTCGAACGTCGTTATCAAAATGTAGACGCCTCCGTCTAACGGGGTCCGATACGTTTTAGCCCCTCGATCCTCTTCTCTTTCCGTAAGAGAAGTAATCACGGGTTAAAACGGCGTTCCGACCCCGTTCCGTTTACTTTTTATGTCATTTACCATTCCGGATCGATCGATCCATTGATTGTCATTTACTTTCTGTCATTTACAATTCTGAGCCGATTGGCCTCGTTGATCGTCATTTACAATTCCGAGCCGATTGGCCTCGTTGATCGTCATTTACGATTCCGGATCGTTTGATTCCGTTGACACTGCTTTAAATACTGTCATTTACAAGTCCGACCCATTTGGATCGTGATAGTATTTACTTTTCAAAGTCCGAGTCGCAACCCGATTCGTTGATCACAAAAATCATTTAATACGCATTTTTCCCGTAAAAATCGTTAACAATGTAATGCCCGGTTCAAAACCGGAGTTCGTCCGTCGAACTCTCTTTCAAAACGCGCGAAATGACGTTCGGCCTCCGAACGCTCATCTTCAAACTCAAAGCCGCCATTTGACACTCAAAATCATTTAATACGCATTTTTCCCATAAAAATCGTTAACAATGACTCGCCCGGTTCAAAAAATCGGAGTTCGACCTTCGAACTCCTTTTCAACTCAAAACCGACGTTTGACATTCAAACGCTCATTTCCGTCTCAAAACCGACGTTTGCCACGCAAACGCTCATTTCCGTCTCAAAACCGACGTTTGACATTCAAACGCTCATTTTTGTCTCAAAATCGACGTTTGCCACGCAAACGCTCATTTCAAACTCAAAACCGACGTTTGTCATTCAAACGCTCGTCTTTTCAAACAAAGTCACCTAATCAACGTTTGACATTCAAACCAAGATTAAGCTTGTCATTCAAGCCCCCATTTCAAAAACACACACACACACACATTTTCGAGAAAGGTAGAAAGACTCGTCATGCGAGGCGTTTCGGGCGATCTCGTAATACTCTACCCGAAACGTAACGTGACCTCCGAACCTAACAATCTCTGGTACTCAAAAAGCTTTTTACTCGTTTTTGCTACCAATAAAAATGATCCCCTGTTTTCAAAGCCTTTTCCTAAGTTTTTGCTACCAATAAAAACGACACCATTTTCTAAAGCCGTTTCTAAATGTTTGGGCTCAAAATACAAAAACCGCGTGGCGACTCCTCATTTTTCCTTCCCATGAAGCGAGGTCTCAGACACCAACCCTTCGCGAAAGACAACCGCCTTTTCCGCGCCCCCCGCCCGCGCGCAAAAAAGATCGGGTAATTTCAGTTGGCGACTCATTGGGGAAAAGATACTTTTTCAAAAGCGCCGATGTTTTCTAAAAAGCCTTCCGTGGGTCAAACTTTCGTTTACCCTTCCTCGTTTTCGTGTGTGTGAGTTCCTTTAAACCTCGAACGGTTTTTGTTTCAAAGGCATTACATTGTCAACTTTTCAAAATCTTACCATGTTTGTGCATCCCCATTCATGTTTGATTTTCATTCTTTGTCTTTTGAACCGTGCATCATAAATTCTTTAAGACACATTACGAAAAATCTCTGTTTTACTCGTAAAAGAATTTTAGTGACCGCATACTACGCGCACTTGCCGCCTGAACACCGCACTTCACGTGCACTTGTTGCCTCGGTACACCGCACACTACAACCCCTAACCCGGGATGGCCTTATCGGTTGCACTCCGATTGGTGCTCGCGACACCTTTCGGGGCGCACGGGGTCGTCCCAAACATCCCATCCTAGCCCGTGTAAGCCATGCACTCTTTGTGTCACACTTTGTCCAAGACCCCGGTTGGTTTTTGGTTTAGCTCGTGTCATAAAGCCTAAGTGTATGTTTTTTACGCCGGGGCCCGCTCCAAGTCAAGCTCAAGAGTTTGAGACCAAAGGTCGTTCCTGACCCGAAGTCTTGAGCTTTTCAGCCTTGACTTTGACGCGGAGCTCTGCCGAAAAATATACCCGAAGGTTCAATGTGACGCCCTTTCACCAAACCTCGCCGTATGTATCGTACCCGGCCACAACTTGGCCAACGCCAAAGCTAAGGTCTCTCGCACAAGCGAGTCAGAGAGGTCATGCCCAAATTTTGGCATGATCCCCGCCTTAACTTAAGGACTTTGACTTCGATCGTGGCCCGTACGTCACACACGTTGAAAGTTTGCGTGATCGCCTAGCCTTAAGTTCACTTTTTTCCTTTGTCGGTGGAACTCGCTTGCCTTATCAGACCTCGCTCGGGATAGTCCGTCCTGAGAAAGATGATCTACAATGGAAACGAGGGGCTTATAAGTGTAGTGACGAGATCCACCGATTAGAGCTCTAGGATTAGTTGCGAAAAGAAGACACGCTCTTTTCCAACCAATTAGGACTACGAGAAATGTGCTTTAAGTAAACATTAATCGGTAATCGCACATTGCACAAGCCCGAAAACCTTGAGCCAAATCCCTTTTCCGAAGCCTAAACCCTTCCTTTCGTTCCCCGCAGCCGAGCGTAAAGTGGTTCCCGATTCAGGTCGGCGCCTTGCCCGGGATCACGGTAACGGCGGCGTCGGGCCAGGTTCTTTGGTTCCCTCGGTTCCCTCGGCCCGAGAATTTCCGACATGTCTAGCTCACCGAGAAATCGTGACGGGGAAGGACCCCGCCACCGGTAACGGATATGACATTGGAAGAAGCCATCCGGGCTTGTGAGGTTCACAAGAGGCGTAAAGAAGATCGCCGGAATTTCGTGGTACAGCCTTTCCGAATGAGCGTGGTATAGCAGGCTATTCCCGTCCGACGGTACTTTTGTCCTGGTCGAGGATGACGATTCCCCGAAACCAGTTCACCAAACCTTCAATCAGGTTCCTCCCCGCCAACTTACGGGATGCCTTCCAACCAAGGAAACAAATGACCTAGGCTCCATGTTGCCACCTCTCGGGGCAACCCCGTCAATTTTGGTCGCCCGGTGCTACGCCCATCACTAATATCACCGGCGCACCGGCTGACCATCTCAGATGCCAATATCCCTCAATACCCTCCCGGGTTCGTCCCGTTGCCTATACACGAATCCCTAAACACCTGGGGACAAACCCCGATACGAGCCGAGAAAAGGCCCCCGTATATTCTCATATACCAAGCCTTCCACCTCCAATCACTACCGCTCACGTGGTAGCACCGGCGCCGAGCCTCACAAGTCCACAATTGGACCCAACCTTAGCCTCGGATGGTCGAGCAAATGAAAGACACGAAAGCCACCATGAAGCGGCTTCAAAGCGAGGAAACGCTCAAATCCACGGATCCGGGAATGGTCACGCCTCTCCTGCCCAAGTTCGAATGTCTGAGATGGACCGATTCGATGGAATCGAATGTCCTCAAACGCACGTCGACACCTACGTTCTCGGCATGAGAGCAAAAGGAGCAACCCTCCAAGCAAATGGCCGACCACTTCCGGCGTACGCTTAAAGTTCGGCGTTACGATGGTTTTACGAGGTCGAAGCTGCGGATCGCGCACACTGAGAGCAGATCGGTAACATCTTCCCGGAGCGGTACAGATCCAACTTAGAGTGGGAAACAAGTCGCGAGGACTTAATCACCCGCGAGCGAAAGCGGATGAAAGTGTTGGGAATTCTACAAGAGATGGAGCTGAAACTCTCCGAGATCATGGAGCCACTCTCCAAAGACGAACAGATGCGGATCTTCCAAGTCTGCTTAAGAGCCGTCCATCGGAACTCTCATCGTCACAATTTCTTCCCGAGATCTCCGGCCATGGTCAATGCCGGCTCACGGTTCGTGAAGGATCTCAAGGAAAAGTTGGCTACTGCACAACCATACAGAATCACCGCTCAACAGTGCATTCAATCCCGCAGGCCCCGGCAAAGGGAAAGATACGTCCGTCAAACTACGTCGATCGGGGACAACGGTCGGGTAACGAAGCCCGGTCCCACAAAGCAACGGTTACACTCGAAGTAGCTGCCGTACACTTCGACAAGTTGGACATGCCCTTTGAGCAAGATCTTTGGAAGGGTTAATCAAGGAGGGTCTCCTTAAGCCCGTTGCCCAATTATAAACCCAAAATTCCCGTAACTAATGCGGACAAGAGCAAATCTCGCGCCTTCCATCGGTATCACGGCCATACCAACGACAATTGTTTGGGGTTACGATACGAAATCCAGAACTTGATAGAAGAAGAGCAAGTTAGAGCGCCCCCGTGGCCCAATACAACGGGAATCCCTTTCCGAACAATAGCAGTGAATTCCATTGAGTGGGTGCCCAAGAAGAGTGCCACGAACCGGTTTCTCCGCCTCTTTCGTTTGGAATCCTCCTCTAATGTCCACATCGGCTACGATGTTTGCGGCCCCGCTCACTTTGCCACTGGAGTACGAGTCTCAAGCTGTCGGGAGCAATCCTCAGAGAAAACAAAAGAAGAAATCCTCTCAGCGGCAAGCTGAGAGAAAGATACGAAGGTGGAGATACCAGGTGTAGAGTACACTTGGAGAACCCTCAGGGAGGTTCGACTACTACGTCTTGTACTCCCGGCCCGGTCCTCCTTGCCTCCCGAGGCCATGCGGCTTTAGAAGCGAGACGGGGGTGGGAAAGCCGAAAAGTCCAGTGAAACCGAGGTCGGGCCACAGGACCTTTGGAATACCTCGGATCTTGGTAATCTTCTTGCCCGGTCGAGAAGCCTAATCCTCCCAGCGGGATCAGTAGAGATTCAATTTGTCCGGCTTCCAGAGCTCGGACCGAGTAAAGGAAGATCAAGGTCGGCTTGGCAACGCACTCGATCAATGTGCTAACCAAGGGCGGCAACCGCCACGAGCGGCGACTCTCAACACGCTCACGAGGTTCCCGGCAAGGCTT
The DNA here is from genome assembly GCA_022495995.1 of Adenophora triphylla var. japonica. Classification (NCBI taxonomy): domain Eukaryota; kingdom Viridiplantae; phylum Streptophyta; class Magnoliopsida; order Asterales; family Campanulaceae; genus Adenophora; species Adenophora triphylla. The sequence continues at coordinate 439,275 of JAFEMH010001575.1, forward strand.
TTACCTCGCAGAGGAAGACGGGGAAACGGATGGGTGGATGACTCTCCTTCTACGGATAGAGACGAGATCTACGACTCCCGTGCGCCATGGCGGCATGATCACGTTTTGTGACGAAGACTTAGAGAGATGCCTCGGGGGCACAACGAAGCTCTGTACATCACTCTCAAACTCAACACCATATCACTCCCGGAGTATTGGTAGATAACGGGTCAGCCGTTAATGTCCTCCCTCTCGGCATGATGCGAGCTCTCCGCATCCATGAAAGCCACCGATTCGTCGGCTCGGACTATCGAGGCCTACGACAACTCATCTCGTCCCATCACGGGGACGGTGACTCTGGAACTATGGTTCGAAACCCCGAAATGGTGCCGGCAAAATTCCACGTGATGGACATTCCATCAGAGTTCACGGCTCTTTTGGGACGCCCTTGGCTACACCACATGAAAGCCGTAGCTTCCACTCTCCATCAATGTGTTAAGTTCATTAACCGGCGGGGAGATCTTGAAGTCATCCAGGGGATAGTTTCCTCATAGGAAAGCGAAGCCGAGACAGTGGCTTGGCGTGTCGCACTCGGGCACGGGGTTACCTCCTTCGAATCAACCGAGGGACTACGGGGCAAATCTCATCGAGAATCCCTCGAGTCCGGAGATGCCAACTATGTAAAAACGTGCTCGAGCGGGCGAGACCACGAAGCGGTCAGATACATCAAGTTCAGCTGTCGTTTCCCAACATTTGGAGCGAGATTGGAAGGAAACGGCGAACATTTCCATGATGCGGGCACATAAACCCCCGGTCTCCTAATCGGAGATTCGTCGGCATTCTCCAAACCAACTCTACGGCCGCAGTGAAGGGTTTTTGTGATAAAGGTCAACAAGCACCGCCATTCTCGTGATGAATGCATGGAAGTTGTATGGGATGTCCTCCACGAGGAACTACCATTGCACCCCTCTTCTCCAACGAAGAGCATGATGTTTTCTAAGCTTTGCTCCAACAACGCCATAGCCGGACGCAATACGTCCCTGCACTTTGGATTGACGATCGGATGACGATGAATCTGGACTCTCGGAGTCGAAGATGCGGCGGATCCGCAGCGGACCTCTGCATTCACATGCTCGGTTTTGAGGACGGAACTCCTTCCGATCGGGTCACCTACGACCAAGGTTCCAATACCATGGAAATTGTCCGAAGCTCAACGTCCGATACGGGCGGTATCAGATAATTGGAAGCACGTGATTCACGCAACGAGGAATCCCTGCGATCAAGTGAATGACGACGACTTCGTCAATATCATCTATTCGAGATATCTGATGAAGCCAAGGATCCCGTCCTTGTTATCGGATTACGCAACACCAAGGTCACCCTCGATGGCCCTTTGCACGCTTTCATGGTAAACGAGGCATTGGCAGCGAGCTCGAGCTTCATCATTACTTCCAGTACCGGCCCGGCTTGGCAACCCAGGCCCGTGCGGTCGATCAAGCAGCTTATACCCTCAAACGCCGCCAAGGCCAAGGGCAACGACGAAGGAGACCAAGCTCCTCACCTGCTTACAAGTCGAGATCAACCTCGGGAACGCTTAGGCGGCCGCCCCAGAAAACATGCGTGAAAGTCTTCCCCGCGGCGAGTCGGCTTTCGACATAGGAAATGACCACCTCGGCATCGACATGCTCCGGTTCGATTCTACTCCCGGCCAGTCACGGCCGGATTCGAGACATCACACGCCGGTCGGCCCCTAGCTTTGATAGACTTGGCGATCGAGCGAGATCACGAGACCGTCGACATTGCGAATTCAATACCCCAGTGGGGGTCAATCAACGAGATATGGGCAAACTTCTTGGTGATCGAGATCAAGGAAGGCCGCATGGAATGTCCCGGTCAGACTTCCTTCGTCAATGTAATCCAAGTGTTCCCGCCATTCGGCGATTTGAATGTAATCACGGTTACGGACACTAGCCGAGATGATGCGCGCCTACGGAGGCGCCTGGGTCTCGCGAGGAAAGCCCTCATGGAACTAGCTGCTCAAGAAAGTCGTCTTTGGGACGAAGACCCAAGCTCGAAAGACCTACGGGGACCGAGCCCTTAAAGTGTCACGGGCGGCTTCGGACGAGAAAGCTAGAGGCCGCTCTAGACCGGTTCGACCTCAAGAGTTTTGCTCATGGCAACTTCCACGACTACCGTCTGTTCTCATCCAGCCCCTACGCCGAGGCAAGGGTGGTCGCGGTCCCGATGACCTAGGAGATGGAGCGACACGGCGAACGAATCCCGGCGCTTACCTTCCCGAGGAAAGCAAGTTCTCTGTGGCGACGATGAAGACGATGAAACCATTCTTTTCCAAGCCGGGCATGAAGTCGACAAAATCGGACTCCCGAGGTCACGGGAGGATGGGAACGGATCATTTGCCGCACTCAAATTGAAAGGCCAACTCGGGGAGGAAGGTCTATTTAAAAACAAGAGGAGGATGGAGATTCGTCTTGGCTTGACTACTCGGGGAAATTCCACGATCTACGGCATTCGTTTACGAAAACGATCAGCCCCAGGACGGCAACCGGTCACATGGGCGAGATGTTCGGGAAGCCGTGTACTCACCTTGAGCATACCCGCCACTCGAGATAAAGCGAGAGGAGAAAACTCTCCCCGATGGAGGTTTACCTAGGCTGCCGCACGCGGTTGAAGAAGCGGCTATTCTCACATGGGAAGAAACGCGGCGCTAACTCTCGGCGCGAGCTCCATTGCAAGAAGGTTGATCTGGCCCCGAGCGGAGGAAAACTAGCAAATCACGAGTATCGCCCGGACCCGACTCAGAATGCCACTGAGTATGCTCGGCAAGAAGGAAAGGAACGCGATATACAGTGAAGAGATCAAGGAGACCGTTCGCTTAAGCGAGAACTCTCCCAACCTCCCAGGAGGAGTCAAGCCCGCACGGTTCGGTTCGAGGCAACCAGCATTTGTGCAGCGACATTCGAACAAGCTGCGTCAAGCGTAGGCTACCTCCCCGCGAGAGGCATCGCCGGTATCACGGGACGAGAATCCGTCAAGGCTGCCGAAGCTCCCAGGAATTCATCCACGTCAATGAGTTGAGGGAAGACATATGGCCCTATCTTCTACGAGGAATCCTCCTCTAACTATGGCTCGGCTCGGGCGGCTGTTCGAAGGGACCAAACACGATGTCGGCGTTCTAACCCGATCGGGTCAAATCCATGCATTACCACCTAAGGCCACCAAAAAGCCGACGGAGCGAGTGCAATCCGGCCGGCCCAGAAGACGCAAATTCCTTGAAAGAGGACCCGATCCTCACTCGGCTCAAGCAGGACTCGGGCGAACATTTCCACTTTGGTCTCTGCTCACCTCCTCTTATCCTCACAAGCTCGAAGCTAGAGGAAAGCTGGCCGTACCATGGTCCCGTGGGCCTTGACCCCGAGATGAAGTCATTCGAGATGATCGGCAACATCATTATGGCAACATTATCACCTTCATGATTTGGACCTTCCAAAATTTGGGGCGATCACAATGAGCCGCTCTACATCCACAGTCCAGTGGACGGCGTCGCCTTCCCGCGTGTTGGTAGACGGAGGTTCCGGAATGAATGTCTTGCCGCCAAGATGATGGACACTGCTTGACATCGAAGCCCGCGAGATCTTAAGCCTTCGATCCCACCTTTGTCGAGGCCTATGACTCTACTTCCCGTACGAGTTCTCGGGGTTGCTACTCTCAACATACGGTTCGGCAAGCGGGTGATCCCCCTGAATTCCAAGTGTTGGACATTCCAATCACTTTCACGGCCATCTGGGGCGTCCTGGCTGCATCAAATCAATGGCGTGGCATCCGCCCTTCACCGGTGCCTCGAAGTTCATGCAAGGCAACGAGCTAACCACGATGCTACGGCGACAGTGTCACCACCCAGGGGACCCGGCACCAACGACATTCCGGTGTTGGAAATCAAGCATAATGACGACATGCCATTAAGCTGGATTCACTCTGGAGACCTCCAAGATCCAAATATGCAACGTGGACCTTCCCTTTGTCTCACGATCAGATTCCTCCCGCCATGAGGATGATGAAACTCATGAACTTCATCCCGGGGCGGGGCTCGGCAAAAGGCTGCAAGGCCGACACCAGTTATTGAAGTCGAGACCACACCACGGTCGGGGGCTTGGCTACGTGCCAACAGTGGCGACATCAAGGAAGGCAAAGGCTCGCCGCGCAGCGGACGGCCGCAAAGGGAACCTCAGGCGGCACACCCAATCTCAGGCCTTACGGCTTTGACCTCGCTCATTTACTTCACCGAGAGCAAGCGGCGAAGCGAGGGGCCAGAACCGAGAAGCCGGGGGCAAAGCGAAGCCGAGGGGGGCCAAGCGGCGGAGCAAACAGCGAACGGGGACCAGAAGCGGTGGAAGCTGATGAAGATGAGAAAGAAGCGGGGATAGTCGGCACCAAGACTACGGGAAGAATGGAACGGCTAGCACGGGACCTCAGCGTTTCGAGAGGACTGAAAGCTAATCCAGATAAGGAGCGTTCCTCGGCATCATGACTCTACAGACCAAGCTGCCACCACGATCCAGCATGAGTACACATTGAGGAATCCCGAGACTTGGAGGAGCAACTCAAGGTACTCTCCATGGGAAACAAGTTGTTCGGATCGGCGCCAGAGGCCACATTCGAGCACGGTAAGTCCAAAGCGAAGGAACCGGAATTCATAGAAGACGCTCTCGGTGGACCGGCTCTACGAGTACTGTTTGAAGAAGTCGTGGGTTGCCCAACTTGATCGGCGGGGCTCAGGCAACAGCGGCATGATCGCCATGATAGGGACGGCGAAGCCAAGCCTCTCGATCCCGCACCCTTATCAAGCATCCGGCAATGCCGCTGAAGAATTGGGTAACTTTCACCGGACGAGGGCAAGCCGGGCGGGGTGGAAGACAAGGCTGGGCCCGCGCCCACATCTCCTAAAGCCCGGTCTCAAACCCTCTGAGTCGAGTCCTTGTCGAGTCCGAGTCCTGCGAGTCATCCAGCGGCCTTACGCAGGAGGACTATAATGTTGTAGCCAATCATGTATTCCCGTTCTTGTTTAATGAAAAGTCGACCTTTCGGAGTATCCTCTCATTGCCACTTTAACAAGCGATAAGTTAACAAACAACTTAAAAGACGTTAATAATTCAATTGATAAAGAAGCGAGACACATTAAACGAACAATACATTAAAGAAGTTCTCGAGCGTGTAGTTGACCAAGAGGACAACCAGGGCCCCAGCTGCTTAGAAGAGGTTATGACGAAAGTGAACACAGGGTCGGTGCGAGAGCCTAAAGAGACACAAGTGGGCGGTTTCTTCGCCGTGCGAAAAGAAGCCACGATAAGCCTCCTCAGGGAGTATGTTGACGTGTTCGCTGGTCATATCGGGACATGCCGGGACTCGATCCCTCAATCGTGGAGCACGGAATTCCCCTGGATCCAGAATCGAGCACATCAAACGAAGGCTGCGCAAGATCGAAGCGAGTGGTCCTTGCAAGTTAAAGAAGAAATTGAGAAAATGCTCAGAGTTGGTTTCATCGAGTGATTGAGTGCAGGCTTGGCTCTCAACATCGTGACGGTCACCAAGGCCAGCGGAAAGGTCGAATCTTTGCGTGGATTTCAGGGATCTCAGCAAGGCCGGCCCTAAAGATGATTTCCCAGTTTGCCTAACATCGACATCTTTGGTCGATACCACGGCAAATTTGAAGTAAAGTCCTTCGTGGACGGGTTCGCTGGATACAACCGAGATCAAGATGTCAGGAGGATCGGGCCAAGGCGCCTTCACCGCTCATGGGGGACATGCGTTACACGGTCATGCCGTTCGGTGCAGAAGAAGTGGGGCTACTTACCGGCGAGGCTGCAGCGGCCCTCTTCCATGACATGATTCACAAAGAAATCGAAGTATATGTCGACGACATGATCATCCACTCGAGGATCGGACATGCGGCACATGACGGATGCGAGGAAGTTCTTGACGGACTCGAAAACACTCCATGAGGTTGAACCGGCAAAGTGCACCTTCGGCGTCAAGCGCGGCAAAGTGCTTGGGGTACATGGTTACGAGAAAGAGGTATCGAAGCCGTCCCGGGAAAATCAAGGCCATCATCGACATGAAGCCGCCTCGAACCACGACGAAGTAAAGAGCTTCATGGGAAGACTTCGATACATCGGTCGCTTCATCAACCGGTTGACATCTCTCTGCGAGCCCATGTTCAAGCGATGAAAAAGAATGCCGAGCATCAAATGGGACTCAGAGTGCCAAACGGCTTTCGAGAAGATCAAGACCTACTTGGTTAATCCCCCAGTGCAGTGCCCGCCACATGAAGACAAGCCACTACTCCTATGTCGACGTATGAGACACGTCAATCGGAGCAATGCGCACAAGAAGAGAAAGATTCCAAGGTTGAGCATGCAATCTACTTCGTGGCCGAAAGCTTCAAGGAAGTGAACTCGGCTACTCGGCATCGGAGAAAACTTGTACCGCCTTGGTATGGGTAGTCGGGAAGCGAAACACTACATGCGGTCGCATTCGGTGCTCTGGTCTCCAAAGTGGACCCGTCAGATATCTCTTTGACAAGCCATCACTGTCGATGCGGCTAGCAGTGGTCATTCTTCACAGCTGAGTTCGACATCAAGTACATGGTCGAAGAAAATCAACAAAGGGCGAGTAATGGCGGATCGGCTTGCCGACTTCCCGGCAGTGAACCTAAGGGTCACGATCCGCAATTTCCGGACGACGGAATCTTTTCACTTGGCAGGCGCAAACCGGCGGCAACTCTTCTTCGATGGGGCAGCCAACAAGAAGGGGAATGGCATTGGAATGCTCCTTGTCGATCCCAGGGCAGAGCATACTCCCATGCCCGTCAAAGTGAATTTGAAGCAACAGCAGCAATGCGGCGAGAATATGAAGCACGTGCGGCGGGTTTGGAAGCCGCCCTCGGCGCAACATCTTAGAAGTTTGGATGTATATGGAGACTCGGCATTGATCATCAATCAAGTATCCAACAAATGGAAGACGGTAGATTCGCGCCTTCGAAGTACCACGCGTACATGGAGGAACTCATTGCTCGGTTCAAGGACATCTCTTTTCACTATTTGCCAAGAGACGAGGAAGCCGCGAGGCACAGCAGCCCTCGCCTCTCTTGTCGAAATTCCCGAAGGAAAGCGGTAAAACCCCTCGAGAATAGGCGGACGGGGAAACACCCGCCTATTCTTTGTGAGATCGAAAAAAAGAAAAAGAAACGATCGACGAACCACAGTACAATCAAATTTACCGAGTACCTCCCAGCGGAGAAGCTTCCTTCACAAAGTGAAGATGGAAAATACAAAGAAGGGATCAAAGCCAAAAACATGATGGCATTAAAACGCACTGGCATCCCATTTCGTCATTAAGGGGTATGTTGTACAAGAAGCGCCACGAGGGCCGCTCCTTCGGTGTGTAAACAAAGAAAAAGCCGGCGAGCTAATGAGCGAAGTTCTGACGGAACTGCGGTCCGCACATGAACGCCCGAGCATTGACACGAGATCATTCTCCGTATGGGATACTATTGGATATCAATGAAACGGCGCATCCGGTTCGTCAGAAGGCTGCGACAAATGTCAACGGTTCTCGGCCTCAATCACATCCCTCCTCACGAACTCTATTGCATGACTACGCCGTGGCCTTTCGCCACATGGGGAATCGACGTCATCGGCAAGATCACTCCTCCGAGGAGCAATGGTCACGAGTTCATTTTAGTCGCGATCGACTACTTCACCAAATGGGTAGAAGCCGGATCGTACAAGTGCGAATTCTAAGAAGGTGGCCGAGTTCATCAGAGAGAACATCATGTGCCGATACGGAGTGCCCAGCGAGATCATCTCAGACAATGGGACTCACTTTGAAGGAGATTGTGACCAACTGCGGCCGAATTCGAGTCACACGTCACGGGTCTTCTCCTTACGGACCACAAACCAATGGTGCGGTAGAGGCGGCCAACAAGACTCTCGCCATGATAATCGAGAAAGATGACCACCGAGAGGTCGGGAGCGGCCCGAAAAGCTACATCTAGCCCTGCAGGGATACCGAACATCGGTCGAGAACCGCCACGGGGAGACTCCGTTCGCACTTACCTACGGAATGGAAGCGATGTTACCGTGGAATTGGAAATTCCATCCCTCAGAGTCCTCTTGGAAAACGGGATCAATGAAGTCGAATGGCTACGGGCCGTCACGACGAACTTGCTCTACTCGACGGCGCGGATTGAAAGCCATGGAACACACTCGAGCCTACCGGAGCGAGAATGGCACGAGCATTCGACAAGAAAGTCAAGATCCGAGACATCGAGAGAAGGCGACTTGGTGCTAAAGGAAAAGCCTCCTACGCGAGACCAATCCCCTCGGAAAGTGGGAGCCTACCTGGATAGGACCGTTCGTGGTACAAGAATCTTCTCAGGAGGAGCTCATGAAACTAGCGAGACTTGGACGGAAACCCTTTCGTTAATCCCGTGAACGGAAGCAAGCTCATGAATGCTTCGTTTGAGGAAGAGCACGAGTCAACTCTCCTTCCCCATACATCGTCCCCCTCGGTAAATTAAAGTGCTAAAAGAGTAATACCCATTTGGATACATTCCCGCTAATGATCCGGGTAAAAAGCAGTCGCACTTCTTTTGTCTTTGTTTTCTCAAATTCACCTAAAGTGTCGAACTACGGTGACACTGAGCCCCTTAGTCCAATTGTAAAAGGGAACGTAGGCGGCCATCTTTGGTTCGGTCTAAAAAACAAAAAAATACAATAAGCATCAATTGCTTGTGTTTGAAAAACTCTTTTCATTTAACCTACAAATTCATAACGGTTAAAACATTCTTTGATGAGTTCAAGCACGGTCGACTCTTGACTCGCTACACGCTAGCAAAACTACAATAAAACATTAATCAATTAATGTACGCAATGACAATGGGTGGATACTACGGGCAAGGTCAACCTAGTTTCCGTACTAGGTCCTTCATCCTTCTTCCCCTTCCACTTTTCCCCGGCGAGTGTTCTTCACCTTCGCGGGAAATATTCCGGTAGGCCTTCTACAGCTCGGGGACTCTTCCGACGCCTCCGTCAAGCTTGTGGCTGTCAACGCGATCCTTTCTCTAGCTCTGTCTCGAGCCGCCTCGCTTCGAGCCATCATCGTAGTGCTTTGATTGGCCTCCGATCGGCACTTGCCACATAATCAGCCATGGCATCGCCGATACGATTCCCAGGGTTAGCCCTAAACACTGTCCTCCTCCAAGGTCGAGCATGTCCGGGTGATCGGCACCCAGCCGGCTCACTCCGTCTCCACAAGATAGCCATACGTGTCTCCCATACACTCTTCGTACCGGTTCGAATCTTGCGTCGACGAACAGTGCCCTCTCTCCGGTGAAAGAACCACAGAACCTGGCGGGAAAGGACGTGTATTGCCACCGCGGGTGATCGGCAATAGCGTCGAAGGATCTTCCATCCGCAGATCCCACCTCAGGTAGCGGCATAACTCGAGATCGATCGGTGGCATTTGCTCCGGCCGTCTTGCCGCGAGAACCAATGATGGAATATAGAAAGACGTACTGAGGCAGCCCAGGCACTCGACAATCAACGGAACCCTCCTGAGCGGTCCTACAAATGCCTTACGCAACTTCCAATGGGGAACCCACCATCGCAAGTGATGCGTGCAAATGCGGCCATCAGAGCTCCGGCTCGGCTGATTGCCCCTATCACCGAGGAAGGACGTCGCGAGAAAGACCCAGCGTCACAAGACATTGGCACCTCGAGGCATCATCTGCGGCCTCTCCTCAACCGTAGATTCGACATAGCGGGACTCCCTCCCCCATGTATCGGCTGCCATCCCTGTCCAGGAACGTCTCGCCCGATGGCACGATGTCTCCCCAGCGCTCCGTGGCCTGCCTCACCGGAGTCAGTATACTGTTGTGATGGCACGCCCCTTTGTGGAAGAGTGTGAAGATGAACAAAGCAATGCGTTTCTCCGAGCAAACTGGCTATGACTTAAAGATACCCTCGGTTCTGGTCGTGGGACTCCGAGTCTGTGATTGACTTGGTCAACTTTGCAGCAGTACGCCTTAAAATTGAAACATTTCCAGGCAAGTACCACATCCTATGAAATCTGCGTGCACACGATTTCATTCAGCAATGTCAATATCCCTTCGCCCAGGGCTCGTGCAACGGTGCAAATAATTAAAAATTAGTGCATACATGCTTAATTTTTGACCCGTTCAATTTTTAATGCATTTCTCTTTTTATTTATTTTTGATTAACCTATTTGCTTATTTGCAGAAAATAACGAGAAGGTGATCATAGAATAAATATGCGAAATACGAGTTCCGCCCCACGGGCGCCTTTTTACAAATACGGTTCAAATCAAAATTTGTTCTGACAAATACATGCATTTTGTCTAAACAAAGCGGTAAAAAGAAAGAAAGCGGTAAAAAGGGGACTACTGCGAGTCTGCTTTGCGTCATCCATTACACTCGGCGTCTTGCTCACGCCGTTGCCGGATCCGTCGCAAATAGGAACTCGCCAAATTCCTCCCGGTAGGGAATAGGCGAAAGGGCCTCCTCGGGTACGCGAACTCGAGGACTCCCCCTCTCGCGCCCGAGTGCGCGGAAGAAGGAGCTCCAATCCGGCCGTTCCGCCGCAGGCGCGAGCCCACTGTGTAAAGTCCTCCCGCCTTGAGTTTGTGGGAGCGGGCGAATCTCTCGGCCTAGACGGCCCCGATCACGGACGTCCACGCTCCTCACGGGAAGCGCACCGCATGAACTCCCACGAGCCTCCTAGCGTAGGCGGACCACCCGTCCACCGGCCTCGCGTGGCGTCATTGTACGTACGGCCGGATACTGCGAACCGGGAAAGTCATCGAAAGCAAGCGAGAAAGTACGAGATGCAACATTTGCGAATGCTACTATCAAATGCGAGAAAATCAAAAAAGGGTGCTCATAGAAGCATTGGGGTCCGCCACGTATCGTGGTCTCGGCTCGGCGGAAGCGGGATCACAAGTCGCCTACGCGAATCGTCCGGCCCTGTACGCTAGCCTAGCTCGCGGGACCGGAAAATCTCGAGGACCTCCGGGGACCTCGCCCTCTCTATCTTTGTACTGCGGGCTCCCTCGGCCTCATCCTCAAGAAAACATCATAGGCGGCCCCGTATGATGTACTCGATGTAGTACACGCCACTGCATGTACCCCTCCGGCTCATCAATCGGCATCTCCGGGGGATGCTTGCATGTACAAGGAGGATCCGCGGCACGAGGAAGAGACCCCTGCCTATCTTTGACGAGTCACCCTCTCCCCCAAATACATGGCGTCACGGTGAAGTCCCACCGGGAGCTTCCGCCGCCGTGTAGTCTCGGCGGCAATCTGCGCGACATGATCGAACCTACTCCACCGGAGTCGGTTGGATCCTCTCGAGAGAACTCCGGGTTCGGCGCAGAGATATCTCCTCGTATGACACTCGAGTGCCCAACTCTCGAAGAGACCGCCACTCTTCGCCTTCTTACGCCAAACCGGCATGGCGGGGAACGAGGGACGGTACGGCTCCTTGATGTCCCAAGCTGCGGGTGAACACCTCGTAGCACCGGACACCTTGAGAGAATGGAAAGTTATGTCGGCTACAAAGCGAGATACATACGAGTACATAAAAGAGGCAAGGAAGAGAAAAAGTACGTAAACTTACATCGAGACGGGCGTGAAGCGGCTAAATGAGTGCTCCTCTCCCCGCGAGAACTTTGTCCGAGGGAGTGGTAGAGCTCGGCGATCCGGCCTCCCCACGCGAACCCCCTCACGGCATCCCGAGTCTACCGGCGACCCGAGCGAAGGGAAGTGACAAGACGTGTCGAAGTCGGGGAATAAAGTCGGCGACAGGCGCAAACCAAAGGAACCCTCGAGCCGGACGCTCCGCGGTCATCCTCGAGACCCGGCGGATAGCGGCGACACCTTCCCTCAAATGATTCTCCATCGGCTGTCACCCAGAATGCCTAAGCCCCTGGCATCGGTAATATCAAAACCCGGCCGGCCCGGACAAGCTGCTCGGGGTGTAACCATCAACCCACACCGGCGTGTTGCCATAAGTCGGCAACCCGGTGATAGCGGCAAAATCCGTGGGAGTCACCGTCGCCTCCCCATACGGGAAATGGAAAGTGTGGGTCGTATCCCACCGGTGCTCGCTCGGCGCGACATACGTGGACTGCCCCTCGGCGTATCGGTCATCGCGGCTACGGCGCGATAAACCCGGGCCAACACGGAGTCAAGCACCGGTTGCCGCGGACTCCTCTCTCCCTCTCGAGCCACGTCAGGGATAATGCCCCACAATGCTTGCACCGCCTCAAAGGCACCCCGACTCTTACGGTTATGAGTATTAACCGTCCCTGTCCCTGAGACAAACAAGACGAAGCAACGTCAACGAAATGCACCAACGCGTGTCAAAAGGATGCAATGCGGATACGGTTCTCATTCATTTCCTACGTATATTCAAATCATTTCGAAAACTCCGTCGAATCCGGAACTTTCAAAATCTTTCGAAAAATCCGTCGAATCCAGGAACTTTCAAAATCTTTCGAAAACTCCGTCGAATCCGGAACTTTCAAAATCTTTCGAAAAGAACTTTCAAACATTTCGAAAAATCCGTCGAATCCGGAACTTTCAAAATCTTCGAAAA